>OZ035837.1:7197831-7505654 GCA_964034765.1 Knipowitschia caucasica | reverse complement strand
TGTCAGCCATTAGCTGGCTCTAAATCTGTTTAATCTGTTCACAACATTTTACTTTTGGGCTCAAACATGAACTTTTAATGCAATAGAAAATGTAGGTACCCGAGCTTTAATTTAGAGGAGAGGGGAGACGCGGACTGTTTTCTGCAGCGGTGTATTTATACATAGTTCCCACAGACCAATGAATGTCACATGACCTCCTCGGAGACGCCATCTTTGATGGCACGCTGCTGTGTTTGTGCATTCCATTAAACAGAAGAATGAGAATAAATGTAGATATTCAAACGCAAATTGGAAAAAAAGGACAACTTTTGAGCAAATAATTGTATATTAATACAATGGCACCACAGTTTAACGTGCTACGGACATGTTTTACATATTTGATCAAATTATGCAGCAAAAATTAACAAGCAATGCAAACATTTCTCAAAAACTTTAGATTTAATACCAGTTGGAGCTCCATTTAATTATTTTAATTATATTAACAATTAATTTAATTAATGCTAATGCCACACGGACACTCTGGATTGCTGTTATTGTTTATTTCCGCGTTTTTGACCGTATGTTTTGGTGAATGGTGGGCAACTGATTTTTCCAAACGGGGAAACGGCACGCAAAGCCAGGTTTCTGAGAAAGCAGGAAAAAATCCAGAGCACGTGGGTGAGAAACTGTAAAATTTTCATCAAGCTAAACGGTCCACCGGAGGAAGCAAAGGTGCTGGTTGTCAGAAGCATGGAGGAGCTCGCCAAATATGACTGAATCAGGAAGGACATCTCAGAGGTAACAATAAATCACTTTACATGAATACAATGACATCCATTCACAACAATCCTCAAGAGGACACTGAATACAGTGATTATGACCCTGAGAACAACCTAGATCCTGATACTATGTTTTTGTCAGATACTATCATTGATTGCCGCTACTATTCGGAAAATGATTTCAATGCTGTAAACATCAAAGGAAAACTATCAATAATTCACTTTAATAGCAGAAGCATGTACACTAACTTCAGTAGTATCAAAGAGTATTTGCAACAATTCACTTCTCCGTTTAGTCTAGTAGCAATTTCAGAAACATGGTTTAACGAAAGAAGATGCATTGATCATTTTGAATTGGAAGGTTACGACTTAAATTATGTGAACAGAAAAAATAAAGCTGGTGGCGGGGTGGCTATTTATGTAAGCAATCAAATACAATTTAAAATGATTGAAAAAATGTCAGTATCAGTTGATAACCTACTGGAATGTGTTACAATTGAAATAAACTGTGAAAGGAAAAAAAATATTATAATTAGTTGTAAATATCGATCACCGGGGTCAAGCATTGATTTATTTACGGAATGGATGGAGAGAACATTCTCTACTGTAAATAAGACATTATTTATTTGTGGAGATTATAATATTGATCTGATGAATCCAACCAACCATCATGCTACTGATGAATTTGTAAATGCTATGTATAGTATGAGCCTCTTCCCATCTATCTCCAGACCTAGTAGAATTACCTCGCATAGTGCTACACTCATTGACAATATCTTTACAAACGCTATGGAACAAACCAAAGTTAGCGGTCTCATGATATCTGACATAACTGATCATCTTCCTATATTTGCATTGTTCAATGACAATTATGAACAAATCTGTGAATCTCCAAAAAAAATATATAAAAGGGTACTAACAGAGAAGTCTATTAATGCTCTTAACTATGATCTAGCTAACTAGGATTGGACCAATGTGCTGGTGGAGAATGATGCGAACAGAGCCTATAATTCATACCTGGAAATATTTTGTTCCTTATATAACAAACACTGCCCTACGCGTCAATATAAAAAAGAGAAAAGAATACTAAAGTGTCCATGGCTAACACAAGGACTACTTAATGCATGTAAAAAGAAAAACTACTTGTATAAACAATATATGAACCAAAGAACACAACAATCTGAGGAACGGTATAAAGTATACAAGAACAAACTAACAACCATTGTACGAAATGGCTAGAAATTAGACTACGAAAATAAACTAAATGAAAACAAAAGCAATATTAAAGGAATCTGGAGTATACTGAATAAATTGTTAAGAGACAATTACACTATCAACTCATATCCTGACTATTTTATAGATAATGACACTGAAAACTTTGATCTGAAGAATACTGTCAATAAATTCAATGATTTCTTTATAAATGTTGGACCTGAATTAGCGGCTCAAATCCCACCAACTATTACATGGATTAAAGTTCTCCGTCTACCCGACGGAATTCCGTCGATTGCTAAAGTCAGAGAAAAAAATCCGTCGATGAATTGTTTTGAAAAAAGAAAAAGAAAATGCTGCCTGCATGTGAACACGACCCCCGTGAACCTGGCCCCTCATCATGCTGAAACGATTGGCTTTTTATTTTTAATAATACGTTTCATGGGGGGCCAGCTTCACACAGCTGTGAACACGGGGCCGAGGAGAACTCGCGCCCGCTTTGCTCCTTTCTTCGTGGTAACACAAACCGGGCTGCAGGATGTGGAGCAGGTACGGTGACACCGTTTATTTGTGTTTTTGTGATGTTAATTGAGATGAAAATAAATACACAATTAATGGGTGTCCTGCGAGAATGGGTGGTTTGAAAAGTTACGCAAAGCAAAAATGCTTAAACTGATACATTCGTTGGCCATAACGTAGCTTTGTGTGCAAAACAATTGATGCGTTTATTTTATTAATGCTTTCAATTATGCTATAGGTCTATGAACGTCTTGATAGTAACGTGACATGATCTTCCAATAAACGCCTAAAATTGACAGGTGGGAGGGGACGGCAGATGCTAAAATTGACCTAGCTAACATTATTACGCGACATAATGATAGACGCGTTGTTTATTGAGGAAGGTGCAGAAGTGGGTAATATCGACAGAGGTGTCAAAAATAGGTGGAGATGGGCATGGCTAAATGAGAACGGTGACAATGGCTTGCCCCATCGATCGTGGTGCAAAAAACTACAGGTGCGTGCATGTGCGTAGTTTGCCATAAGAAGATTATGTATGGCAGTAATGGCAAAAAAGTCCTGACACGCCATCAGTCAGATGCGGCTCATAA
Source organism: Knipowitschia caucasica (assembly GCA_964034765.1). Lineage (NCBI taxonomy): Eukaryota > Metazoa > Chordata > Actinopteri > Gobiiformes > Gobiidae > Knipowitschia > Knipowitschia caucasica. Next base: position 7,502,575 of record OZ035837.1, on the reverse strand, counting down.
GGCTGCAGTGCGATCTCTGCAACATACCTCATGCCTGCCCGGAGCCTCAGCGACAACAACAAACGCACGGGCGTCAATGTCTGACCGGGTCTGCGACCTGAAAGTGCGGGTGTGCGCTTTCATTGCCGAACATGATCTTTCGTTCACCATGTCACAGCCTCTTGTGGAGCTAATCAAAGTGTGCGCAATTGATAGGAGCGCACTCTCAAGACTGTCCATATCTAATTCCCACGCCTCTTACCTTTGCACACATGGCATGGCTGCGCACTACAAATCTGAACTATCAACCAAACTGCAGGGAATCCATTTCTCATTGAATATTGATGAGGCTACAAATGCTAATGTGGATCGAATCCTCAATGTCCTCATCAGGTATTTTGATGAAGAAAGTGGTAAAGTTTTAACCCTTCATCTCGCCTCAAGAAAGGCCAATGTAGCAGACTCAAAAACACTTACAAATATTTTGTCTGACATTCTTGACACATACAGCTTGAGGTGGGACCATGCTGTTTCAGTACTGCTAGACAATTGTAATGTAATGAGAGGAAAAAAATCTGGAGTCGAAACACTGATCCGAAAAGAAAATCCTGCTCTCCTTGACATCAGTGGTGACACAGTGCACATGGCATCAAACGCAGCTAAGGCCCTTTTCACTCCATTTGGGAACTCCACTTGTAGCTCCACAGCTCCAACCAGAGCCTCCACCTGTAGCTCCACAGCTCCAACCAGAGCCTCCACCTGTAGCTCCACAGCTCCAACCAGAGCCTCCACCTGTAGCTCCACAGCTCCAACCAGAGCCTCCACCTGTAGCTCCACAGCTCCAACTAGAGCCTCCACCTGTAGCTCCACAGCTCCAACCAGAGCCTCCACCTGTAGCTCCACAGCTCCAACCAGAGCCTCCACCTGTAGCTCCACAGCTCCAACCAGAGCCTCCACCTGTAGCTCCACAGCTCCAACTAGAGCCTCCACCTGTAGCTCCACAGCTCCAACCAGAGCCTCCACCTGTAGCTCCACAGCTCCAACTAGAGCCTCCACCTGTAGCTCCACAGCTCCAACTAGAGCCTCCACCTGTAGCTCCACAGCTCTAACCAGAGCCTCCACCTGTAGCTCCACAGCTCCAACTAGAGCCTCCACCTGTAGCTCCACAGCTCCAACTAGAGCCTCCACCTGTAGCTCCACAGCTCCAACTAGAGCCTCCACCTGTAGCTCCACAGCTCCAGCCAAAACCTCGACTACTGGCTCCACAGCTCCAACCAGAGCCTCCATCTGTAGCTCCACAGCTCCAACCAGAGCCTCCACCTGTAGCTCCTCAGCTCCAGCCAAAACATCGACTACTGGCTCCACAGCTCCAACCAGAGCCTCCACCTGTAGCTCCACAGCTCCAGCCAAAACCTCAACTACTGGCTCCACAGCTCCAACCAGAGCCTCCACCTGTAGCTCCACAGCTCCAGCCAAAACCTCGACTACTGGCTCCACAGCTCCAACCAGAGCCTCCATCTGTAGCTCCACAGCTCCAACCAGAGCCTCCACTTGTAGCTCCACAGCTCCAACTAGAGCCTCCACCTGTAGCTCCACAGCTCCAGCCAGAGCCTCCACCACTGGCTCCACTGCTCCAACTAGAACTTCAATCTGTAGCTCCTCAGCTCCAGCCAGAACCTCCACCACTGGCTCCACAGCTCCAACTAGAGCCTCCACCTATAGCTCCACTGCACTGCAAAATGTTAGTTAATTGTCTTGAAATTAGAATACCTGATTACCTATATTTTTTGTTTTTTGCATTTAAAAACGGGATACAATTTTATTTTGCTTAATATATATATATATATTACTTAAGATTATTTTATTTTTTGCAGAGTGCTCCAGCCAGCGCCTTCACCTCTCCATCTTGTTCAGCTCATCTCACCAGTGCCTCCAATTCTACTCAGCTAGCATGCACCTCTGGAAAAAAACAGAAGCGTGCATCTGGGGTGAACGTGCTTGAAGCTTTTGGCTTTAGTGTTAAAAAGCAAAAAAGTAAAAGTATGATAGAAACATTTGCCTAAAATGCACTTTGTTATCTTATTACTTCTGTTGGTGTTCTTTATCTGTTGTTTAACAGGTTTCCTAATTCTAAAATTAAAATAAATGCTGTTTTTTTTACTTTATGAAGAGAGTGTTCTTTAATTGTTTTATACCAACAAATACAGATTGTAGTATCATGAGTTGTACTTGCTCCAGAGGGCTTTATACCCATTAAAATTCCTCAGAATACACTAAAAAATTCTCGGGGGGACCCCCAGCCCCCCCACATAATGTCATCCCCTTCTTACTGCTCATGTTTCACAATGTTTCATTTTGGGTGTTTGGAATTTTCTACTTTAGTCAAACTGTACCATAGTACATTTACTGTGCATTGTGTAACAGGAAAACACTGTGCCCCGTGCTGCACCACGTTTTGTGAAAATGTATACTCGGAAAAATTTTCAGTCAGATAATTTTTTTTTGCTTTAACCCATGAACTATTAATAACAAAAGGGCGGATTCAACTATTGTAAGGAACTCGCAAACCATCTTCCTCGCTGACGTGAGTGAGGCTGAAATTAAGTCTATTGTGAATAAATGTGAAAATAAATCTTCTATGGACTGCTTGGACATAAATATGAGATTAATAAAAAGAATAATTGACAATATTCTGAAACCTTTAACTCACATATGTAATGTATCACTTCAAACTGGTACTTTTCCGGACAAAATGAAAATAGCCAAAGTGTTACCTCTATTCAAAAATGGGAGTAAACACATATTCACAAATTACAGACCAGTCTCTCTTCTTCCGCAGTTTTCAAAAATATTGGAGAAAACGTTTTACAGCAGGTTGGAAAAATTTATCTCGAAGCATGAGCTAATTGATGAAGGGCAATACGAATTTAGACCCAAAAGATCAACCACTATGGCTATTATTGACGCTGTGGAAGAAATCACCAGTGCTTTAGACAATAAAAAACATACTGTTGGAATCTTTATAAATCCGTGTATCATTCGTTCTTTTGATTTTCTAAATAAAACCAACATTGAAAAAACGAATAACGAGGGATGTTTTTGATTCTCAATATTTGAATTTAATGCAAAATTGAAATATCAGTTTGTTTTAGGTTTTTTGTGGATCCAATTAAAACGAAAATGCAGTAAACCAATAATGATCGTCTAAATTACTTTTTGCGATTTCCATTTGAAACACAAGAAAGGAAGTGATTCGCAAGTGCGCACCCCGCAGGTAAACAGTGGAGTAGCGGTGGAGATGAACTAAATGATGGGTGCGTTGGAAGACTTTGCAGATACAGCGATAGAATGCTTCTAAAACATTAAAACTCATGCAGAAATATCAACCACATTACACCGACTAGGTTTGTCCAAATGTCAAGTCATCAGCTGAGTCATGTCCCTTCTTTTGGATACAGTGGTTAATCACGAAAGCAACCTTTTTGAAGTGGCGTTATTACATCGTATAGGGCTCACAGAAAGGTAGGAGTAAATGTATTCATTATTAAACATGGATCATGTTCCTGCCCAGTATATACTGTACATATATATTTTTTTTTACATATCAGCCGCCTTAAAACTATTGCTGCTCCATCTCTTTTTCCTGGAATAATTTTATTGCAACATTCAAGAGGGATTCTGTCTCCCGAGGCTCAGAAACCACAGCATGTTGTGTTTTGGGAAATGATTAAGGCCAAAGACTAAATTCATCATTTATGTAAATCTTCTGTGTGTCTGTTCCAGTGTAAATATTTTTGATTAGTTTGTTCCCAAATTAAAACACTTGGACACAATTCTGTACATTTTTTTTCTAAATTGTGTTGAATCGCAATGGAAAACCCGTTAAAACAAATACTAAACTATTAGTGGATTATGTATCAATAGATTTATGAATTAGGAAATGACATTCTTAACTAAACAAGACTGTAAAATGACTAGTTGTGTATTTGAATGTACCTTTACAGAGCAACTTACACCTCAGACTTCCTTTCAGCAGCAACATGGGTCCAATTTTATTTAGACTTTACTAAGGACTTACATGCAAGCACAGGATCCAGAGCTAAGAATGAAAGAACAATACAAAAAAAAAGCTGTGTTAAAAAAGACACATAATCACATATTTACAGCAAGTCACACACACAAAGAAACCAGTGACTCCAAAGTTTAGAAGTGAACCTGACTGAGCTAATGTAAGGGCAAACCAGGGACTGTACAATACTATTAGGTACCATCATGACTCTACACATGACTGATAGTAACAGTGACGCAGGAAAGGAGCGCACACTGCACTCGGCAAACATCTGACTGGACGACTGTGTCTGGGATCTTCAGCAGCATCCTCACTGAGTCATAGGAAACTGTTAACCTCTGCAGACTGACTGCTTGTAGCTCCGCCATAGTTGGTTTGTGAATAAAGGAGCACAAAAAGACTGGAACATAGAGGTTTATACATTCACAGAGCACATTAGACTTCCTAACCAGCATGTTAGATTGACCACACAGTTTACATCTCTATCTGTGAGGTCACTGCGTGTGTAATGCCCATTAAGACCAGGACAACTGGATTTAAGAACAGTTTTTACACTTTCAAATGTGACAGAACATAATGTACACTGATGAGTACGTGCTTTTTCATGCAATGATTCTAATTTTGTAACATAAATTTACAATGATAAACACGAGTGGAAAGTTTAAAATGCAAAGGAACAAAAAGGAGATTTGTAGATCAGTTATTATTAATTTTATTGCATTGACATAAACACATCCATCTTTGCAGATCACTGGTACAGGCCAAGGCTGGGAGTAGTGTGAAGTCTGAAACATTTACCTGCTGCACACCCAGAGAGATCTAAAAAAGAAAAGTGGGTTTAGAACAGACATATAATTATTACTTGTTATAACTTCACTATGTTATAAAGTCAGCAGAAGAGAAATAGTAACCACCAAACAGAAAGATGCTCTGCTAGTCTTCTATCAGGACAGGAACTCAAACTGAACATGAGCCCAGCGGCTTTGACTGTTACAAACTGGAAGTTTGAAAGCAGAAACAAAGCACAATTGAATGGTTAAGGTACATCTAGCATCATCTTTTATTTACTAAAATTTAGCATGATTACTTTCACCAATACACAAACATATCATGTTCTTATATAATATGAAAGTCTATAACATACATTTATAATAATAAAGCACCCACATTAGGTGCATTTGTTACATGTGTAAGTGTTTCATGTATGTGCTTAAGCTAAATGTGTTGTAGCTAACGCTAACTTAGCTGTTAGCGCTAGTTGCTAAGTTATGTCTTACCTTGACACTTGTGTATATATTTTTCATCGAAGAACCCCTTCTCTCGTGAATCTGAGAATTCTCATCTGCGATGGTCTCTGCAGCAGCGAACGAAAAAGCTGGTAATCTGACTGATGTTGAGGAGAGTTTTAGGAGACATTTCTCCTACAGCCAGCGCTAACAAGGTGCGATCCAAGTACCTGGAGGCGACACTTCCTGGTCTCGTGACAAACGCGCACTTTCGAATCACTTCCGGGGGACGTTTGTGTTTCAAAGGAAAATCGCAAAATGTAATTTAGACGATCATTATTGGTTTACTGCATTTTCGTTTTAATTGGATCCACAGAAAACAAAAAAACAAACTGATATTTCAATTTTGCATTAAATTCAAATATTGAGAATCAAAAACATCCCTCTTTATTCGTTTTTTCAAAGTTGGTTTTATTTAGAAAATCAAAAGAACGAATGATACACGGATTTTTATAAATCTAAAGAAAGCATTCGATACTATCAATCACTCCATCCTTGCTCAAAAATTAGAAAAGTATGGTATTCGGGGAGTTGCTGGGAACTGGATTAAAAGCTATTTAGAGGAAAGACAACAATTTGTTAAGGGACTTTGAATCAAAATGTATGAGCATTGTTTGTGGACTGCCTCAAGGGTCTATACTGGCACCTCTACTTTTCAATCTATATATCAATGATATATTTAAAGTATCAGAATTATTAAAAATGGTGTTATTTGCTGATGATACCAACATATTTTATTCTAACGATAACTATAATAGTCTTATAAAGGATGTAAATCAGGAACTCGCTAAACTTAAAACATGGCTGGATTTAAACAAATTATCACTCAACCTAAGCAAAACAAAAATGATCATGTTTGGCAATTACAAGGAATGTCCAGAATTATTGATAAGTATAAATGGTACTAAAATAGAAAAAGTAACAGAAATAACATTTTTGGGAATCATAATAGACAACAAACTGAGCTGGAAACCACACATTGGACACATACAGAGAAAGATATCAAAAAACATTGCGATTATAAACAAAGCTAAGTACATCCTTAATAATAATGCACTGTATATATTGTATTCCAGTCTAATACTGTCATTCTTAACTTATGGAATCGAGGTCTGGGGTAATAATTATAAAAGTTCACTCCATCCCCTTGTAATACTCCAAAAACGAGCAATCAGAACTATTCATAAAGCTGGTTACCTCGAACACACAAACGTATTGTTTTTACAAAGTAACATGTTTAAACTCATGGATTTAATAGATTTTTATTCTGTACAGTTAGTATATAAAGCTAACCAGGCTCAATTACCAGCAAATATTCAAAAACTATTCATAAAAAGAGATGACTGTTACAATTTAAGGGGATGTGGTCAACTTAACGTACCAGCCATTCGTTCCACGAGGAAAAGTATGTGTGTGTCTGTGTGTGGTGTCAAGCTCTGGAATAAACTGGGAGCCCAACTCAAGCGGTGCTCATCCATATATCAATTCAAATCAAAGTATAAACAACTCATATTGTCCAAGTACAGGACGGAGGAATATCACTGAGTGTGGAAATAGAAATAACTGCAGAGTAATCTATTTATGATGTATTACTGTAACCGACAAACTAAAAATGAAGTATTACTGTTTATCTACTTGGCCATACTGAGCTCATGTAGCTATGCAGAAGTGAAAAAAAAATAAAATAAAAAACTTAATAATATATATGTATATAGTGTATATAGGGTGATGCATAACCTGTATATTGTTTTTGTTGTTGTTTGTTTTCTCTTCTTCACATATCTCTTATGTACTAGCTATGTGATTCTGAAGTTAAAGCTCTATATGAACGTATTTTGCTATAAGTACAAATGCAGTTTGCTGTTAAATCTACTTAGATCATTTACTATCACCATTACTTTTACAGAGGGCTATAACTAAATTAACAGCAACAAGGACAAGACTTAAAAACACCATTGTGGCTGCTTGTTGTCACCATCACTGCTCCTCAACTAATGGCAGGTGAGACATGGACCTGTTGGAGAGAAGGGCCCCCCCTCCTCCCAGTGGGTTCATGGATCTCGTCATGTGGCGCATTTTACTGCACAGATTACCAACATCACTGTAAAGTCAATTACTCAGGGCAGCAGGGTTGGGCCGGTTGATTGGGGGCCATTCCCCCCTCCCAGCGGGCCCACACTCTACTTTTTAATGCACCTCACAGAATAGGGCTCACACTATCTTATAGTCCGCTGTAGATGGTGACAACGAAGTGAACGATTATTATTACTAAAATGGTATAAAGGAATAAATAATGATAATATAATAGTTAAAAATCTAAAATAGATTTACATCATTAATAAATCATATAATTATGGTTGTTAATATAATCCATCATTATTGTGACCATTAATAGCATTAAATCCATAACAAGTAACAAATGATCAAGTTAAAAGATTGGTGACTAGTTGTGTTGACAGTGATGGGTATTTGTAATTATTGAAGAAAAGGTTCAAGTTTTCTTTCATTGCCTTGGGATTAGTTGAATATTGTGATGTTTATATTGCTGTTTGTATAGTCACTGGAACATGACAAAATAACTGTCATATCTTTTTGATCATGCAGTAAATGAATGTATTGAATGTATCAAATTCTTCAGTACACAAGGGGTAGGTGCAAACAAGCTTAAGCTTCTGCCTACTCCTTTTGAGCATCATATCCACGCTATTTATTTATTTAATTATTTACGTATTTACTTACGCCTACCTATTTTTGGCTTTGATTACTGTGCTGAACTTTGTATATAAGTAGAACTGTGTGGAACTCAGATGCTCAAATAAAAAAGATGAATTGAATTGAATTGAAAATGAATTCATTCGTGGCTTAAAGGACTTTGACAGACGGGTTATTGACAAGTTTTCCCAGATGAAAGATAGGCGTGCATCCTTTCTATTCAAGAAAGGAACACTGATGAGTGCCATCACATCACATCCTCACTTTACTGCTGCACCTTATTGCACTGTTTACTACAAATTGTGTGCACCATGTGAACTTGTATATTGTGTATATAGTAATTGTAATCATAATTCTATTTTAAATTTCATTCCTTAGAAATGTTGCTGATTGTTATTATGCCTTCTCTCCTCTTTACCTCTCTTTTCTGACTGCTGAACTGAGCCAAAGAAATGTAATAAGTCTTCCTGTTCCTGACTTACAAGGCATTAAAAAGGATTCTGATTCTATTGAGTTGAATATTTCTGATTTATTTGTAACTATTCAAAGGTTTTATTCATGGGGTTAATACGTTAGGCTGTGCATAAAAATAGATTGTGGTCTTGAATTGGATTTATTGTGCATGTTTTGCTGTTAGTGGATGTAAAGGGCCCACTCTTGTGCCCCACTCAACTTTTCATGCCAGAGACGCCGCTGTTAAGGACACTACAAAAAACATCAAAAAACCTTTTCTTAGAATTTTTTTGGGGTTAGGTGCGTTTTTTTCATATATGCAGCCGCCTATTACACAAAGACTGTATTTAGAGAGGTAACTGACATACTGTATATGTATGTTTGTATGTGTGTATCATGGATCTATAATAATAACTGGATAAGGTATTACTAGCTTATAGCTGTCCCACCTATGGGCACAGGGGGCGCCCGTGGCACTGCAGACTAAATTCACGAGGGCTACCCAGAAAAAAGTCCCATAGAACTCAATGTATATTAAAACACCACGACCTCAGCTGACTGAGAACCTACAGCTTTCATAAAGATCGGATTTTGTGGGGATTTTAGTGTCCCTTGTCATCCTGAACTTTTTTTCTTTTAAATCCTTCGGTTTTCTTTAAATCCACACTTTACTGCCACAAACTCTGCTCCCTGCCTTCCCGCTCTGGCTCCGCTCTTCCGCTGCTCTGATAAACAGCTCTGATTGGTCAGAGCGCGGCCGAGCCCCTCTGTGCGCGTGCATGAAAGCCACACACGCACATTTGGCGCGACGCACGATGGGAGATATCTCCCATAATGCATTGCGCGAATCCACTGCGCAGAACCGGGAGGACCAGACGATGCCCAAATATAGGCGAGTTCACCTAATCTCCCGGTCTCTGTGAAGTCCCATGCGCTACAGAGCACAGGCCATTTGTTTGAATAGGGCGCCATCTTGGATCACCGGGGCTTGGTGTGTGTACTGTATGTCTCTTTGCAATTCTACAGCATTGTGCAACAAAAATACAGTGCCTTGCAAAAGTATTCACCTGGCTTTTTACCTATTTTGTTACATTACAGCCTTTAGTTCAATGTTTTTTTAAATCTGAATTTCATGTGATGGATCAGAAAACAATAGTCTAAGTTGGTGAAGTGAATTGAGAAAAATATATACATAAAACTATTTTTCAGAAATAAAAATGGCATGTGCATATGTATTCACCCCTAAAGTCAATACTTTGTAGAGCCACTTTTTGCAGAAATCACAGCTCCAAGTCTTACCACTGGGATGTTTGCCCATTCCTCCTTGCAAAACTGCTTCAGCTCCTTCAAGTTGGATGGTTTGCGCTTGTGAAAAGCAATCTTTAGGTCTGACCACAGATTTTCTGTTGTATTGAGGTCTGGGCTTTGACTAGGCCATTCCAACACATTTACATGTTTCTCCTTAAACCAATGAAGTGTTGCTATAGCAGTGTGTTTGGGGTCATTGTCCTGCTGGAAGGTGAACCTCCGTCCTAGCCTCAAATCACGCACAGAGTGGTACAGGTTTTGCTCAAGAATATTCCTGTATTTAGCACCATCCATCTTTCCCTCAACTCTGACCAACAACCCTACAGCATGATGCTGCCACCACCATGTTTCACTGTGGGGATGGTGTTCTTTGGGTGATGTGATGTGTTGGGTTTGTGCCGGACATAGCGTTTTCCTTGATAGCTGAAAAGTTCAATTTTAGTCTCATCAGATCAGAGCACCTTCCTCCATACATTTTGGGAGTCTCCCACAGGCCTTTTTGCAAACTCAAAACGTGCCATTTTGTTTTTTTCTGAAAGTAATGGCTTTCTTCTGGTCACTCTGCCATAAAGCCCAACTCTATGGAGCGTACGGCTTATTGTGGTCCTATGTACAGATACTCCAGTCTCTGCTGTGGAACTCTGCAGCTCCTCCAGGGTTACCTTAGGTCTCTGTGCTGCCTCTCTGATTAATGCCCTCCTTGTCCGGTCCGTGAGTTTTGGTGGGTGGCCATCTCTTGGCAGGTTTGCTGTTGTGCCATGTTCTTTCCATTTGGTTATGATAGAGTTGATGGTGCTCCTGGGGATCATCAAAGATTTGGATATTTTTTATAAAACCTAACCCTGACTTCACTGTCCCTTACTTGTTTGGAGACTTCCTTGGTCTTCATGGAAGTGTTTGGTTAGTGGTGCCTCTTGCTTAGGTGTTGCAGCCTCTGAGGCCTTTCATAAAAGGTGTGTATACACCAGTTTTTTATTTATGAAACATTGTTTTATGTATATATTTTTCACAATTCACTTCACCAACTTAGACTATTGTTTTCTGATCCATTACACGAAATTCAGATTTAAAAAACATTGAACTAAAGGCTGTAATGTAATAAAATAGGTAAAAAGCCAAGGGGGGTGCACTGTACAGTCGCTTACAGTATTTACGTAGAACAAACATACAAGAAATAGTATTATGGTAGAACTGTGACAAATGTAAACAATAAAACACCTGAGAGACATTGTTCAATTTAGGAGAGAAAAAAAATAAAAAGTTAAAAGAATATATGAAATTAGCGTGACAAAAATTGATTTTAAGAACTAGCTCAACAATTTTGTATGTGATGACCAAAGAAATGAAATGAGGACTATTGGTTCGGCGTCATAAGTATGTTTCATTTTGACTGACTGGACAGAAGCAAATTATAATGTTAAATTAAAGCCGCAAGCGGCGATAAAAGGCCTCGCCACTCTTGCGACCGCCTACCGGGCGCCAGTCCCACAAGCGTCACGCGGCGTACTCGCCGACGAATTGGCAGCCCGATGGGACCAGGATTACGTACATAATACCTCATTAATAGGATGAAGTGCGCCCCTAGTGGTCACGTCCGGACATGCACCCTCTACGTAGAGCAGTATTTTGCTCGTACTAGTGTAAAGATTTGATTGTGCAACTTTGGTGAGGAGCGGGAAAGCTTAGGTCAGAAACCTTCCATAGGTGGCGCTGTAGAGTCATATAAGGTGTGTATTTTCACACCATTACGCTCAGGTCATTGCCAACTGTTAGTGATGTGAGTTTCAGCTCTGTAGGTCTGAGCCTGTGGTCAGGAGAGCACGCTATAGTTCACCCCTAGTGGTCATCTGTGGGACATGCACCCTCTGTGTAATGTAAAATTTTTGCTTGTATGGATTAAAAGATTTGACCCAGTGACTTTTTTAATGCAGTTTATTTCTAGGTTCAAAGCCTCCTATAGGTGGCGCTATAGAGTTCATATTGTGTGTATTTTCAAACTAATTTGCCTGTCACAATGAGCTCAGTCATGACACTTAAGTCAAACACTTAACAGTCAACAGACTTGGATTGAGTGGATTATTTTAACTGATCTAACCTTAAGCATTAAAAAAGAAGCAAGTATAAAATCACGATAAAGAACCACGTGACGCGGAGTAGGAGCAGCCCTTAATCAATGGTAAACTAAAGATCCATGTGAAGAAAATTACTTCTCACTGTTCTCAGGTCAAATATTTATATGCGACTGAAATGTGATTAATCGAGATTAATTAATTACAAAGCCTCTAATTTTTTTTTTTTTTTTTTTATCGCGTCCCGGCCGTAGTAATAATGTAAACTGAGCATTAAACAGTCTTCATCAAACTAACCCAAAAACAGTAGAGCCTGACCCTGGGAATCAAACCCCAGTTAGCAAAGTCCCAGTCCAGAGCTTTAACCACTACACTACACTCGAATTATAGGGTCCTAGGTTTTCAGTGTAGCACAAAATTAATGAAATGCAAAATGTTGCTGACTGGCTGTGTCAAAACTGTCTGACATTAAACACAGACAAAACCATTTCAATGTATTTTACAAACCAAGTTTACTCACCACTGAGGCGTCCCATCTGTATCTGAACTCCATGATCCTGTCACATTGTGTATACTGTGTCTCGAGCTGGTCTCAGGGCTGTAAAACCACTCTGGGACCTGTCGAGTCACTGTACAAGTGTGCCCTTAAGATCCATGATAAGAAGTCCAGGCAGTACCATCTCGGTCCCATCCTCTCTAAATATGACCGTGGCGGCACGGTGGCTGAGTGGATAGCACTCTCGCCTCTCAGCAAGAAGGTCCTGGGTTCGAATCCTGGCCGGACCAGGGCCTCTCTGAGTGGAGTTTGCATGTTCTCCCCGTGTCTGCGTAGGTTTCCTCCGGGTACTCCGGTTTCCCCTACCACTAAAAATATGTACAATGGGTCTGGCATGCGCCTCCTGTTCGGCAACCCTGCTCCCATCTCTGTGTGGAGTGAGAGAAGTGCCCAAAAAATAATATAACAATTGTAAACTGCTTTGTGACTCCGGTCTGTGAAAGGCGGTATATAAATAAAGCTTACTTACTTCTCAACTTTGAAAACCTACATTTTACTCCAATGTTTGTTTGCTGTTTAAAATTATCCATGGTGTTAGTGCACCTCCTCTAAGAACATTTGTTTCATTGAGTGCAGACAAAATGACCAGAACCACTCAATCCACTTCTAGAGGAGAATGCAGCATCAAAAAATGTAGAACAACTTTTGCTAAATCTGCTTTTTCTGTGACGGCCATGAGTCAGTGGAACACACTGCCCCCAGAGGTCATTGCGTGTACTACATTTAAAACATTTATTGGCTGACTAAGAAATGGCTTCTGAAAAAGCAAGTTTGCGTGAGTGAGTGAGGGTAATATTCTAGTAGAATCTAGTAGAAGTTGGGGAGCTTTATTTATTGTTATTAAACTTAATGTTTTGTGAATTATGTAATTTAAAGCCTGTAAATGTAAGACACAGTCATGTATCCATACATTGTAGTCAGTTTAAATGAACATAACACCAGCCTGCCCAGGGACTACAGGTGGAAATTAGCTTTGCTATAACCTGGTACATGCATCTCTCCTTTTGTGTTAATGCTTAACTGTACACTGTCCCTGTTCAAATAAAGTACATACAATACAATACAATACAATCAGTAGGAAGACTCAGCAGCCTGTTTCACTATAATTTGTATTAAACCAAAAGGTGCCCCCCTGGTGGTCAGGTCGGGTATTGTAGCTCTGAGTGTAATATTACTATATGAAATAAACTGCGTACTTGCACGAAAACGGTGAAGATTTTCTAACTTTTTCGCGATGATTATATAACTTCAATCCATCCAGATTAGGAAATGACATGGTAGAACTTTGTGCGATGAAAATCCAGGGACTAGTACGAAGCCAAAAATGCGACACCTTGAACTGCCTGTAGGTGGCGCTGTTGCACTCATAGTTGTGTGTTGCATATCGTTGTGTTCAGGGTCATACGCTGTATTTCTGAATTCATTTTTAGCCTCATCGGACAAATATTTTGCCCCAAAAAGCTCATTCATTCACTTTCCGGCGCCCCCAGTGGTCAGGTGTAGGACTTACAACTTTTGCGTAATGTAATGTGTTGCTCGTCTCGGTCCAGAGAATACACTCAGCGATTTTCGGGCCGATCCGAGCACTAGTGCCCTATTACTTTCCGACAGGTGGCGCTAAAGAGCTCATATTGGGCGAATGATTTTAGTGTCATTGCGTTCAGGCCATTACCTAATATTACTGATGTGAGTCTCAGCTCTGTAGGTCTGAGCTTGTGGCCCTCAGGGCTCAGCGAAAATGGCCAAAACGAAGGCCTTATTCGCCATGGCGAGGGACGAAAACGGTGAAGATTTTCTAACTTTTTTTGTTGATGATTATATAACTTAAATCCGTCCAGAGCGGGAAATGACGTGGTAGAACTCTGTGTGATGAAAAACCAGGGACTAGTTCGAATTTATAAATAAAAAGTCAAATTAGTGGCGAAATTTCGGCCCATCATGGCCGACTTCCTGTTGGTCCCAGACATGTGCTTAGACCGGCTTTTATGCTCGTCTCATAGAGATCTATCACTCATCCGAATTTCGTGTACCTACTCAAAAATTTGAAAAAAAATCCCCAGAGGGTCAAAAAAAATGAAATTTCTAGGGGGCGTTATAGAGTCGGCGAGCGTCGGACAATCTGGAAACGTTCATTTTATCAAATGTTTCGCCAAACCGGTCGTTTTAGACCCCCCATCAGCAGACTTTTGTGCATGTCTTCAGGGTCAAAAATCGAATTGCGGGAAAAAAATAATAATAATAATATCAAACCGGTGAATAACAATAGGCCTCCCCAATACTTTGTATTGGCTCGGCCTAATAAAAGCAATCTAATTAATGTCCAAAATAGGAGTGGGAAGAATGGATGTTGGAACGTATTTCTTCAGCGTATCAACATCAGGGTTTCCTCCAGAGCAGCCATTCCCAAAGTCTGGGACATCGCTGCCCCCTTATTGATCGGAAAATCTCTCGGGGCCCCCCAAATCATAATAATTTACTCCATTCAAAATAATTTGTTATTATTTTACAGCTAAAATAACATTAAAAGTAACATCTAGCTATGACAGTAGGCTAAATACTGGTTTAAACTGGTGCATTTGTCATTTCAAAATGAACTTCTTTCATTGTACTTGTTTTGCAGACAAGCTTTGGGGGCCCCCCTGTAGTCCCTCTGAGGCCCCCCAGGGGGCCCCGGACCCCACTTTGGGAACCACTGCTCCAGAGGATATCACCTTTCAATTTTATTTATTCCCTATTTTTTAGACAAACATGTATAAGTCCCACATCAAAAAGAGACTAACGTTATTTTAATTGGGGTACATGTGGTCTTAAATGATTCTTTTACAATTAAGCTATAATCAGCAAAAAAACATATTGACCTTTGTCTTTTACCGTTTTTAGAGCAATCTGTCATAGTGCAATTAAATACAAAAAGACTCTGCCCGGCATCGAAACCAGGTTGCTGTATCGTGAGCACATAGTTTTAACCACTAGACCACGGTTAGGACTGCTCTGAAGAACGGACTCAAATCAGCAAATTCTGCATCACACGTAAACTTATCAGCTGTCTCAATTGTTCAAAGGCGTCCCGATATAAATCCTCGTTTTAGTCTTTGTTTTGTCATTAATTATTTGAGAGTCATAACAAGACCTTTTTTAGTTCTGCGCCACATGTTATTTTACCAGTGAGATTAGTGAGCCACGCAGAGTTCTAGCAACACGATCACGGACTTACATGACACTTCCTGATTGGCGAAACGGCGGAGGGTAGGCCATCAAAATCAAAACAATAACAACTTTTACGGGCCGTAATACTAATTTTGATCATCAAATATCTCGGCTGAACTACTGTTATCAGTTAAAGATGTATTCAAAAAAAGCATGATTTAATAACGCCTTTTGAAATATGGGACCATTTAATGATGACTTGACATGCAAATATGACATACTGCTACTTTAAAGCAAGGCAAGGCAAGTTTATTTATATAGCACAATTCATACACAAGGCAATTCAAAGTGCTGAACAAAATAAAGCATTAAAATCATAAATGATCACAGAACATTAAAAAAGCTAAAAATATAAAATCCCTCAGTTGTATGCACAGCTAAACAGGACTGTCTTTAACCTGGTTTTAAACATTGTCATTGAGGAGCAAAGAGTAACACAGAGCAAAAGAGTCACCCTTTTTTCTTATTTTGCCAAACTGATATCAAAGTCATACAATTTTGACTTTAAAGAGCAACTAAACACCTGTAACCAGCCTGACTCCGCCCCACATGAAGATGAACATTTTCTCTAAAAAGGGCGTTACCTGGAGGACCATGGAAGGCTTAGAGTTGGGCGTGGTCTGGGCTGTGATTGACTCATTGCTGCTAAAAGCAATAGTTTACACACCAGAAAGTCTCATTCCACCCTAAGATAATTGTTGAGCTACACACCTGAAAACCACTAGATGTCGCCAGAATACTCCAACCTGCTGCTGGGGCGTGTGTGAGAGTTGAATGGGTTTATTCCACAGGCGCAGACAGGCGCACCGTCACAGATACAAACTGTCGTCACACAGAATTACAATCAATGACTAACCTGGCAAGAGCCAGATTGATGATTGTGTAGAACTCTAACGCGTTCTCCACGATATCAATCTGGGATTTCTCCCGGAGAATCCTTTCGGGGAAAGGAGGGATAAGCAGCAGAATACTTCAAGCTGATTGGGCGAAGTGACGCTGTGTGCCCGCCTACCAAGGTTGCCGTCCAGAAATGCACAAAGCGCCTCTCGCTGTTCATCTTTCAAAAAAGAAATTGGAGATTCTGCTAAAACTGACTTGATAGCCTCAGCTACGCGTCCGTCCTCCTGCGTAGCCATGTTTGCTTTGCTTCGGCCCGGCACTTCTTGCTTTCGTCAAACCCGGATATCCCGCCCTAAACCCCCAGACTGGCGCGTGATTGGCTCGCACACCCAGTGGTTCGACTCGAAAAGTGTAAGCGGGAGCGGTACAAGATGTATTCTCGAGTGTTTGTGAACTCACAAATACCGCGAGAATTCAGCTTGCAGGCAAGGTTAGTCAATGACGAGGCCAGAACCAAATTCAAATGTAGTGCCACCAAAACAAGTAGAGAGGGCGCCACACAGACGTTTTTTGGCTCAAAAGTGAGATTTTATCTAATTTGAACTAAAATGCCAAAAAAATGACCAGGATATGTAGAGAGCACTACAATAAACATGTTTATGCAGTTTATGAGTTTAAAAAAAGTTGATTTGGTGTTAAGTCGCTCTTTAAAGTCAAAATATTATGAGAAGTTGAACTTAATTAATCTTGTCTAAAACATATGAGAATAGTTTAAAAATATTTTGTTTTAATTTAAATATTAATCCGAACATAATATGAGATGAATCTCAAAATATTTTGGACCCTGGGAGGAGATCCAGCGCGGACCAGTGCTGAGACCAATGCAGACCCGAGGAGAGACCATAGACTGGAGAGACCAGCGCGAACACGAGGAGATACCAGCGCAGACCCATAATAGAACCATGGGAGAGACAAGCGCGGAGACTCAGCGCGGACCCTGCAACCTCCTGCAGCAGCAGTATATATGCCATTCTTCTTTGGCCCGGGAATAGAGTAATGCCCCCAATAAATAGGATGGGGTCACTAATAGACAGCTCCCACTGATGTCTGCTGTCCATGTGTCCTTGGGCATGACACTTAACCCCCCTTTGCCCAAAAGCCCCCGCTGAAAGATCAAGGCTATGCTCACACTTACAGAGCAGCCGTCCTCCTGTGGACTCACCACCTGCAGAGGGTCAGTGAGGGGCTGGTGCTATGAGACTTGGGTGCAGCTCTGACTGCCACCCCCCCCCCCTGACCCAGAAATGGATTAAAGGCGCTATACCTGTTTCTGCAATGTTTGAATGTTTAGCATCGCTCCCACACTTGCTCAATGGCTTCTCATTTCCCCTACGCTCTCATCCCACGGAGCCACCTAGTTTTATTTGCGATCTGATACGTATTCTTCCGATCATTTTTTCTTGATAACAACTCTCAAACCAATAATGACCGCAGCCCCAATGCAATCTCTGTTTGTAATTCAGGTGTGTAAAATACTGCCATTACTCCGCAAGTCTATCAGCGCCTGTCACTACATTGTGCAGTTTTTCTGCACACTTGTCTGTGTAGAGAAGCTAGCGGAGCTAGCCACGCTCAATAAACAACTACATATCTATCAATCAACACCATTAAACGTTAATCGGACAATACAGTATACATATACATCCTTAACACACATGCACGGACGATTTCAGAATTTGCTGTCAACGTTTTCACGACAAAAATACTGTTTTAAAATGACAAAAAGCGATCGCGAAAAACCTGGAAGTTACCATGAAACAGCTAGCTAGCTTAAGCCTGGTTCACACGGCAGGATATTTAGGCCGATTTAGACCCGATTTACCCCTTACAACAATCTTAAGAAACGCTCCAATTTCCGTAACAAAATCTTACAGATTATCCTGCCGTGTGTGGTGTGTTAAGACTGCACTCGTCGCTCGGAAGGACATCGGGACTGCTCCCGATCTCAAATCGGGGATATCCAACATGTTGGATTGTTTTGGCCCGATTTCTCTTCGTGTGTGGTGTCCCCCGAGGACAGACGTGCGCGTTGCCATGACTGCGGCGTGTAGCCAATCAGAAGACGAGACGAGGCGGTGAGGAAACGCCTCCATATCACGATGTAGCAAGTATAGTCCATGCTCGTGTTGTCTACACTTCTTTGACCATCGCCTTTTCTTTTGATTACGTATTTTCTCCGATAAAAACAAACTATCGCCAATGCATCCTCTTCGTCCGCCATGTGTGTTTACTCTGAAGTCACGCTTGATCTCGCGAGACCTGAGATTTCCGTCTGATCTGTGAATACTCGGGGGGGGGGGGCGGGGGGGGGGTTTTTATCTCCCTGTGTGGGGTCTCACACAGAGAAAAATCGGCCGACAATTTTAAAATCGTCTCGTGTGAACCAGGCTTTAGCTGTTACCTGCCTAGCACGTCCCGGTGAAACCTTTGGGAGCCAACTATTTTATTTGCCGTCATTAAATACATTTTGGATATTAAGTGCTGTCTAATATTAGTTCAAATATATATATATATATATAATATATATATATATATATATATATATATATATATATAATTTTAGAATTATATTCAAATTTTGAAGTCGAAGCCCTGGTGTTAAGCAGCGCTGTAGGGGGCCCCTATAATAATAATATTTTCAAGATTACGTTTATTGTGATGAACAGAATGTGGTTAGGGTTTGGCGCTAAGACTCCGGCAGAGCACTGCACGATTGCAGAAGGGGAAAGAGATGAGATGAAATCCCCCAAAAGGAAGGTGTCGGCACCTTAGGAATTGCTTGCTAGGGAATAAGGCCGTGAATTAACCCTATATGCCCGCGTGCATCGGCACATGTTTTACAAATGATCAATTTACTCGCGAACGGTAACTTACTTTTTTTCCCTCTGTGAAGTACGTATTCAGGGCTTTCCGAAACTAGTTTTGATTTGTCTGTGCGATGCACGGAGGATAAACTACGTTTGTCTGAAAGTCCGTGTCCAAAGCATGACCCGTGAGGTACAAACAGCTGTGAGATACAAACACACGGGGACTGCCAAAGATCGTCAGAGAGTGAGATCTCTCACTCCTCTGCGTTTCCTTGTTCTCCCACAGTTGAAACTACAGCTGCGATTGCAAAAACCGGCTGAAGAGTGCGCATTATTGATAAAGACGATAATAAATACAGTAAAATGACATTATGTGTATATGATGTATATAAATATATGTATTAAATAAATAATTGATGTTTTTTTTTTTTTTTGGCTCAGTTTTTTATGTTTTACGTTTTTTACAGCTGTACTACAGAAGCAACCCCAGCATTATAGACAAACTGCTTCAAGAAGGGCATCAGGAGTACAGAGTTTTTTGCTTTTATAGTGGAATTTTGTAAAAAGTATAATAGTTAGAGATTCAATTTTTTCCCCCATTATCCCCAAGACCATAAATAACATTTCTATGCAGTGTAAAAAGTTGTTTATAGCATTTCATGGTGTTTTTTCAATACATTTTTGTTAAATTGATTTTCCGTTTGATTTTTTTCTTTGTCTTTATGATTCCATCATTTTTATATAATTCATATGACAGCTTTACAATATGAATATTCTAAAACCCCAGGTTGTACTGAAAAAAACAAAGTATACTGCTTGACTCTGCATCAAAAGATGACTGTTTTATGAACCATTATACACAAAGAAAACCAGGCGAGGAAAGTTCCCCAAAATGACCCATGGGCACAGAGGGTTAAAGGAAGATTACCTGAAGATATTTGATGTATAGCGGAATCGAAAGCCTACAGGAATGATGTGAGAATGCTGATTAATTAGGCAATTATTTGTGCTGCGGAAAGTGATGTAAGCGGAGTACAGTTAATCAAGTTTATAACCGAATCGTTAGCGTCCCTAAATGGCCTGGATCACCTTCCTTTTTTTTAACCCATAAGGGGTCCAACAGACCCTCCTGCATCGGCAAGGAAAAACTCAAAAACCCTGTAGGAATAATGAGAAACCTCGGGGAGGTCCACTTTTGAGAGAGGGATCCGCTCCCACGGACGGACAGGCTATAGATCCAGGACTAACTGAATATGTACGCAATACGTAGAACTGTATGAATCACCACCAGGTACTGATTTGATTAAGTGGCAAAGTAGTGTTGAGATACTTAACCCCAAAGAAGAGGGGAGGGACGAGGCGGCGCAGACTGTGTCCGACCGAGCCCAGACGGTCGCGCTAGGGTCCCGCCAGCCGCCTTAAAGGGCGCTAAGCCGTACTGTAAAGAAGAGAGAATTGATGCGGTGCATGGCGCAGCAGACCACCGGCGTGGTCAAAATCATTGTCGAAGCAGACCACCGGCGTGGTGTCGGAGCGAGCGGCCACCGGCGTGGCAAAGAACAGCGGCCACCGGCGTGGCGACGGAGCGAGCGGCAACCGGCGTGGCAACTGAGTTAGCAGCCACCGGCGTAGGAGAAATTCAGTTGTCCAGCAGCAGAAGACTCTTTTTTGTTGTTGTACAGTCAGTCAGGTTTGTTGTACAGTCTGAAAGCGAAGGAACAAAGTATCTCTTGAAAAGTTCTGTTCGGCAGCGTAGTGATAGGAGGCTATTGCTTCGATTACTCCTCTGAGCGGCCATAGTGTCATGCAGAGTGTGTCTGGAGTTACCCAGGATGCACTGCATTAGAGCCCTCATCCTGCTCTCCAGCACAGCTCCCAGAGTCCACACTTCTCCCCATCACAGAAACACATTTCCTGATCAGCCTGTCGAGCCGGTTACTGTCTCTGGAGGTCAGACTGCCGCCCCAACACGCAACCCCAAAGAACACGGCACTAGCTACAACAGACTGGTAAAAAATGTGCAACATTTGACTGCTCACATTAAAGGACCTCAGTCTACTCAGAAAGAAAAGTCTGCTCTGACCTTTCTTGTAGATGACATTGGCCTGAGCTGACCAGTCCAGTCTGAGGTCCAGGTGGACCAGTGTTGCCAACTCCTCAGTAAGGAAAGTAGCTATTGGCTATCCCAAAAGTCGCTAGAAGTCGCTAAATGACGTCATCGCCTAATTTGCATAATTGGCAATTTGCAAATAACTGTAACGGACGCTGTAGGAGAGAGGAATAACGTCGTGGGAGAGACAAAAGTGAGTAAAAAACACCCTAAATGTGTTTAGAACTACAAATGTACAAAAATAATTTCAACATTAACAACATTTAATGATTTTAATGCTTTGTCTAGATCTGTCGCTAGTCGCTTTTTTGAAAAAAAGTCGCTATAGGGTCTGAAAAGTCGCTAAATCTAGCGACAAAGTCGCTAAGTTGGCAACACTGAGGTGGACTCCCAGATATTTATAATGAACCACTTCGATGTCCTGTCCATTTTCTGTGACCGGTCGACGGGAAGGGCTCCTGTGAAAGTTGATGATCATCGACTTGGTCTTGGACGCATTGAGAATCAGTCCATTTCTCTCACTCCAGAGAAGTCGAAGAACATCAGCCTCACATATCCTCCAGGGCCATCCAGGAAGGACAAGGATCAAACTGCAGGGGGTCAAGAGCCTGCTCAACCTGTGGCATGAGCAGTCGGAGTACTCGCCTCTCAAAAGTCCTCATTATGACAGATGTTAGTCCCACTGGACTGTAGTCCTTGCATCCGGTCTGACTGACTCTTGTTAAAGATGGTATGGAGAGGCTCAGCTAACTCCGCTGCACATTCCCTTAGGATCCTTGGCGTTATCCCATCAGGCCCAGCAGACTTCCTCCCCTGGAGCTTATTTAGCTCCACCCGGACATCCTCCACGGTGAAGAACGACGCAGCAGCAGAGGTGGTGTAGCCGTTGAGATGAGCAGGACAGGTCACAGCAGCACAGGTGGTGCGGCTGCCGGGAGGAGCAGGACAGGTCACAGCAGAGGTGGTGCGGCCGCCGGGAGGAACTGGACTGATCACAGCAGAGGTGGTGCGGCCGCATTGTTTCGTGATCCGCAGCTTTACCCGTCTGTCTCTGTGTTCGTACGTGTGTGTGCGTGATGTGGAGCAGTCCTGTACCTAATTATAGCGAATCAACTTCATATGAAATACAATTTAAAACGTTTCACTTTAGTAAAACCTCAGTTTCATATATCCAGGTTTGCCTTGATGTCATGATGTTTCACTTTTGTTTAAGTTAATAATACGCTGAAAGACAAGGTGCATAATAGTTGCGTGGCGCGGTCGGTAGTTACTGGACTCTGAAGTTGAAGATATGTGGATCAAATCCTGTTTGCATGGGCGTCGGACTGGGGGGGTAAAGGGTACCGAGTACCCAGGGCCCAAGGCGGGGAGGGGCCCTCTAAAGTGTGTCTTTATATTTATATGTATTAGGCATTATGGTATATTCATATTATTACAATTTGAATGAAAGGGGCCCTGTATAAAAATAACCAACGTTTTAACCTCAGTTTTCCTCTAAAAACAAATTTGTATGCTGTATCAGGGCCCTGCCACCCCCTTACAAAAGATCAAATGGTACGACCCACATGTGCGCTTGTTGCTGTGTTGCTGCCGCTGCAGCGAGTTGACTTGTTTGACAAGCAGCGGCAGAAGCGGGAAAAATAGAAATGTCTTTTCCAAAGAAAGTAAAATCAGGATTTCAGAAAAGAAAAGAAAGACAAGACAGGGAGAAAAAGTGTAATGAGGGCAAGCAATTGCTTACTCAGTTCTTCCACATGAGAGGTGAGTATATAGAGACGTGTTAAGGCTACATCAGGAGAAAACCCAGAGACATTTGTTTCTGTATTCTAAACTCACGGAGAGCTAACAGTGTGCTGTGTACGTGGTAAAAAAAAAAAAACGTTATCCAGAGTGGACACACACAGACGCGCAGCTGTAAAGGGAGCTCACACACACTGCTGTCCACTTCTCCTTCAAAGGCAGGCAGCAAAGAGTTATTTTCATGTACAACCCTGTACCCTATATTCCCACTATTGTCATAATCTGTCCGTCCGTGAGTCTTGCAGTCATAAGTCACGGGTCACTCACTGGCCTCTGCATTGGATCATCTGGTTATAACCATACAAATCACACGCCCCCGCACCGATTTGGAGGTTTCTGGTGACATCTAGTGGTCAAAATAATGTAAATAAGTCTAATGGTCTAAAGGGTGAAATGAGACTTTCTGGTGTGTAAACTATTGCTTTTAAGCCAGAAATGACAACTGACAATCACAGCCCAGACCATGCCCAAATGTAAGCCCCCCTTCTTCTCCACTGGTGCCATTTTTACAGACAAATTTCAAATGTTCATGTGGGCGGAGTAAGGCTAGGCACAGGTGTTTAGTTGAAAATGGAATAGGCTTATTTCAAAAAAGATTGCATCGATTGAATTTTCACAAAGTCTAAATTGGTGGATAATAATGAACCATAAAAAGTATTTTGTTGTATGTTTGTACAATAACAAATAAGTAACTTACCTACTCATGGTCCATACAAATAAGATAAGATATACTATATATTTTATATGAATAGCCATATACACATATCACATAAAGGCATGCAGGCATATACGTAATAGCTATACACTGTAATGATGGAATATAGTATCTGTTTGCAACCCATTAAAGCTACTTTATTTCAGTTTCAGGAAGAGAAGCATCATGGTCAGATGAAGGCACTAGTAGTGAGGGTTTGACAGTGAGGCATGGTGAGCATTTATCAGTCACTGATTGAACTGTTTTCAATAAGTTAGTAAGTTATTACTTTATAAGTTTTACTGTATACACTAATTCTATATCATTTTTGTCTGTATTGTGTCCATGTAGCAGAGGCAGAGGCAAAATTAGAAGAGGATGTAGAAACTGAATTAAGTGATGAAAGGGAAAGCGAAAGTGATGAGAATGTGGAGAGGATTGAGGAGGAAAGAGACGACACCAAGAGACAGAGTAATAATGATGAGGGATTGTCAGAGGACCCAGGATTATGGTCAGAGAATCTCACCGATAAACAAAGGAAAAGAATTGTTCATCTACTAGCCAGTGATGGTGGTTCAAAAACAGGCAATACCATACCCAAAGATATGGAGGGCAAACCATTCCCAAATTATCTCCAGTATGCCAAGTCCGCTAATGGCCATCAACAATATTGATGATAATAAAACCAAAGGACATGAATCAGAATTGTATTAACTAATTAAATTTATATATATATATATATATATATATATATATATATATTAAGAAACGTGTAGTGGGGGCCCATTGAGACTGTTTGTACCCGGGGCCCTGAATTTGGTGCTACCCCCTGCCTGTTTGGCTCAAAATCAGTTTTGTATTTGCAAAGTAAATATAATTAATTATTGGGAATAAATGGTTTGTTGTGTTTAATTAATCCACCTCATGGTAGTTTCTCAATTAAACACTTTTTGTAAAACTGTATTGCTTTGGATGCAATATGTTTGTTGTATCAACACAATTGTCTGAAAGCCTCAAGTAGTTCATAGTTCATGAAGCATCATTTCAAACTCAGCATGTTTAGACCATAGACTGTAAATACCAATATTAATATTAGACCCCACCATTCATTGTAAGCCCTTAAAGAGCAGGTAAACATCTGTGCCCAGCCTTACTCCGCCCACATGAAGATTTGAAAATTTTCTCTTAAAAGGGCGTTGCCTGAAGGACCAAGGGACAAGAAGGGGGGCTAAGAGTTGGGCGTGGTCTGGGCTGTGATTGACAGCTCACTTGTCACACACAAAAAAATCATACAGTTGTCATTGCAGCTTAAAGCAATAGTTTACACACCAGAAAGTCTCATTCCACCCTTGTTTACACACTAAGATAATTGTGGAGCTACACACCTGAACCTAATCCACAGAATTATCTCAGAATCACTCATGTAATTTAATTTTAATCCACTGGATGTCGCCAGAATACTCCAACCTGCAGCTGGGGCATGTGTGAGAGTTGGATGGGTTGATATCACTGGCGCAGACAGACTGAAGTCAGTGTGACGTCATAGAGAATTTCAGGGTCAATGGAGAGGCCAGAACCAAATTCAAATGTAGTACCATCAAAAAAAGTAGAAAGGGCGCCACACAGACGTTTTTTGGCTCAAAAGTGAGATTTTATCTAATTTGAACTAAAATGTCAAAAAATGACCAGCATATGTAGAGAGCACTACAATTAACATTTATGCAGTTTATGGGTTAAAAAAAAGTTGATTTGGTGTTTAGTCGCTCTTTAAGTGTTATATATATTTTGTCCACATGATGGCGTAGTGGAGCATGAATCACCTCGAGCCTTCGAACCATGGGCCGAGTAATAGGCTGCAAACCCTCAATGCATCATGGGCATCACTGCGTGTGTGTCTCGACCATCACTAGAGCCGAGACACACATGCAGTTCCACGCTCGAACGCGCGTCACCATTGACTTTGCATTGAAAGTCGTCGCAACGCATGATCCAGTCTGAACGCGGCTTTAGTGTTTGGTGTCTGTTGTATTGACCTTGGGGATAAAGCAGTAGATTAGATTGTGTTTGTCGTCAACTATGAATTGTCTCAGGTGAGCCGAGGTCAGGTGTTCCAGGGTGGGATTGTTGTCCTGGAAACCACACATCTCCTGCAGACTGTTCTTCCTCTGCTCCTGGGTCTGAAGATGCCTATCTGTAACCACACAACAAACAGGTTTGCAGGCAGAACGTAAACTGGATGCACAGTCATGAATGAGCTCAAACTGACCGTCCTGAGGCTGGAGCAGAAACATGCAAAGGGTAGCA
The DNA here is from genome assembly GCA_964034765.1 of Knipowitschia caucasica. Lineage (NCBI taxonomy): Eukaryota > Metazoa > Chordata > Actinopteri > Gobiiformes > Gobiidae > Knipowitschia > Knipowitschia caucasica. The sequence continues at coordinate 7,476,321 of OZ035837.1, read as the reverse complement.
GCACCTCCCATCAGCAGGAAGTACATCAGGTGCTTGTATTTTTTCATGACAAACCGCCGCTGGGGAAGAAGAATGTCAGAATGTGCAAACAGAAGCACAATTGTCACTGTCACTTTACTGAGTCACTGTGTCACCGAGCCTCAGGCTGCTAGTACAGATGTAAACATACAACTATTTCTTGCTCTATAATAAACTATAATAAAATATTTTATTATTTGTTATGTTATGTTTGAGATTCTATACTTTAGGTAAGTCTGAGGATTTTCTCGATCATGAAGACTATTAGTCCTTACTGTCAGTCATTCTGGTGATATGTGACTAGCGGCCGTTGTAACCCAGGGTTTAAATCACTCCTGAGTCCATACAATCCATCCCTGGTTTTCTCCATTCCGTTGTGATTAGCCACAGCATGTCACCTGTTCCACACACCCGATTTCACTTCCAGTCCCGCTGTTCCCCGCGTGCGCACTTTGATGTTTGATGTTTCCTCCTCCACGAAAGATGGCATATGATCCGCGCCAACTTTTGTGAGAGAAAAAATACTAACTAGCCTAGGCCTATTTACTTTTCTTTTTCCCTCTCGCTCTTTGTGTGCTCATATTTCAGCTGATCGCAGCTTGAGTCTATGCAGGATATTTTTGGGCATGTTATGGGCATGTTATCTCCCCTTGCTCTCCCATGGGCATCTATATTTGACAAGTCTGACTGAATAAAATGAGGACGATTGAAACTAGAGCTACTACATCTGTTAGCCTATAGTTTTTCCAAATACGTGGTTTTGCTGAGGGCACTGTGCTTTTACGCATAATGGACACGCATATGACGTCGTTTTTGTTGTAAAACTTGAATATGCTCTTTTAGTTTTAGAGATATTAATACATATTATTCTATTCAGAATGCGTGCGTCATTGTGCATTGTTGTCCCGCCTTACGTGTCACTCACAGTTAAAATGTAAATAACCAATTCAAACATAGCATTTTTACAACTTGAATTTTAAGAAAAAAATGATCAAAGGAATCAGTGTAAAATAAGATCGGAAAAGCTCAATTCATGATTGTTTAATTAGGTTTCCCATTTTTAAATACAATTGGAAACGCTCAGAATTCAAAAATATTGAAAAGTTTATTGGCTCCTACAGTGGGGGGAATAATAATAATAATTATAATAATAATATAACCCCCTGAGCGTCATCACGTTCCTACGTTGCTTAGTCCTGTTTATTGGCTGAACAATTTTGTCCAATATCATATCACACAGCGTGAAGCGAGAACAACCAGCTATTCCTCGTCTTAAAGATTGACAACGTTCTCAAAGCATTCACAAAAGAGCAGCCTTTTTCATTTTAATTTTAAGAAAGTTCAGCGTGAACTTTGTGAGGTAGAGGAGCCAGAGGCCCGGGCCCGTAGGTCCCAGAGGAGGAGGGTCAGGCCAGGCTCGCACTGATGAGGTAAACTCTAGGCCTGTGTGAGACACACTGTGGGCCTCACTGTAGGCCTCACTGTGGGCCTCACTGTGGGCCTCACTGTAGGCCTCACTGTGGGCCTCACTGTGGGCCTCATGTATGAAACCTGCGTACGGCCAAATCAGGGTAAATGAGGCGTACGCAAAATATTACACTTTTCCGCATTTATCTATCTGGACGTGAGCGTACAATACGCACAAAATAAACGCCAGGTCTGGAGGTGGTGTAAATCTATACGCTGAACTCAACCTTCGGCACAACACGCATGAAATTCAAGATATGTACAACAATAAACATATTCCCTCTGGCAAAATTATATGCTGTGTTTTCATTGAGGATCATGTTTCAAAATTTGAATTTGCGCATCAGAAAAAGTCTAATGGAAACACGCAAACTTCGAATAAATCACAGCTCATGATGAGTACCCTCTATTAAATCTGACTTGTGTGTGTATTATTTTGATCTGTATGTTTTTAAAATGTGAAGCGCTTTGTGATCCTGGACAGTCAAAGGCTCTATATAAATACACTTTACGCAACAGGGATGTGTGACCCATCTATTGCTGTGCAGGCTCTGCGCTGCGTAATTACGCACGGCTATTTGTATTCCTCATTCACATCTGGTAAAGCAATGTGTTATTTCATTAGATTTGTGTAAGCCTCACACAGACACACACCCCAATAACGCATCGATGGTATTGCTCACTCAAATGTCTCACTGCCCTGTCCAGAGTGCGCAGCGAGTGCCGTGAGAGGTCGCGCCACATGTGCAGAAGTTTTGGCTCCAGAGTTTCTTTGTGAAATCTGGACCGCAAACGCTCTCTGAAGTGTACAGCGCCTCAATGCGCACTTCTACCCCGAGCCAGGCTGCGTCCAAGACGCTGCAGACGCTTCATTCATGAGAGCCACCGCTGCATAATATATATGAATTATTCATTCATTCAATCGTAATCTATATTTATTCACTTCTACAATTCAATAAGGATTTTTCTAATGTATCAAAACATTTTGGCAAATTGCGTAAATGGAATATACACCCAAAATGTACACCTTTTTCAACGCAAGTTTCATAAATGAGCTTGTGTGTATGTGCGCGCGTGAGTGCGTGTGCGTGCGTGTGTGCGTTTGAACCATATTCTTTGAAACCCCAATTCCAGTTAGCCTTTGTAGTTTGCAAGCGAATTTGGCCTACTTACTAATCTGCAGGCCTACCCAAAATTGCAAACCTGGCGCCGATACTGTTGCGAGGATGAACGGAGGGAGATATGTTTCCAAAAAGAAAAGGTGGTGGAGCTAATTTTACTTTTCTTATCTGCAACACGTTCTTATTCTGAGGTGGTAGGTTGTAAAAATGTAGTTGGCTACTACAATGCGAGATCTACTAGGCTTATAATATAAAGTATTCAGTAGCCCTAGACTAGTTATGAGCGAAAGCCGCTTGTTGCTCCATTATCCGCGCGCAGCAATAACATGTCTATGCGAGGCCCGCAGTCGGGGAACACCGGGCCCTCCGGCGTTTGGAAGGTCCGATGTTCCCCGGGAACACCGGACCCGGGGAACACCGGACCCGGGGAACACCGGACCCGGGGAACATCGGGCCGACCCCCAGCAACACAGGTAATCCTAAGAAAACAAAGAGGCACTGCATTAAAAGTGTGATTTCCGTCTCCGTAAACGCCTCAATCTCCCTCATTTTCGGCAATTTACGACAATTGACAACCCGCGTTGGTAGCTTTTGCCTGTGCCACAAATTGTCAGAAACATACCATGGCTTATCTTGGATGTGCTAATGGACCTAATTAGCATACGAATGCAGCGGCTGGCCAGGCTGCTTGAAAATCCTTCAGTCAGTATTGGCGAACCACTACTTTCAAACTAGAAAAAATACTTGTGATTGGCAGCAAAAAAACACTGCCCAGGCCAGGCTTGAACAAGCTTACTCTTTATTGGATGAAGTTACTACTTTCAAATAAGTCAAATCACTCGTGATTGGTTGGCAGATCTGTCACCATCGGTGACAGATCATAATTGATTTAATAATAATATCTATATAAATATATATTCATTCATATTATGCTGCATATACTTTATCCTATGTAGGCTACTATACTATTACTAGGCCATCACATGAATTAATTTACATAGGAAATGAACATTTGCCAGGAACATGTTCATGGAAAGAAAGCTTTATTACAACAAACACAACTATACAAAGCGAGGATCTGCCCACACAGAGGTAGAGGCAAAAAAACTACAACTCTGTGAAATGTCCATTGGGCTCCTCGGGATTGTAGGTAACTGGCAGTGTTTTTTCCGAGGGAGGTCCGTTGCGTGTAGAAGCCGATTGTGCGTGGCTCTGTACTTCTGCGTCCAACCGGGACTGCAGCTTTGCCCATAGTTCCGTGAGCTCTGGCTTTCAAAATGATGGCGACCACACAATCCATCCAGAGACAACAACAGTGAAACGCAGCACATAAGATAAGGACTTCCAGAGTTCCACCTCCTCATCTTCTAGCACACTCTGTCCCGATTCCAGCAGCTGTAAAAAAAAAAAAAAAATAAGTCAATTTTAATAGCCACAACAAATTTGTAACATCAGTAGCTTTTTCCCATCTAAAAAACATTGCCAGGATCAAAAACATAGTGTCTAAAGCAGACTTGGAGATTCTTATCCATGCATTTGTCTCCAGTAGGTTAGACTACTGCAATGGCCTGCTCACAGGTCTGTCCAAACAGGCTGTAAAACAGCTGCAGTACATTCAAAATGCAGCAGCTCGAGTCCTGACTAGAACCAGGAAGTACGACCACATTAGTCCGGTCCTCAGGTCTCTGCACTGGCTTCCTGTGGCTCAGAGAATAGACTTTAAAACAGCTCTGCTTGTGTACAAGTCTCTCCGTTGCCTCGCATCAAAATACTGTATATTAGTGACATGTTAGTTCCATATGAACTAGGGCTTTGTACAAAATTCATATCCAAAGTTCGTTTGATTATTAATTTAAACAAAATAATATATTTGAATATTTAATTATAATTTAGTATACAGCTCCTCACAGCAGCAGCAGAACACTCCATTGATTTGAGTGTAATTTCAAAACGTTCTACCGATCATTTTTTCTTTAACGAAACTCTCAAACCAATAATGACCGCTGCCATTTTGCAATCTCTGCTTGTAATTCAGGTGTGTAAAATACTAACAATACTCCGCAAGTACAACGAGCTTTCAGCAGGCGCCTGTCACTAGCTGATAGTTACTTCTGTTTGTGCAGAGAAGCTAGTGGCTAGCTCCGCTAGCGCAAAGTAACCATTAACATGAAATCAACAGATTATGGATTTAGGTTCGGTATATAAATGGGTCACTCACCGCTGTTGTGACCCACCATTCAGAATTCTTTGTTCAGTGTTCATGTAGTTCGAGAGAGTTTTTGAACTAGGTTACTTTAACTGTTATCCGCCTAGCTACGTCACAGCAAAACCTTTGGAAGCTAACTATTTTATTTGCAGTCATTAAATACATTTCAAATATTAAGGGCTGTCTAATATTCATTTGAATATATATATATATTTTTTTTTAAATATTCGAATTATATTTGAATATCACATTTTTAAGTCGAAGCCTTAATATGAACCAACCCGGACTCTGAGGAGCACAGTCCTGTGCCCAAAGTCAAAACTAAACATGGGGAGGCTGCATTTCAGATTCATGCGGCTAAAATCTGGAACTAAGTGGTGAGACCGGCCTCCTCTCTGACAACCAGGTTAAAATCAGTTCTGTTTAAACGTGCATATAACTGAAGGATTTTATATTTTTATCTTTCTTTCTAAAGCTTTTTCTAAAGCACAAAGTGACATTCACTTTTACTGTGGAAAATGGGGGTCAAAGTTGGCAATATTGATCCAAAATGCACATTTTAACCTGGATTTTTTTTTTTTACTAAAAAACCTTTCAATGAACACTTGTTCACTGTGATGCCCTCTACTGTTTTGCAAAGTTTGTTTAATTTGATAATTTGAGCGGATATAACCTTTTTAGAGATATTAGTGCCCTGTTTATAGAATAAGCAGGAGAACTATAGTACAACTGATACGACAATATTTCTTTACAATATTGGCGAGCGAGTACATAGTGTTGGAGTGTTGTGGATTTTGATGACTTTCAGCGACTTCAATGGAAAACGGAGATCCAAGGTTTGTAATCGATCAACCCAACCAGGTATTGTCTCATTGAATGATTTTGTTTGTTATTGCTTTCACAATGGTGAATGCAAATGGTGGCGGTGCGTGACAGACGCGTCAGCGCCCGTCACTCACCCCAACGTGACGGTTGCGTGCGTAAACTCAAACGCTTTAAAATGATGTATCACGTGCCATTGAAACCTATGTTGTTTTTGCTCGAGACGTCGAAAAAAAAAATCCTTATCCTTGTTTTTGCTCGAGAGATGTCAAATTCTGCAGTTTGAGCCTTAATTTCACCCCCTGAACATGCATGAAAAGTTGTCAAATTTTGCCCAAAAATCAGACCTGGTGAAAAATGTTGTATTTTGGTGTTTATTTTTATGGGACTCAAAAAATGCCAGAACAGCGCCCCCTACAACAGCCAATGGGAGTTTCAGAGATCAAGTTTGTCGTAGAGCCATGAAATTCGGTACACATGTTCCTCAAGTCAAGATACGACCAAAATGTTATCATGGCTCCGCCCTCTGACAAACAGGAAGCCCATACATTTCACTGTAATGGAAAAATGATCCGCAATAATTTTTATACATGTCGGTTGGAAAGCAACTCCTCCTCGGCCGTTTCACCGATTGGCATCCATATCACTTGACATCGTCTAAACACAACAACCTTCAAAATGACCTCAGGGATTTTTGATCAGTGAAACATTGTTTGAGCAGCGGAGCGGCATAATGTGAGTGTTTTTTGGCTGTTTTTCACAACATTTAATTTTGCTCCCTTTTGCACAAACAAAGTCTGATTTGCACAAAACTTGAATCCAATGTTCAACTCCAGGGTTTAGGTCAGGAGAAAGTGAAATATTTGAAATTGGCCCATTAGCGCCCTCTACAGATTGAGGCAAAGTTTTACATGGGGTGCCAAACAGCTCTAATCCTCATATTCATTACAATTTGACGAACGTTCTTCTATGGCTACAGCAACAAATCATCACACGGCGGCCCCACCTTCTTTGCGCAGTGCTGCGTGGTGTGGCGTAGTGGAGCGGCGCGTTGCGGCGTGGTGCATGGCGGCTCGGTGCGGCTTGATTTCTTTCTTTTTTTCTTCTGCACTTTGAGCCTTAATTTGACCCCCTGAACATGCACGAAAAGTTATTACATTTTGCCCAAAAATCAGACCTCGTGAAAAATTTGATATTTTGGTGTTTATTTTTATGGGACTCAAAAAATGCCAGAACAGCGCCACCTACAACAGCCAAAATAATACCCCTATGGGAGTTTGAGATCAAGTTTGTCGTAGAGCCATGAAATTTAGTACACATGTTCCTCAACTCAAGACAAGAAAAAAATATTATGGCCCCGCCCTCTGACAAACAGGAAGCCCCTACATTTCACTACAAAATGGAAAAATGAACAGCAAAAGTTTTCATACATGTCGGTTGGAAAATATCTACTTCTCGGCCGTTTCACCGATTCGCCTCAAAATCGCTCCACATCACCTTCAAACTGACTTCGGCGATTTTTGATCAGTGACACGTTGTTTGGTTCATTTGCCGTTTTTGACACTACCGTTACCATGACAATTGGTCCGAACAGCGCGTATCACAATTGATATCTTTCCTGAGTTTCCTCGGTAAAAAAGAAATAATGGGCGACAACTGGGAGTATTCTCCCGGTGAATTCTATTATCCGGACGAGTTTGACGAGCCAGAGGAAGAAATTACAGAAAATAACTAAGAAAAAATAACTAACAGACAAGATGAGATTGACAACTTCGTTGCAGACCAGAAAGCTAAAAACACGATTAGGAAAATCAAGTCGGAGATCGATATTTGCATAAATTAAAAATAGTCATATAATAAAACATTTATTAACCTTTCTTGCTCGGTCTGTACGGAGAAATATCAGACCGCGGCCTTAATGTACAGACCGAGCCGTGGCGAGGTCTGTGCAAAAAGGCCAAGGTCTGATATTTCAGACCTCGCCCTCGGCTAATAAGCCGTTATTACGGCCCCGCCCCCTGACAAACAGGAAGCCCATAAATTTCACTTCAAAATGTAAAAATGAAAAGTGATCCTTTTCACACGTGTCGGTTGGAAAGTGACTCCTCCTTGGCCGTTTCACCGATTTACCTCAAAATCGCTCCACATCGTCTAAACACATGTACCATCATTTTGATTTCAGCCAATTTTGATCAGTAAAACGTTGTTCGAGCATCGGAGCGCCAAAAAGTGGCGTATTTTTTGTCAGTTTTTGACAATAGAAAAATTGCTTCCGTTTGCACAAACAAAGTCTGATTTGCACAAAACTTGAATCCATGGTTCAACTCTTGTCATTTGAAAGTTATAATTTTGAAATTGGCTCTGTAGCACCACCTACAACAGCCAATTTAAAAATGCCTATGGGAGGGGTTTGAGGTAAAAATTGTCGTTGAGCCATGTCATTTGGTACACATGTTCCTCAAGTCAAGACATGACATTTTTTTTACCATGGCCAAGCCCTCTGACAAACAGGAAGTCCATAAATTTCACTTCAAAATGGAAAAATTATCATTCATCATTTCATACATGTCGGTTGGAAATCTTTTCCTCCTCGGCCGTTTCACCAATTGGCCTCAAAATTGCTCCACATCATCTCAACACATGTACCTTCAAAATGACCAAAGGGATTTTTGATCAGTGAAACATTGTTTGAGCAGCGGTGCAGCAAATGGTGACCTTTTTTTTGCCATTTTTTACGATCAAAAAATAGCTCCCATTTGCACAAACAAAGTCTGATTTGCACAAAACTTTAACACATTGTTTAACTCTAGGGTCTAGGTCATGTAAACGTGAAATATTTGAAATTGGACCATTAGCGCCCCCTACAGACTGAGGCATAGTTTTTCATTGGAAGCCAAACCAACTCAACTCATTATATTCATAACAATTTCACAAACATTCTTTTATGGCTACGGGACCAAATAATGGCGTGGCGGCGCCACCTCCAATAAGCGGTGCGGCGCGGATTGGTGCGGCGCGGCTTGGTATGGCGCGGCATTGTGCACGGCTGCGTGGTGAGAGGCGGCATGGTGCGGGGTGGCTTGGTGCAGGAAGGCGTGGTGCGGCACGATGTGGCGTGGTGCGGTGAGGGCCGTTCGACGCCACCAACAATTGTTGAACAAAATATTAATAATACTGTCTTTTGGATTTTGTATGTATGTGTATATATATATATATATATATATATTTATATATATGTATATATATATATATATATATATATTATATTATAATATCCTGGGACCTGGCTCAGACCTGGACAGATAAACCACAATCTAAGATGGCGCCGTGCCAGGGCGCCGCTGCAAGAGCTCCGTTGTGCACCGTGACGTATCGTTTTGTTGATCGGTGCCACAGTGTCAGCTGTTTTTTTATTATTTTATATTCAGTGTATGTGTATTTTATATTACATTGTATCGTGCTTTTATTCTGTCGGTGCACACAGAGTACCTTTTATTGCAAATGTATTCCAATGTAGGTTTTATACTGCACATGGCCAATAAATGAATCTGAATCTGATATTATATATATATTATATTATATATATATTATATTATATATTATATATATATATATATTATATTATATTATATTATATATATATATATATATACATATACTTTGCACAATAGTAGAGGGCATCACAGTGAACAAGTGTGCATTGAAATATTATTCTAAGGTTTTTAATTTAAAAAAAAAATGGTGTTTAAAAAGTGCATTTTAAATCAATATTGCACATTTTGACCCCCATTTTCTTGGAATTTCCACAGTAAAAGTGAATGTCACTTTGCACAATAGTAGAGGGCATCACAGTGAACAAGTGTGCATTGAAAGATTTTTTTAAGGTTTTTAATTTTTTTAAACAAATCCAGGTTAAAAAGAGTATTTGGATCAATATTGCCAACTTTGACCCCCATTTTCTTGGAATTTCCACAGTAAAAGTGAATGTCACTTTGCAAAATAGTAGAGGGCACCACAGTGAACAAGTGTGCAGTGAAAGGAAAGAAAAGGAGGAGAAGGTCTCTTAATAACGCTATTTTAAGCCCTATTTGCACGGTGTGACGAGCGGGTCTGTCTCTAGCTCTGTGCGCCAATGTATCAGTAAACTCCGGGCCGACTCCCATGCCGCACGCGCCACATGCACACACGCGCGCTCTGATTGGCTGATTACCGGTCTGATATTTTCCCATCTCGGACCGTTACCATGACAATTGGTCCGAACAGCGCGTATCACATTTGATATCTTTCCTCGGACCGTTACCATGACAATCTGTCCGCAGCGCGTATCACACAAAACCAAGTCGGACATGAACATACTTCACAAATATCTCAAAAGCATTGGTAAAGACACAGACGAGAGTCATATAATAAAACATTATTAACCTTGCTTGCTCGGTCTGTACAGAGAAATATCAGACCTTGGCCTTTTTGCACAGACCTCGCCACAGCTCGGTCTGTACGTTAAGGCCGCGGTCTGATATTCCTCCATACAGACCTCGCGCTCGGTTAATAAGCCGTTACTATCCATATTGGGAGACACTAGCTCCATAAACAACAGTGGGTGTGCAGTAGTGGGGGCGATAGCTTCGTGGGTGCAGGGAGGGGAGGAGAATGAGAGAGGCCAGCGAAACCGCTGCTTCGAAATCCCAAAGTCAGTTAGTGCAGCTTTAAGTTTGTTTTAAGCAGTCCACTGCTCCTGTGAAACCCCACAGTCGGGACGAAACCGGAAGCAACAATCCTACTTTCGAATTAGTTTTAGACTAAAAAGTCCTTAAGTGGTGACTGGTTACGTTTTAGGCGACTAATTAAGATGGTTAAGGTTAGGATTAAGGGTGGGTTGGGGTTATTGTATGGGAATGGCTGGTTAAGATTAGGCATGAATAGGTATTTTGTTATATTTACTTTCGCTTCCGTCCCGATTCCATGTACGATCCAGTGCTGACCGAAACCCCACCGCTACTGTGTGATAGCAGTCCCCGAGTTGACTACTATATACGTCATTTTACTGACGTAGGCCGATGACGCGTCCTGTGGCAACTCGACAGCTTACAACTGGTCTGTCGGGTTGATAATGAAAATAGTAAATTAAATGTAATGCATGTAACGTATTGTATTCAATATGATTAACAATGTGTGCTCAAACGAAACATTTAATTCGATAGTTTTTTTCGCCATTTTGTTTGATTTCTGCGCATGCGCAAATCAGATTTGGGTTACAGTAGCAGTTTCACAGGAGCAGTCTGTTTGTTCATTTGTATGCACGTTGTATACCTGCACTTTTGAAGAAGTAATAAAAAATAAAAAAAAGCTTTTAATCATAAAATATACTTCAATAAAAAAATAGTAAATACCTATCATTTGTACTATTAACCTGTTATTTTTTACTGGTACTAGAATTGGAACCTGATCAAATTTCAGACCAGGACAATACACATACATAAAACTACTACTAACCTGGTTCTCCTTCATAATCCGATTCACATCTTCCGCCCAATTTCTCCAGTTTTGGAAAACCTGAAACAAAGAAAAAGCAATTAGAATTGGAACATGTGTACTGTATACACAGACATTACAACACTGAAAGTCTGCTAGAAAAACAACTTAAACAACTTGTTGGACTTGACAGTGTGACCGAAAACAGTGGCTATCTGGCCTGCAGACCTCCGGGAGAGACGCCGAGACTCAGAGGAACACACACTACAATGTTTATGTTAGCTTTAGCTGACTCACTGCTGCGAGACACATGGCCGCTACGACCATAGAAGTTGATATTTCACGCCTCAAGCCACTTGAACGGACTACAAAGCTGGGCTGATGCTTGCTTATAAAGCATTTGGAGTTACTGTTAGCGAGGACTAGTCGTTAGCAACGTAAGCTCCAGGCTAGCGGAAGCACAGCAAACTTCAAAATCTACAGTACCTTGCAAAAGTACCCCCTTGGCTTCTTACCTATTTTGTTACATTACAGCCTTTAGTTCAATGTTTTTTAATCTGAATTTCATGTGAGGGATCAGATAACAATAGTCTAAACTGATTAAGTGAATTGAGAAAAATATATATGTAACACTATTTTAAAGTAAATAAATAATAAACAATTAGGTTAGGGCTTAAGTGGTGCAAGGAGAGTAAAACTTCGAGGAAGGAGCTTGTGGTGAATGAGTACAACGGAGACAGTGTAACGTATAAAAAAAATATTGTATTTGTAAATGGTTTGGGTTTTTGTAGAAAATAATAGTGTAGCAATGACAAATAACAATGAGCCATCAGTAAACAACTAAGGCACGAAACAAAAATCAAGATAATCAAAACAGTCTTCAAGTATTCAAAATGTGCAAAAGACAATATTCAAGTATTCGAAGTGTGCAAAAAACAAAGTGTTCAACAAAGTGTTCAACAAACATACAACAAATGTTTGGTAAAAGAGATGGAAGATATGACCTCAGAGGTACTCATAACCTCAAAGTTCAAAGTGTTCACTCTTCCTTAAAAAGTTGCTGTATTACCCGGAGAGGTGTACAATTGTGGAATAATCTAGAGGAACCCTTAAAAAATGTTGCTTGTTTACAGCTATTCAAAAAACGATACAAGAGAAGTGTGTTTGAGAAATATGCTAAAGACATGTAATCTGTTAAGTATTATCGTGAATCTGATTAACCACATCATTGCCGAAAGAACCAGTGTCACCAACCTCAAATTCAAAGCACTACCCGGCACAGGACATAAAACCTTACACAATACATAGTTAGGGCAGCAGGGTGTGGCTAGCTGATGGGGGGGTCTCTGCCCTCAGCCAACTGGTCACGTCACGCCCTTGCTTTTTAATGCATCTCACTTAAAAAGGCAAACAACAAAAAGTAATTCTACAGTCACAACCAATATCTTATAGTGAATCGAGAATGACGGCAAGAGGACATTCTACAAAAATGTGTAGTGCAAATAAATTATGTGATTCTAAAATGGGAATGATGGTAAGGGGACTTATAATCATGATTATGTATTGTTGAGAAAGAAAAATTATGACAAATGTAATGCAAATAATAATGAAATCCTGATCAGTCAAAAGATTGGTGATCGGTATTCTTAGGTAATGATGGTATATGGTTATCATACGAAATGAAGAAAACATAAATAAATAAATAAATAAAAAAATTATATATATATGTCTGTGTATGTATATATGTATATATATATATATATATATATATATGTGTGTGTGTATGTGTATGTGTATGCATGTGTATATATGAATATATAAACCCACATAAATAATAATAATGATTATTTTACCTTGGTAGTCGTGTGAAAAACTTGTGATATATTGTATAATCATGTATGCTTTTCTAATCAATGCTGACGTGTGTTTGGTTAACCTGGACAACAGTAATCGTAGAATTGATTGTGATCATGGATGAGCACATCCACAGAGCCTTGGGTGTGTCTATGTATGGAAATGATCATTCACAAATTGCTTGTAAGTAAACAGGCCCATGCACCTTCTGATGTGCACGTGCCTGGGTAACTCAGGAACTTGTGTTTATTGTATGTAAACTGTATGATGCCTGTGTTCACGGTTATTGTCTGCAGCTTAAAGTGATCACTTGGAACAGGGGGTGGGCACTAATAAGCTTTCTTGCTTCAGCCTACTCCTTTTGAGCCACTTTATAACAGTGTAACCTTGTAACAATGAAAAATATGTTTGTAAAATGCTCAAATAAATAACAATCAATCAATCAATCAAACTGTGCAAAAGAAAGTTCAAAATAAGATTTAAAGGGAAAACCCACGCATGGTAAAAAACCCTTTTAACAGTTCTCAGTTCAAAGTCTCGGTTGAGAGCAAAGTTCAGTTACTTTTGGAAAGTTTTTTGTGAAAACAAGGTATATTCCTTTTAGAAAAAAATAAACAATAATCCTTTATTCCAGGGGGGAAAAAATGTCCAAACTCAAGTTGTCCACGTATTGGGAAAAAAAAATAAAGAAAGGTCCTACCATTCGCTGGCTCTGGGCTCAGCTCGCCACCTCAAAAGATTCAGATTCAGTTTATTTGCCATTTGCAGTAAAAACACCACATAGGAATACATTAGCAAAAGTCTCCAGTCTGCACAGACAAATACAGACATAAAACAACATTAAAAGACAGAAATAAAACAAATAAAACAGTAAACAAATGTCACTGTGAAATCGATCGACTAAAACAGTTTCAAAACAAGTGCAAATCATTAAAGTGCTCTGTTCACACTGATAACAGCTTGTGGATAAAAACTATTAGCGTAACGAGATGTCCTGCATCTCAGAGAGCGATATCTTCTGCCAGAGGGAAGAAGCTGGAACATGGCTTTCCCAGGGTGGCCAGAAGAGTCATTGACAATCCTAAGAGCTTTGTTTAAAAGTCTGGATTTATAAAGAACCTCCAGAACAGGAAGCTCACAGCCCACGGTCCTCTTTGCAGAGCGGAGCACCTTGTTTAAAGCTCTCTTTTCTTTATCTGTGATGTTTCCAAACCACACAGACACAGAACCAACAAGTAAACTCTCAATGGTGCAGCGATAAAAGTTAAGCAGAATCTTAGAGTTAGTGGTAAATTCTCTAAGTTTACGCAGAAAGTAGAGACGCTGACGAGCTTTCTTAACGACTCGGTCAGTGTTTTTAACCCATTTCAGGTCGTTAGACAGAGTTAAACCCAGAAACTTGCACTCCTCTACGATCTGCACTCGGGAGTTGTCGATTACGACAGGCAAATGAGAACTATTGCGACTGAAGTCGTAGTCCAGTTCACATGTTTTCGATGCGTTCAACTGGAGGTTGTTAGTTTTACTCCACTGAACCACATTTTGTATCTCTGCTCTATAAGAGGATTCATCATTGTCACTGATGAGACCGATGATGGTCGTGTCATCAGCATATTTGATGATCAAGTTTGAGTCAGAGGAGGACACACAATCGTGAGTGTACAAAGTAAAAAGTAAAGGACTCAAAATACATCCCTGAGGAGATCCAGTGCTCACAGAAACAACATCAGAAAAACAGTCATTGATTTTTACTCTCTGAGATCTGTCAGTTAAAAAGCTAAAAATCCATTTACACATGGCAACACTTAAACCGAGAGACATGAGCTTTTCAATCAGTTTACCTGGGACAAGGCAAAAGCAGAGCTATAATCGATGAAAAGCATTCTCGCGACAGATTTACTAGTGTCCAAGTGACTGTAGACAGAGTTCAGAGCAAAGGAGATGGCATCCTCCACACTCCTGTTCTGTCTGTAAGCAAACTGGAGCGGGTCAACACTCACAGGGATCTGGCTCTTAATGAAGTCCAGCACAAGCCGCTCAAAAGTCTTCATAAGAACAGACGTGAGGGCCACAGGACGATAGTCATTCAGGCATGTCACAGGAGTTTTCTTAGGAACTGGAATGATGGTCGACTCTTTAAAGCAGTTCGGCACAGTACAGTTCCTTAGCGACAGGTTGAAAATGTCTGTTAGCACAGGAGCAAGTTGCTCAGAGCACAGTTTCAGGACACGAGGAGGGATGCCGTCCGGGCCTGGGGCTTTCCGGACTGTGGTCCTGGACAAGACACGCCTGACTTCCTCCTGAGTCACGGTGAAGGTACCTTGATTGAAACACTCAGGGAATACAGTAGGACAGGCATCAGCGGATTCAAAGCGGCAGTAGAATGTGTTCAGCTCGTTTGGCAGAGCTTGGCCGACAGATGTAATTTTCCCAGCACTAGGTTTCCACGATGTGATGGCTTTAATACCGTTCCACATGCGCCGAGGGTCATCTTCCTCGAAATAACCCTTTAACCTGTCCCCGTAACTGCGCTTTTCAGATTTAAAAGAACGTTTCAATGAGTAACAGGATAGCTTATAAGCAACTGTATCATTTGATTGAAATGCCAACGCACGCTCATGAAGTTTCAGTTTCACTTCCGCGTTCATCCAAGGGTTTTGACTAAAATGTTCTTTAATGACCTTCTGTGGGACACAGCAGTCAATACAGAAGCGTATGTATCCAGACACAGCAGCACAGAATTCATTGACGTCCTCTGACTGAAACACAGACCAGTCCGTAGCATCAAAACAACCTTGTAGCTTCATGCTAGCCTCCTCAGACCAACACTGCACAGTGCGAGAGGTTGGTTTATGTTCTCTGCTCCTCTGAGTATACGAAGGAAGAAGGAGAACAGAGGAGTGGTCCGTCTTGTTGGGCAGAGACTGGACGTTGGCCATGTAGATGGAGGGCAAAGGGGTCCTGGAGGAGCGGCTACGAACGAGCAGACCGCCTCGCCTTCCCCGGTGTTTGCGCCTCCTTCGCCGACTCGAGGTGCCCAGCTCCACACCGCGGAGAGAACGCCGGAGACACCCAGTCCCCTCGCTCTGTTGGCGGCCACTGCCGCGGCCCGCCTGCCGAGCTCCACCAGCCTCTCGAGTGGGACACTCGAGGAAGTTTGTGCACCTCAGTTCAGGTAAAACGAGTGACCCGTCACCCGCGTGGTCCCAAATGTACAGAAGTGTGTGCCGATCATATTTCACTGTGGCAAGTGAATCTCAGTTCTGGTTCAGTTCAGGGTGGAAAAAAAACCTGACCGTTGAATGCTGTAATTTTCTGATCTGTATTCAGTTTGTTTCGAACGCTTTCAGTTCAACTGTGAGGGCTAACAGGAAGTAGCTAGACAGTGCATGAGCCTGGCGGTCATATTTTAACTACAGCGCCATCAGTGGCAGAGCCAATGAACTGTCTGGGAGCAGTCAGTGAGGATTAGAGGACGAGACCTGGGTTACATATACATAAAACTATTTTTTCGAAATAAAAGAAACTGGAAATTGGCATGTGCATATGTATTCACCCCCCTAAAGTCAATACTTTGTAGAGCCACCTTTTGCAGAAATCACAGCTCCAAGTCGCTTTGGAAAAGTCTCTATGAGCTTGCCACATCTTACCACTGGGATGTTTGCCTATTCCTCCTCGCAAAACTGATGGTGCAAACCATCTCTTCTTTTGTAAAGATTAACAGTTTTTGTACATTGTCCCTGTTTTATAAACAATAAACTAAACTAAACTACATGTTTCCCCTTAAACCACTGAAGTGTTTAGCAGTGTGTTTGGGGTCATTGTCCTGCTGGAAGGTGAACCTCCGTCCTAACCTCAAATCACGCACAGAGTGCTACAGGTTTTGCTCAAGAATATCCCTGTATTTAGCACCATCCATCTGTTAGTATTAGATAGCAATATGGCCTACGTGCAGGACTGTACAAGGACTCTGATGGACTCCATGTTTTGACTATGATATACTCGTGACTGTCTCTGTGTGACACGTACGTCTTTCGATGTGTGACGTGACAATGACTATATAAACTGTGTACTGCCTCCATTCTGTCTGAGAGAAGGAAACAATGGAAACCACTGGAACTTGAGAGAAACTTAAATAAACTCCCAGAGTTTGGCGCACCACGATCCGTCTCTGTCTGCTTCATTCCTGACACATCTTTCCCTCAACTCTGACCAGTTTCCCAGTCCCGGCTGCTGAAAAACATCCCTACAGCATGATGCTGCCACCACCATGTTTCATTCTGGGGATGGTGTTCTTTGGGTGATGTGATGTGTTGGGTTTGCGTTTTCCTTGATGGCTGAAAAGTTCAATTTTAGTCTCATCAGACCAGAGCACCTTCCTCCATACATTTTGGGAGTCTCCCACAGGCCTTTTCGCAAAACTCAAAACGTGCCATTTTGTTTTTTGCTGAAAGTAATGGCTTTCTTCTGGCCGCTCTGCCATAAAGCCCAACTCTATGGAGCGTACGGCTTATTGTGGTCCTATGTACAGATACTCCAGTCTCTGCTGTGGAACTCTGCAGCTCCTCCAGGGTTACCTTAGGTCTCTGTGCTGCCTCTCTGATTAATGCCCTCCTTGCCCGGTCCGTGAGTTTTGGTGGGCGGCCGTCTCTTGGCAGGTTTCTGTTGTGCCATGTTCTTTCCATTTGGTTATGATAGAGTTGATGGTGCTCCTGGGGATCATCAAAGATTTGGATATTTTTTTTATAACCTAACCCTGACTTGTACTTCTCAACAACACTGTCCCTTACTTGTTTGGAGAGTTTCTTGGTCTTCATGGAAGTGTTTGGTTAGTGGTGCCTCTTGCTTAGGTGTTGCAGCCTCTGAGGCCTTTCATAAAAGGTGTGTATATGTACTGACAGATCAGGTGACACTTAAATTGCACAGTTTGACATCATTTCACTAATTATGTGACTTCTGAAGGTAATTGGTTGCACCAGAGCTTTTTATGGATTTCATAACAAAGGGGTGAATACATATGCACATGCCAATTTCCAGTTTTTTACTTCTGAAAAATAGTTTTATGTATATATTTTTCTCTATACATTTCACCAACTTAGACTATTGTTTTCTGATCCATCACATGAAATTCAGATTAAAAAAACATTGAACTGAAGGCTGTAATGTAACAAAATAGGTAGCCAAGGGGGTGAATACTTTTGCAATCTACTGTATAACGTCTCAACTACTTTTGCAGCGAGTGGCCGGATGTAAGTCTAGCATTGTATTGGTGCACAAGCATTTTCCTACATTTTATGTCACGTTCGTGGCCCTACCACCATCTCTGACACCCGATGCTAAAACTACCATAGCAGCGCTGGAGCCCGCCATTTTCACATTTGGGCTTGTTCACACTAAAGGGCACAAAAGTGTGACAAAAGGCTAAAAATTAGATTTTAATAATCAGAAGATATTTTATGTTTTTCATGTTTCCAGGCACCTCCTCTGTCCATTAGAAGTTGCTAGAACATAACTGTTTTATACATTAGACAAGTTTCCTATAGCGGCCCTGTTTATTTTACCTAACGGACGTGATGATTTGACGGAATGAGCTTTGTGGAAGTTTGATAGGTATTTTCAGATGTCCACAATTGATTCAGAGATTCTATTTTTTTGCACAAAGTAGATGCAAAGTGATACTTTCATATTGTCAAGCAATTAAATGTGAAAACAGACCAGATTTTTTTTTCTCTCAAGTTTAATTTTTAGAGAAAAGAGGACTGTCCTCATCACGTCCGTTATACATTTTTCAGGGGTCATTTAATTAATTAATTATTTTTTTTATTTTTTTACGATTCCTTTTTATATCAAGTGATTCCCTTCTGTTGTGTTAACCATGTAAATCTTGTGGGATTTCATCTTCTGCTTTTTCAGACTGAGGACATTTTATTTTCTATGTAACTGGCGTCACAGTAGAATGGTCCAATCAGAGGCTAATTTGGTCGTTTAAAATGTTGCTAAACATTTTTATGTCATTCTTTCCTTTTAATTTTTTCCACACTATCTCTTCAATCTGTCTGTGTTTGAAATCTTTTTTCCAATCTATGAAAGTAATTTTAGTTTTTAAGTTATAACCTTTTAAAGTCCAGATACTTCAATTGTCACTTTACTGTGAACACACTCATTTACGTTTAATACAAAGCACTGTCATCAAACACGTAGCGTCTAAAACATTTCATGCTAATTTCACATTACACCATGTCTCATTTTCAATACTTACGGATTCCCTTAGTTGTCTTTAATGATGGGTTGTGTCCATAGAGACTATGTTGTGCCGCGTCGGCGCTGCAAATTTTCATCTTCCAAACGGTCGTCGTCTTGTGGAATGGTCTTCACCTTTTCCGAACAGCCGAGGCACATTCAGGCATTTCCGCCGAATGCGGGAACTCAGACCTTGGATTTTTGCGAACACCGAGCTGTCAATACGTTAAAGTCTTAAGTTGCGGTAAGTATAATTTTTATGTTGGAAGACTTAGAACTGTGTGTAATGACATAATATCAAGTTGAACATGGAAGCTAACCCTAGGCCCCGACTCCACCAGGCGCGTAATGGTGCATTCAAACCGCAAACGCTCAAACGCTGAAGCCCCGCTCACCAGACGTGCATTCTCTAGTTTTCAGACGCAGAGGACTTCACACCAGAACGTCCTGCCTAGCGACGGAAGTACCGGCCGGCTCTGATGCTAACAGAGCTATGCTAGCGGCTTCTTGTGTACAGATCTTCTCCAATATGCAGCTTTGCAGCGTGTCTTTGAACAGAGACTTTCCACGGGCTTTATTTAACAGTAGTATGTGTTCACGGAGGTGCGCCATACGTTTATTCATATTATTAAACGGTGTTTCCTCATCGGCAAACACACTCATTGCATTGACACACATGTGGAACGGAGCTTTGGGCCAAGAGCCAGCTTTTGGTCCATCCTGTAAAGACGTAAAGACGTTTTCGAGAGGTCTGCCAATGCTATATGTTAGCATTGGCTAATTCTTCTTCTGGGTCCACCCCCATCGGCCCAGGGTGGTATTGCAAGCATGTCAGCGCACGTCATTTTGGCCACTTTTGATGGGAACCGCCCCCACTGGTTTTTTCACAATTTTCTTGTGGGCGGGACCACTCGCGGCCATTTTGGATAGCTCCAGAAGAGCACATTTTTTGGCCCATTAGTTAGAACGGGAAGATAGGCGTGACTCTGTCCGTTAATATATACAGTCTATGGTCACACCGTGTGAATAGTGCTTAGAATAGCGTTATTAAGAGAGGTGTGTAAAATACTGCCATTACTTTGCAAGTACAACGAGAGAAGCTAGCCGAGTTAGCCACGCTCAATAAACAACTACATATCTATCAATCAACACCATTAAAGGATAATCGGACAATACAGTATACATATACATCCTTAACACACATGCACGGACAATTTCAGAATTTCTTGTTAACGTTTTCATGACCAAATTACTATTTTAAAGTGACAAAAATTATTACCTTTACTATTAATAATAGTATTTTCACATTAAAGGTATTACCTTTAATTTGAAAATGCTATTATTAATTATTTTGCTAAATTTTCTTAATGCAGTTTAGAATTTAAAAAAAAGGTGTTTTCAGGGCTTATTTTTGATCCACATTACTATGTTATAAATGTATATTATTATTTGTTATACATGAATTATTTTGTTACTACTACTATGATGAAATGAAATGCTTTTGACCATTAAAACATATTCTTTAAATAATCATTGTGTGTTAAATATGAATCGTTTCTAACCTATGTTGCACTAAATCTCATTTCCAAAACATTGAATTTCATTTCCGAAACACCATTCTCATTACCGTAACGTGTTCATTTGCAAGTTATTTAATAATTTGTTTTTGTTTTTTTCTTTTTGCAATTGTGTTGACACAATTTGCAGTACTACTTATTATATCCCAATCACAAAAAAATATAAATATGTTGCGGTAATGAGACATATTATAAATATTTTCAAATTTGTAAATATAACAAAGCAATCTTTTCTGACTGATACATTCCTCTTGGCATAAGTGTTGATGAGCTACTTTGAACATTTCCAAAAAAAATGATTTTTAACAATATATCTGATGGGATTTCACGTTGCGGTAATGAGATTTTTTTGGCACTAAATATCTAAAATACCTGTAATTTAATTTAAAAAATCAAAAACAATGTCTAATAATAATGTTCTTAGTAAGTTCAGACATTCATCTAAAGTGTTTCATAGAAAATTAGTCTTCAAATGCCTTTTGAAATTTTTGAAGTTGGAATCGTTTTGAATCTGGATTTCGTGAGAATCACCCTAGTAATAAGCATTTTTATGAACTCATAAAAATAAAAAAATGCAGCAACTTCCTGTTTCACGCCCTGTTTTTACGACAGGTCAGCAATGAAGTCAGCCCGAAGACTGGAAGCCTCAAAAGGCTCACGTCCAGCTTGATAAAGACTAAAAAGTGTGTGTTTTTGCGTATGCCTCATTTACAGCCTGATTTGGCCGTATGCAAGTTTCATAAATCAGGGCCAATGTGCATTGTTGAACTAAACATAGCAAATACAGTTAATTATTCTGCAAATAATGGTGTGTTCTGTTAAACTAATCATAGCAGAGTAAATACAGTTAATTATTCTGCAAATAATGGTGTGTTCTGTTTAACTGTATTTACTCTGCTATGATTAGTGTATTATTCTGCAAGCATTCTCAGTGTCCATATACACTCCTTCAATACCTGGAATAATTCTGATCTGGTCCAATTGTGCAAAATAAAAGCTTGCACTCTTAAAGTTAAGGTTAGTTGGTTGGAGATTGTTTTGTGCTCTATTCACATTATTACTGTTTCATAACAAAATAGACCACTAGGGGTGCACTGAATCCTTTAAATTAGTTTTTTGTGTGTAATCCTGGTCCGATCAGGCTGCAAATTATGGGACTGGCGCCTAGGAGGCGTTCGCGAGAGTGGAAAGGGCTTCATCAGCGCTTGCACTTTAAAGATAAACATGACTTCTCTTTTCCTTTACCTAATGTTATTGTACAAACATTTTCTTATGTACTCTGTGTATAATTTTATGACTACGTGTAGGATATGTGGTGTATGTTAAAGCTGCACTAACTCACTTTATTTTCGTATTCATTACGAAAATGCAATCCATATCCATGCAGTGGATTGGGATATACAGGACGTTCTTTTGAAGAATAAAGTAGCGCAGGTTTGTGCTGGCGTGACATTATATTTTAGATCGAGTGAAAAAAGGAAGAATGTGTTTCGGGTCTCAGATTGTGACCAATCACAGCGGACCGCTGACCCCCGCTTTCTTGAGAAATGCCACAGGTCTCTCGTTAGCACAGACAGCTGAGTTAGCACAACAATCGGCAGAGGTTTTAAACATTGTCAGAGAGGAGGCCTGTCTCACATTCAAGTTTTAACAGAATACGTGTGACCGTGGGGCACTTGTTTGCTGTATGAACTGAAGTCTGCATCCTCCGTGGCCACAGTGTTCTCACCCTGGGCAGCTGTGGGCGCTCTGGACAGAGGGTCCCAAATCGAGCGGCTGTGAGCCGCTAATAACAACACAGTGAACGGCGCCGCGATAACGTGATCCAAGACCATTCATGCACAGAGCTTTTCTCTGCTTGTTTTGTGCATGTCTTTGTGTAACCTGTGCACGCAAATACACCACTGAAGCTGAACTAAGGAGCCTCAGGAACTGTCCATGTCTCCTCCTCCTAAACTTGCTAAATTAAAGCTGGGGTTCGTAAATTATCCCTTTCATTAACAGCTCATGTTGGTTGTGCCCAAAAGTAAAATGTTGGGAGCAAATCAAACAGATTCAAATACATTTGGTATGAATGGCAATGTGTCATTACATTTGATAATCTCATTTAACTTCAATTGGAGTGGATTTGAAAAAGTATGTTAAATTGTGAGTTAACTCACCATTACTATGCGATTAATTAAATAAATCGTTTGACAGCCCTAGTGTTAATACATTTCATATGGATTATTGTTGTTATAAAATCAAATACAGTACATATGTACAACCATTTACAGAAAAACATGGCATAATTTTGCAGATAGTTTGAAATGTGATTAATTACAATTAATTAATATTTAAGCTGTAATTAACTCAATTAAAATGTTTAATCGTTTGACAGCCTTAGTATAAATGTATTTTAAAAACTTTCCTGGTCTTGCTTAGTTTGTTCTGTCTCACTCAAACAAAGGTATATAGTCTGCTACCTTGTGTTGGTGTGGGCACAAAGAAGGATAAAGTCAGAAGAAGACAATACAAAACAGAGATGAGCAAAAGAACATTTCTGCTTGAGAAAGAATAAAATATCTCCTACCGTCTATCTGCTGAACAGAAAGTAACAAACTGCGAGGTAAGAAGACGGGCCAGTGTTGTTTGATTGGGAAAACAATGTGAACTGTCCAGAGTCACTTATGAATTAGTATTGTGGGAGGTCCCAGAACACGGATGAGTCCCAAAGGGGGTGGGGTTGGGGAATGTATTCAGACTATTTTTGAGTAACTGTATTCTGTTAGTTACTTAGTAATGGACATACATACAGCTCTGTAACCATAGACTGTAAATAATAACACACTGAGGCTTTCCTTGTCAGACTGTTTTAACACTGACATCTTGTAGACAGAACTGTTTTTAACCTGGAATTGAATGTTGTCAGAGAAGAAGCCTGTCTCACATTTTCAGAATGACTGTTCCAGATTATAGATACATGAATCTGAATCACTGCCTCCTCATGTTTATTCCCTCGTGTTCATTCCCTCTGCTCCTTAGGGCCCCAGAGTTGGTTCATATGACACTAACATGTCACAGATGTACTGAGCCAAAGTGCTAAAAGTTGCTCCTAGTGGCCAAATTCTAAGAATTTTCTTAGAATCTTGACCAACTCTTAGAATTTCCCCTAAAAGTGAGGAGTAGACCCTAGTTAAGAAAAAAGCTATTCCTAAAGAATCCTAGCTCTTAAGAGAGCTCCTAAGGACAAAATGGTGGACGTTAGAGGCAGGAGAAATATTCTACACACTGGATCACAGTGAATCAGTGAAACGCTGCAGATTGAGTCGTGCAGGAATCATGTTTGTGGTATATTTAAAAGTCAATCATGTGACCAGCTTCTTATTGGCTGGTCAGCAATAACACCTCATCCATTTTACCCTTGTTACACGAAAGTGAGTAGAAATGGTAAAAGTTGAAAGAGAAAAAATGACCATTTTTAATAAAGCAAGTAAATATAACTATTATTGTGTCGATGATGAACTACATTTTCACACATGGGACTCTGAGGAGCACAGGGACTGGCCTCCTGCTGGGTCTCAGAAGAGCACAGGGATTGGTCTCCTTCTGGGACTCTGAAAAGCACAGGGACTGGTCTCCTGCTGGGACTCTGAGGAGCACAGGGACTGGCATTCCTGCTGGGTCTCAGAAGAGCACAGGGGTTGGTCTCCTTCTGGGGACTCTGAAAAAGCACAGGGACTGGTCTCCTGCTGGGACTCTGAGGAGCACAGGGACTGGCCTCCTGCTGGGTCTCAGGAAGAGCACAGGGATTGGTCTCCTTCGGGGACTCTGAAAAGCACAGGGGACAGGTCTCCTGCTGGGACTCTGAGGAGCACAGGGACTGGCCTCCTGCTGGGACTCTGAGGAGCACAGGGACTGGCCTCATCCTGGGACTCTGAGGAGCACAGGGACTAGCCTCTGCTGGGTCTCAAAAGAGCGCAGGGACTGGCCTCCTTCTGAAACTCTGAGGAGCACAGGGATTAGTCTCCTGATGGGACTCTAAGGAGCACAGGGACAGGGACTGGCCTCCTGCTGGGACTCTGAGGAGCACAGGGACTGGCACCTGCTGGGACTCTGAGGAGCAGGGACTGGGCCTCCTGCTGGGACTCCTGAGGAGCACAGGGACTGCCTCCTGCTGGGACTCTGAGGAGCACAGGGACTGGCCTCCTGCTGGTCCCAGAATCAGAACTAAAACATGGCGAGGTTTCAGATTTATGCAGGTTAAAATCTTGGACAGTCTTCTTGAAAATGTGAGACAGGCTTCTAACTTCGGACCCTCTGATGATGTGAAAGAATGAGTAAAAGTTTAGGTAAATCATAATTTACAGCTATATATTTTGGACCATAGACTTAATATTCAAATAAAAACACAAGGATCACAGAGAGCGCTTCCGTTAGCTAGCGGCGTTAGCATCGTCCATCTGTGAACAGTCTATGGATTTGGACATTTAAGATAAGATAGATTAGTAAATGTATGTAAACTTCTGACTATAAGTGGTGTATAGAGTAAATATTGGCTGGACTGGACTCGGGCGGGGAAACTGACCCGAGAGTTTGATGGAGTCGTGCTTTTCGCTCTCGTCAAAGTTGGAGGAGTTGTCGTCGTCAGAATACGATCGGTTTGCGTCTCCCTGCGGAAAAAAAACACACGAGAGACAGATAATTATATGAAACAAGAGAAAGGTCAGGATCAGAAAGAAGCAGCTCTCAATATGAGCTAGAGCCAAGTGTGAGGGACTCAAACTGTCAGATACAGCTAGCTCAGTTTGGGGAAAGTAAACAGTGCGTCGCTATGCTAGCAAGCACTGACTTTGAATCAGAGCCAGAGCCAACATCTTGGAGAAAAAAAGACTACATTTGGATTTCAATCAAAACGGCTGCTCTGGGAGTTAAAGGAGCAGTGTGTATAAATGTGGCCAAAAGTGGTACGGCAGCCTCTCCCACCTCTCCCTGACTCGGTAGCCAGCTATGAGACGGATCAGCTGGGACCATAACAGCTGAATTGACGAGAGTTTAGTCAAAACAAATCTATAACCAACACCTTTCTTTTTCACAAAGATAGAAATACTGGTTTTATTACTGGTTTGGTCGTTAATGGTTTTTGGAATCACACGTGACCTTTTTGTGTTATGGCCAATGGTACTTTACAAGTGTGATTAGCTGCCACGCGGTGAATTCTGGCGCGTGGATCACAGACTTTCTGATTGGTGAAACGGTGGAGGGCGGACATCAAAATGAAAACAATAACAATATTTAGAGGCTGGAAAAGTAATTTAGAAATTCAAAAATATCTCTGAGCTACTGTTATCAGTTAAAGAAGTATTGGAAAAGAACATGTTTATTATTATGACAGATTAGGGCCCTTTAATGATGAAAGATTAGGGCCCTTTAATGATGATGGATTTAGGGCCCTTTAATGATGACAGATTAGGTCCCTTTAATGATGACAGATTAGGGCCCTTTAATGATGACAGATTAGGGCCCTTTAATGATGACAGATTTGGGCCCTTTAATGATGTCCAGATTAGGTCCCTTTAATGATGACAGATTAGGGCCCTTTAATGATGACAGATTAGGGCCCTTTAATGATGACAGATTAGGGCCCTTTAATGATGACTGATTTGGGCCCTTTAATTATGACAGATTAGGGCCCTTTATTATGACAGATTAGGGCCCTTTTAAGGATGGACAGATTAGGGCCCTTTAATGATGACAGATTAGGGACCCTTTAATGATGACAGATTAGGGCCCTTTAATGATGGCAGATTAGGGACCTTTTAATGATGACAGATTAGGGCCCTTTAATGATGACAGATTAGGGCCCTTTAATGATGACAGATTAGGGCCCTTTAATTATGAGAGATTAGGGCCCTTTAATTATGGACAGATTAGGACCCTTTAATGATGACAGATTAGGGCCCTTTAATGATGGCAGATTAGGGACCTTTAATGATGACAGATTAGGGCCCTTTAATGATGACAGATTAGGGCCCTTTAATGATGACAGATTAGGGCCCTTTAATTATGACAGATTAGGGCCCTTTAATTATGACAGATTAGGGCCCTTTAATGATGACTTGACATGAGAATTTTAACAAACTGCTACTTTAAAAGAAGATCTAGGCATTGAGTCAAAATTAAGAGATTAATTCATTAAAATAAATACATATAAACGAAATAATCTACATATCGATACAGAAGAAGTCCAGATCTACAGCCTCAGTCCTGGATCTACAGCATCAGTCCCTGGATCTACAGCCTCAGTCCTGGATCTTACAGCCTCAGTCCTGGTGATCTACAGCCTCAGTCCTGAATCACAGCCTCAGTCTGAATCTACAGCCTCTGTCCTGGATCTACAGCCAGTCCGGATCTAGCCTCCCTGGGTCTACAGCCTCAGTCCTGGATCTACAGCCTCAGTCCTGGATCTACACAGCCTCAGTCATGGATCTACAGCCTCCAGTCCTGGGTCTACAGCCTCAGTCCTGGGTCTACAGCCTCAGTCCTGGTCTACAGCCTCAGTCCTGGGTCCTACAGCCTCAGTCCTGGGTCTACAGCCTCAGTCCTCCGGATCTACAGCCTCAGTCCTGGATCTACAGCCTCAGTCCTGGGTCTAGCACAGGGACTGGCCTCTGGCTGGGACTCTGAGGAGCCACAGGGACTTCTCCTTTCGTTCTGCATTCGTGACAGCTACACTTTAACATTGAACTAGTAAAATATCCACTCTCTTTCTGTGGATCTGCCTCCGAGACGGGAATCTGGTGTCTTGGTGGTACTTTATGGGCTAATGTCAAGGGCGGGAGCAGATTTTATTACTTCTCAAATAGGCATTCATGATAAGCAGCACATCTCCAGCACACGCCGCAATAAACCACACAGTAATTACTTTTATCGATTCACGCCAAAGATATTTCCAGCAGTTTCGCTCAATACACATATTCATCACTTTATTTTTGGATTCAAGTGGGAGCGAGGAAGAAGCTGTATTTTTGGCGTCTGTACGGAAAGAATATACCATGATATATTATATTTATGTATTTATCACTTGTTTTGTTGATCTGTTTTGATTGTGTGTATACAAATAAACTTGCCATAATTGCCCAAGGGGGATTTTTCTTCTCACATCAAAAAAAAAAAAAAAAAAATATTGCCCCATGAATTGGTTTTGACAATTTCTCCCCCGCCTGGAAGCCTCCTCTGTCCTGGGTCTACAGTCCCAGTCCTGGATTACAGTCCTCATGTCTTGGATCTACAGTCTCAGTCCTGGGTCTACTGTCTCAGTCCTAGATCTAAAAGTCCCCAGTCCTGGATCTACAGTCCCAGTCCTGGCTCTACAGTCTCAGTCCTGGATCCGCAGTCCCAGTCCTGGAGCTACAGCCTCAGTCCGGGATCTACAGCCTCAGTCCTGGATCTACAGCCTCAGTCCTGGATCTACAGTCCCAGTCCTGGATCTACAGTCCAGTCCTGGGTCTACAGTCTCAGTCCTGGATCTACAGTCTCAGTCCTGGATCTACAGTCCCAGTCCTGGGTCTACAGTCTGAGTCCTGGGTCTACAGTCTCAGTCCTGGGTCTACTGTCTCAGTCCTGGGTCTACTGTCTCAGTCCTGGGTCTTACAGTCTCAGCCCTGGGTCTACTGTCTCAGTCCTGGATCTACAGCCTCAGTCCTGGATCTACAGCCTCAGTCCTGGAATCTGCAGCCTCAGTCCTGGATCTGCAGCCTCAATGCAAACTACTCCCTCTGGTGGCAGCATAGGGAGTTACAGGCATACAAGAATTTCTTACCACTTCATACCAGTTTCACTATTTCATTTCTACATTTAGATATTATTTCTCATTTTTAAACATAAAAGGACAAAGTAAAGAGTGTCATTATAAAAAAAAAAAAAAAAAAAAAAAAGAGTGTCATTATCATTAACCAGCTCATAAATAATGCATCATATCTCTTGGTTAGAGGTTGAACTTGAACTAACGGGCGCTCACCTCAGCTTGGAATCCCTCCACCAGAATGGCCACCAGCAGATTGAAGAGCACGTAGTTCCCAAACGTCATCAGAGCCACGAAGTAGAGAGCGGCGAGAGGAGAGGT
The DNA here is from genome assembly GCA_964034765.1 of Knipowitschia caucasica. Classification (NCBI taxonomy): domain Eukaryota; kingdom Metazoa; phylum Chordata; class Actinopteri; order Gobiiformes; family Gobiidae; genus Knipowitschia; species Knipowitschia caucasica. The sequence goes on along the minus strand of OZ035837.1, from coordinate 7,447,440 downwards.
GGCCGCCATGCCGTTGTACAGGACCACGTTCCAGTCCTCCTGCGTCAGGATCTGAGACAAACCACCACCGTCGTTTAAAGGGGATGTCCGTAACTACAAATGTGTTTCTATGTTTAAAATGTATGTCTATTTTTGACCATTTGAACCTAAGCCATTATAAATATCAAGTCACGTAATTTTCAAATGTCATGTATTTCAAATGTACTCTTTTCTTGACAAAACGTTGACCAGTAAGATTTCTTGGTGGCAGAATAGTTTGACCAATGGAGAGATTTTTAATTTTTTTTTCGCCCAATCAGAAAGCTTTGTGGATGAGTGTGGGCGGGTCAAACTCCCCGGGCACTATTTTTCCACTCGGTTTATACATAGCTTTTTGGACTCTCAAAGACACTTCAAATTCCACCTCCATACTCCAGTGGTGATAAAAATATCTACTTTAGCCACAGCTGCCCTGGGGCACACTGACAGAACGAGGCAACCGGTCTGTGCCATCGGCCCCTCCCACACACACCAGATCTACAGTGATTTTAATTGTCTGCCGGTGTGTGGGTGTTTACCTGGAAACACAGTGACGATGGCCCACCTACAGCTTGAGGAGTCAAGTTTTTGCGGGATCTGGGGAAACAGTGTCTCCGGTCTCTGTCTTCAGGACTTGAACTTGCAGCCCGAAGATGTTGCATTCCCAGATGCTGCAAACTCACAGTCTCAAAAGGACTCGTCAAGATCCGGGAGTGTGCGATCAGTACGGCTGTATCTGAGGCTCTGAGGTGGACCAAGGGATGGACTGGCCATCGGGACCGTACCGGGCATGCCCGACGGGCCGATGACCTATATTTGGGGCCGGTCTGTCTTGCCTCATACAAATAAACCATGTTTGTGAAAAGTGTAAATCCGTTGAGAAATGTCTGTGGGGATGCGCGCGTGTTGATCCGCGGAGGCACCTGCTGTATGTACTCGGACGGGATTCCACCCCACCTCCAGCTGGCCGCTGTGTTCCCGCATCCCAGCGGCTTCTGAGCTGGACGCAGGAACCGCTCACAACACAAACACTGTGGATGCGGCGTAGCCGCAACGTGACCATGTACCCAAGACTTAACGCGCACAGGACCATGCATGTCTTTTCGTAATTTGTGCACCAAAAATACACCGCCTGCAGAATAACAGTCCGGTCTCCCCTCTCCTCTAAATGACAAGCTCGGGTACCTAAATTTTCCATTGCATTATACAGTTCAAGTTTGAGCCCAAAGTAAAATCGTTGTGAACAGATTAAACAGAATTTAGAGCCAGCTAATTGGCCTGGACAATATGCATTTCAGATATTTATGACCAATTCTATCCCTGTAAAACAAACAATGTATTGTCTGTGCCCACCTCCCTCACTCTGAGACATGTTTATTACTGTTTAATGTAGGGACTTTGTACTTTATTTATATTGTTGAAACTGCAGAAATCCTGATCCTCATACAGTATTTGCATCCACTACTGTATAAACCAGGGGTCAACTCTTTAGTGCCCCTAAAGTGGCTCCTGGAGCCTTTTCAAAAATGTCTGAAAACGGGAGTGTGAGGCTTATTTTCAATGTGGCTTCTGTAGGAGGAAAAAACATTTTAACGTTTTTCAATGCTGCAAAAAACTTGTTATAAGTAATATTTAAATTTTAGATTTTTCTGTACGTAGTGCGTATATCCTGTGACGGCGGCCCGGGCCCAGGCGGCTGTGCTGTATAATCAAACCGGCGTGGGGGCATTATAGGACTGTGTTATAGACTGTGTGTGCGCATGGATCCCAAAGATAAAGAGAAAGAGTCGATAAGACTGGACTAAGAATGAGAATGAACATTTACTTTCAGTCAATGAGGAAGGACTTCTTCATGTTTGCGATGTAATGAAAAGTTTTGTTGCAACAGGAGGAACAATGAAGCTTTAAACACTGTTCACTGAAAGATTCATTCATCATAAAGTCAGAGCACCTATTTTCAGACTTCAAATACCTTCGCAAAGACGGTGAAAGAAAAGGCCATTAAGGACGTTCAGCTTCAGCAAACTTCAGCCTGTGATGGATATGAACAGACAGTGATGCAGGTGAACTCGGAGCCAAAAAGCAGATTTATTTACTGTATTTGTACAATTGCATGAAAGCAAAAATATGGAAGTTAAACTTAAAGCAGAGTTGTCACGTGGTGCGTCATTCTCTCCAGGACACGCTGCAATGAAAATACACATTTGATAATCATGAATGGTTTTCATGTGTTTAGCCTTTACTTTGTCATTTAGATATTAGGCTAATATAGCTAATGTAGCTAAGGTAGCTAATATAGCTAATATAGCTAATGTAGCTAATACAGCTTCAGCCCCTGTTACCTTCATATAAGCCTTATAAAACGCTGTTTTTTGTTTTTTTTGCGGCTCCAGACGGATGTGGTTTTTAGTTTTTTTGTCAAATATGGCTCCTTGAAACTTTTGAGTTGCCTGGGCCGCTAGGAAGGAAAAAATGCCTGGGCCGTTTTTTTGTCCCAGTCCAGCCCTGTTTCCGGGTCAGATATTCTTTCATCCTTTTCTGCGTTTTGCTTTCGTAACTCCTTGACTTCCTCCATCAGATGTAGAAGTTGTTTTTGTTGCGCTTTAATAGCAGTTATTTCTCCAGTTAGGAAGTCGAGTGACTTTATAATTTCTCCGACATCATCCTTCATCGATGTCTCTGTGGGATGTTTGTGCAGCTCTTTCAGTTCGTTTAGTTCCTCTGTTAGTGAATCCAGCGACTTTTTTAGGTCATCCATCTCTCTTTTTGTTGGCATAACTAGCCACACACGGGGGGGCGCCTCTTAGCATTCACTCATGAGCTGTACACGGCTGTGCCCTGAGTCACACACGGAGCTGTACGCTGTACGCTGTCTGCAACAGTGACACGGTGGCCGAGTATATTCAGACTTTGTAAAAACAAGATTTGCTAATGAGACAAAGCCATTTATTCATATTTCAAGACCGACCGACATTAGAGTGAGATTTTCAATGGACAACATAGCCAGTGCATTCAATCTCTGCTGCCCCATGGTGTTTCTTGTAAATGTCTTTATCCTTTTTAGCGTTGAAAAGTTCCTCTCAGACTCTGCTGTGGTCATTGGTGTGGTGATAATAATTTTGATCAGTGACACAGTTTCTGATAATGCATCCTGTAGGTTGTTGTCAAAGATCAGCTGCAGCAGTGACAGAGTGTTGCCAGCATGCAACTCTGAGTGACTGTACAGGGACTTCAGCTCAGTTTCCAGTTTGACTTTATTTCCAATTGGCCAGATTTTATTTGCTGCTTCAAACATAGCACATGGAAATGATTTGCTGAAGTTAGTGAAAAGTGTGCAGTCCACAAGCTGTGCAGCAAACAGGTGATCGCTGGAGCTAAACCTCTCCTCCACTTGAGCAACCACAGCGTCACACGCTTCCCTCATCACTGCTGCAGTGTTTGTTTTCCTCCGTTTCTTCAGCGCTGCCTCTCTCTCCTGAGCGATGTCATCCACATTGTCCCTCAGGCGACTCATCTGACCAGAGCACCTTCTTCCACATGTTTGGTGTGTCTCCCGGGTGGCTTGTGGCAAACTATAACAAGACTTTTTATGGATATCTTTGAGAAATGGCTTTCTTCTTGCCACTCTTCCATTAAGGCAAGATTTGTGCAGTGCACGACTGATTGTTGTCCTATGGACAGACTCTCCCACCTCAGCTGTAGTTATCTGCAGTTCATCTAGAGTGATCATGGGCCTCTTGGCTGCATCTCTGATCAGTCTTCTCTTTGTTTGAGATGAAAGTTTGGAGGGACGGCCGGGTCTTGGTAGATTTGCAGTGGTCTGATACTCCTTCCATTTCAATATAATTGCTTGCACAGTGCTCCTTCAGATGTTTAAAGCTTGGGAAATCTTTTTGTATCCAAATCCGGCTTTAAACTTCTCCACAACAGTATCTCAGACTTGCCTGGTGTGTTCCTTTGTCTTCATGGTTCTCTCTGCGCTTTAAACAGAACCCTGAGACTATCAAAGAGCAGGTGCATTTATACGGAGACTTGATTACACACAGGTGCATTCTATTTATCATCATCAGTCATTTAGGACAACATTGGATCATTCAAAGATCCTCACTGAACTTCTGGAGTGAGTTTGCTGCACTGAAAGTAAAGGGGCCGAATAATATTGCACGCCCCACTTCAGTTTTTTATTTGTTAAAAAAGTTTAAATTATCCAATAAATTTCGTTCCACTTCACGATTGTGTCCCACTTGTTGTTGATTCATGATAAAAAATTAAAATGTTATATCTTTATGTTTGAAGCCTGAAATGTGGCGAAATGTTGAAAGGTTCAAGGGGGCCGAATACTTTCGCAAGGCACTGTACATCCTTAACACACGTGCACGGACATTTTCAGAATTTCTTGTCCTCGTTTTCATGACCAAATTACTATTTTAATGTGACAAAAAGCGATCGCAAAAAACCCTGAAGTAACCATTAACATGTAGTTCCAGGGAGCTACAGTAGCTAGCTTAGCTATTACCTGCCTAGCACGTATCGGTGAAACCTTTGGGAGCTAACTATTTTATTTGCAGTTATTGAATACATTTTGAATTGTAAGGGCTGTCTAATATGTGTTCGAATGTATATATTTTTTATTTATTTTAGAATTATATTCGAATTTCGAAGCCGAAGCCCTAGCTCTAGTTTTTAGCAGGACGCAGGCTGTTTGCTGCTCGTTCTGTGAGCGGAGGAGAACGAGCGTCCCGCTCAGTGTTCATTGAGGTCTCCTGAGATCAGACACGGCAGAAAACAATGGTATGGTTAGTAATAGAATAACAAGTTAGTATTCATTAGTATAGTGACTGTAACATAAACAAATGAAATGATTTATAAATTATATAAATCCTTGAAGCAGAGTCTATTTAATAAAGCTTTACTTACAGGCTCAAGAGCAGACACACAAATACATTGTATTATTGCTCAGCCTTTATATTGATAGTTCGGCCTGCATGTGCATTACATTATAACTATGTTAGCCCCTTGTTATTGAGATGCCTCACCGATATTATTTTTCAGATTTTGGCCTATGTATTTTTTTTCGAAATGTAGCACAGTTGGCAAAAATACAGAAGAATTTCGATGTTAGCTTCTATGCTAATTTCTCCAATAATGCTAACGTTAACAATCTTGAGGAGCAGTTATGCAAGTGTTTTTGATAGTTTATTACGTTTGGAGGCTAACGCACAGAGTAGTTGCTGAAAATGCACTTGCTAACGCAGTATTTCTGCTCAGATAACACCTTTTATTTAGTATAGTTACATAATATAGCTACATATAGTTAGAAATGCTGTATTGTTGTAACTTCCCCTCAAAATCGTGCAAGTACTGAGAAGTAAAAAATGTAAATCCCTTTGAGGAGCAGGAGAAAAAAACATTCAACAATCCAATGATCATCATCAATGGATATATTTCGTAGATTCCCAAGGCATCTAGAAAAATGCAAATCTGTGTTTTCTTGAGCCATTTGACAGACCCAACCAGAACTGAAACTGAGACTCCCACACTGTGCCATTGTAACCGGAAACAGAGCTCTGCACATTAGTTTTCCTACCGGAAGTAGCATATGCTGACGTGCAAGTAGTCTATTTCTCTGAATACCAACACAGTATGACACCACATTTAAACAAAGGTATTCTGCTCTGTCCTGATCTGTCTACAGGTTGGATGTACCAACTGGAAGACAGTTCTGTACGCCATAAGGGAAAACGAGACTGGACCGTACCCGGACCCCATGACCGTTCAGATTCATGGACCTCTTATCCATGATATCAAGAATTTCAAGTATATATTCAACTTCCCACAAGCAGAAAAAATGGTAAGAGAGAAAAATCACTGTGTATCTTGTAAATACAGTGCATCCGGAAAGTATTCACAGCGCTTATATTGTTCACATTTTGTTACAGCCTTATTCTAAAATAAAAAAAAATCCTCACAATTCTACACACAACACGCCATAATGACAACATGAAAAACGTTTTTTTGAGATTTTTGCAAATGTATAAAAAAAAAAAAAGAAACATCTACATAAATATTCACAGCCTTTGCCATGCAGCTCAAAATTGAGCTCAGGTACATCCTGTTTCCACGGATCATCCTTGAGATGCTTCTACTGCTTCATTGGAGTCCACCGGTGGTAAATTCAGTTGATTTGACTTGATTTGGAAAGGCACACACCTGTATGTATAAGGTCCCACAGTTGACAGTGCATTTCAGAGCACAAACCAAGCATGAAGTCATAGGAATTGTCTGTAGACCTCCGAAACAGGATTGTCTTGAGGCACAAGTCTGGGGAAGGGTACAGAAAAAATTCTGCTGCTTTAAAGGTCCCAATGAGCACAGTGGCCTCCATCATCCGTAAATGGAATAAGTATGGAACCCCAGGCAGGCCCGTCGCAAGAGGGGTGCGAGGCCCTGTGCAAACTTGAAATGCGAGGCCATGCCCTGGCACTTTTCCCCAGATCTGAGGAAAGTTTTCCCTGTTATAATCTTTGACATGAATTAGCACGAGCGCAGCCGCACAACATTAAAGGACAACTCACCCTCAAATCCACTTTTTTTTGCTGATAAACGGTATAAATGAGTGTCCAATAGTGTTGTCTACATATCCTGGTCATAATATTGTCACTTTGGTGCAAATTAGTTGAAAGTTAGACTTTCTGCCTAAAACCGTCTGTGAGGCGCCATCTGCTGGCGACCTGTATTACTACATTTGAATTTTGAATCTGGCGCCAACACTGGCACAGAAGTTGGACCTGACGTCTGCAAGTTGGACCTGACGTCAGCAGCCCCCCGCCCAGAGCTATGTAAACGGCCCAGTCTCGTTCACGCCCCTTTAGTCCTCCAGGCTACGCCCATTTAGAGGAAGATTTGAACAGGAAATGTGAGTAACGTAAGCTCCGAGGAGCGGGGGTGAGAACCACTTTAATGACATTCAAATGCATATAAAGAGTTTGGTTAAAAAAATGCTAAAAATCTATTTTTTTCTTAAGCAAGAAAATTCCATGATAAAAATAGACCTCCAATCATCAGGGACAATAAAGGGATAGTTTATTCATGAAATCTGTTTCAAAATTCCTACCTGCAGGTGCATACCTGTTTGTTTCAGTGGAAATGAGGGTCTAAAATTCATCATTTAAAAACAGAATAAATGAATGGCCTCACTCTTTGATAGTCTCAGGGTTCTGTTTAAAGCGCAGAGAGAACCATGAAGACAAAGGAACACACCAGGCAGGTCCGAGATACTGTTGTGGAGAAGTTTAAAGCCGGATTTGGATACAAAAAGATTAACCAAGCTTTAAATATCTCAAGGAGCACTGTGCAAGCAATTATATTGAAATGTAAGGAGTATCAGACCACTGCAAATCTACCAAGACCCGGCCATCCCTCCAAACTTTCATCTCAAACAAGGAGCAGACTGATCAGAGATGCAGCCAAGAGGCCCATGATCGCTCTGGATGAACTGCAGATAACGACAGCTGAGGTGGGAGAGTCTGTCCATAGGACTAGAGCCCTGCACTTGAGCCCTTGGCCCGAGGGCCCCGACGGCCCGACAGCCCGAGGGCCAGGCTTCGGGCCGATGACCGCATAATGACCTCGGACACGGGCCGGGCTCGGGCTCTTCATTTTCAGAGCGGCAGAATACATTTACGAACGCACCCACTGAATATAGCGTTCTATCACGCAGTAGTGTTTGTTGTTCTGTGTAGTGTTGTCATTGACGCCACATAGCGTTACTTACAGGTGTGTTGCAGCATCTGGTCATCATACAGATGCGGCCGCTCACTCCGCACACACAGAACTCATTGCAACACATCACTACCATGTATAACTCCGCCCTCTAGCTAAGTCTGCGTTCATATCAGTGCGCGGCACTATATACTACGCTAAAACATTGTTATGGGAGGTTACAAAAAAAAAAAAAAGGCGGGCTTGATGCGGGTTTCGGGCCTGAAAATTCAGAAACCATATCGGGCCGGGCCGGGCTGGGGCGCCACCCCCTCGGGCCAGGGCCGGGCTCGGGCCCAGATAATAGGCCCGTGCAGGGCTCTACATAGGACAACAATCAGTCGTGCACTGCACAAATCAGGCCTTTATGGAAGAGTGGCAAGAAGAAAGCCATTTCTCAAAGATATCCATAAAAAGTCTTGTTTAAAGTTTTCCACAAGCCACCTGGGAGACACACCAAACATGTGGAAGAAGGTGCTCTGGTCAGATGAAACCAAAATCGAACTTTTTAGCCACAATGCAAAACGATATGTTTGGCGTAAAAGCAACACAGCTCATCACCCTGAACCCACCATCCCCACTGTCAAACATGGTGGTGGCAGCATCATGATTTGGGCCTGCTTTTCTTCAGCAGGGACAGGGAAGATGGCTAAAATTGATAGGAAGATGGATGGAGCCAAATACAGGACCATTCTGGAAGAAAACCTGTTGGAGTCTGCAAAAGACCTGAGACTGGGACGGAGATTTATCTTCCAACAGGACAATGATCCAAAACATAAAGCCAAATCTACAATGGAATGGTTCACAAATAGACGTATCCAGGTGTTAGAATGGCCAAGTCAAAGTCCAGAGCTGAATCCAATCGAGAATCTGTGGAAAGAGCTGAAGACTGCTGTTCACAAACGCTCTCCATCCAACCTCACTGAGCTCGAGCTGTTTTGCAAGGAAGAATGGGCAAGAATTCCAGTCTCTCGAGGTGCAAAACTGATAGAGACATACCCCAAGTGACTTGCAGCTGTAATTGCAGCAAAAGGTGGCGCTACAAAGTATTAGCGCAAGGGGGCCGAATAATATTGCACGCCCCACTTTTCCGTTTTTTATTATATATATATATATATATATATATATATACACACACACACACACACACTGCTCACAAAAACGTAGGGCACGCTCAGAAAACACAATGTAACTCCAAGTCAGTGAAATTTCTGGGATATCAGTCTGTCCAGTTAGGAAGCCACACTTATTGTGAATCAATTTCACAGTAAGTGTTGAGGAAATTAAACAGACAAGAGGTGGAAATGAGAGGCAATTAGCAAGATCACTCCATAAGAGGAATGGTTTTGTCATTACCATTTCCCTGTCTTCATCCTCTGTAACGTATTTTTGGAACACTTTTGCATTTGTCCAGTGTTCTCACATCATGGAGGCATCTCCAACCCACACTAGTTGCTCAGGGAGTGATGCTCATCCAAAATAGAATGTCCATTCGTGCTGTGGCAAGAAGGTTTGCTGTGTCTCCCAGCGCAGTGTCCAGAGCATGGAGGAGATACCAGGAGACCTGGGGAGGCCAACCGAGGTCAACAACCCAGCAGCAGGACTGCTATCTTGTGATTGTTTTCATGCACCTGGGTCAATTGTTTGTATCTTACAATTTTTGATCTTACGATTTACTGTTTTTCTTTTTTTTTGCTTTAGAGACGCTGGGTGCCTCCAGGTGGTTGAGCTAGGCACATTGGTGAGGCACCCCATTATTGCATGTGATTTAGTGCACTGGGTACACGAGTTATCTTTGCACATTTCATTTGCTGTGTCTGCTGTGTCCACTGTGGTGAGTTTTGTAGTAGCACCCCTGGGCACCTTCCTTAGTAGCATGCTCTCCACCGGTAGCCACAGCTAACTTATTTGTTTAATATATATTTTTGTTTATTTTACAAATTCTTAATGTAGGCATTTTTAATGTTTGTTACTTCTTTCACTATATTCGAACTAGTCCAAATAAATGCTTTCTGGCTCGTCCAGTTGTCCCGCGTCTGGCCGCTCCTGCTCCCGAGTCCCAGGAAAATCCATCTTGAACTGGCACTTCGACGTTTCTCCTCCTTCCTCTTCCCCTGTCCACGTCCCAGTTTCTGCTCCAGCCTCTTGCTGTACGTTCTTCTCCTCTCTTTTTAACATTTTCTGTGGGCTGTGGCGTCCAATAACTAGTGTCCCGGGAGAGAGGGGCAACAACAATTTAGGCTGGTACCTGGGCCTATGCTTGACAATATATGGACTATGGACATAAAGGATTCTGCAGGAGTGATATAAACAAGGCAAAAAACATTGCTGTTAAAATGGCAGTTACAATACCGTTAACTGACAAAATGTATCTAAAGTGATACACTTATTACATTTGATGAGGAAAATACGCTGAAAGAACAGGTAGGCGGAGCTTCAAAGTTGATCTACTCGTCTGTCGCCTGTCTCCAGAGAGCTTCTCTTCTCTGCTGCGCGTTGTGCTCGCTGCCGGTGTGTATACAAATGTCTCTTCCCCAGTGCGCTCGCCTGAGGAGAGACGCGCGTGCAGTGGGTAAGGCTAGGTCAGTTGAAGTCACCATCCCCTTTAATAGGACCTCAATCATTTCACTCTGTACTAAAACAGGAGAAAAGCCAGTCAGTGTCTCCGGCACGGATTTATCATTGTTTGGGGAGCAGCGTCGCAGTGGCTTTGCCCAGGCATTACTTGTTGGGGAAGCAATAACCCCTTACCCCATTTGGGGCTCATGCCTGATAAAGATAATTTTCAAAAAGTCTTTTGAGCTAAAACAATATAGGTTTCCATAATTAATGTATAATACAAGGATACATTGTTTAAAGCGCACAAGTGGACGGACGCAACTATTGTGTTATCGGTGATTGACAAGCGCGTCAATCACCTCGACATCATGAGGTCACCTACCCCCTCCATATGTCCCCATTGATTTCACTAGGCACTACAGCAGGAGTAAAGCTGTTAAGTGCCTCCGGCTCTGATTTATCAGTGTTTAGGGAGCGCCGTCGGGCTGCTTCGCCCCGGCATTACTTGGCCCTTCCCACTAAACATCAGACGTCCACTCAACCTCCAGATCACGTCAATATCGCGTCGGTCGGTGGTGACCTTTTATTTACGTCCAAACGACGTCTGTGCAAGGTGCGCATCTGGACGTAAAACAATGACCTCCCATATACGTGGATATGACGTTCAATCCCGACCTCCCCTAGACGTCGAAAACAGGTCATCGGCCGACCGACGCAGTACGTCTTGATCTAGCAATACAATATATAGGCTGTGAAGCAATCTCAGTGTACCTGACGGTAGTGTAGTGGTTAAGCAAATGTGTGCAGCTTTGGTTACGTGAGTTCGAGCCCACGTGTGTGTATTATAATCTTTACATATTTGTTTTGATTTTTAACGAACAATTTTTTTCTGTTTGGTTAAAGACTAATATACACTCAACATAGGATTACGTATTTGGCTAATAATAAAACTTGTGAATGTATGCATTTGTTGTGCTAACAATCTCAAGTTTGCAAATAAGGGGTGAGCACTTGAGATTTTATGCAAATGCATGGGTTCACAAGTTTTATTATTAGCCACTACATAATCTTATGTTGAGTGTTTATTCGTTTTTAACCAAACAGAAAAATTGTTCGCTAAAAAGTGAAAAGTCAAAAGTTTTCCGGCGGGGATTTGAACCCGCGTCATTACGACTGAAGTCTCATTACGCAACCGCTACACCACGGCCAGGAATTTTTTCTGACTACTGTGAAAAAATAATAGATAACACCCTAAACAACCGACGCACACTTATGCGAGGTTACAGCCTGATACGTGAGTCGCTCGGTCGAGGACCTGTTTTCCACGTCTAAACGACGTAAGGTGTGCATCTGGACGTAAAGCAATGCCTTCCCAGACGTTGATATGACGTTGAATCTGTACCTCTGTCGCTGCCCTGCTTTATTTACTTGGAATCACCCTCTCTAGTAAGTACACAGTCTGCACAGTTTTTAGATATAGATGTATCATTTCCACATTGAAAAGAGTTGGAGACAGAAAGTAAGTTGTTTTCTCACGTATACGTGGATTTTGTTAAGTATATTTTGTATATTATCTGTATTTTGAATTGCCAGTGCATTAATCTATAATAATAACGGCTGGCACTGCTCAGCTGAAAGGGAGACACCTTTTTTTGTTTTTAAGTTAAAGTTTAAAATATGTTTTTCATATTTCAAACTATTTTTAACACATTAAGAATTCTTAGGTTAGACTGTCCAACAAACTATGTGTTAAAAAAGGTTAAGATTCTTGAGTTTTAAAATAATAATTCAATTCTAAAATGTAAAGTTACTGTATATTTCACAATGGTTTATAAACTGCAAAAAGACAACAGTACTTAGTAAACTAAGTTTAAAAACAGGGAGATCAGCTTTAATATTTGGGACACTCCCATCATTTAGACACCTGTGATGTCATCAGTTGGAGTTGAGTTCAGGTGTGGGCCCATGTGGGACCATGTGGGACCATAGGAGCACACAGATGTTACCTGCTGCAGAAAGAGAGTTTAATGTTCATGTATTGCTTTGTTTAATAAATTGATTTAATGTCTTCCCAGGTCTTCAATGTCAGAGACTTTCACTTCTTCTCACTGTGGCTGTTTAAATGAGCCACTACAGTTGTTATTTTTGTTATTGTTAGCTGCAAATATTAAATATCCATTCATCTGCTGGTAGCAAGCTAACTAGCGCTTGCAACTCTATTCAATTTCTTACTTTTTCTTCTAAACTTTAAAACCAGCCATATGTTAATTAAAATACATTTACCTTTGCTAATGCAGTCAATTATTGTGAAATCCATAGAGTATAATTTCATGATTCTTGCAATAACTAATGTTCTATGTGTATTCCTAATGTGTCATGTGTGTTTCAGTCTTACAGGTGTCAGACTGTGTTGAAGGTGTTCAAAGGTAAGAATCACACTCTCACACATTGATTATTGTTCTGTATTAATATGTTGTTTTTAGAATAAACCATTATTTGGTGTATTCTCTTTGAAAACATCTATCTTTTTCTCAGATTGTTCAGCAACTCACTCAAGATGAGGGAAAAGAGCAACAAGGGGAAAATGCCCCCTCGGAAATGCAACATGTGTAGAGTAATACAGGGTAAGTAGCTTTCAGGGCTCATTTGTGTCCATGTGCAAAACAAATGCACATTTGCAATTGTTTTTTACATGGAATTACTCCAATGACCAAAGCCTTATCCCAAGTTTCTCAGACGGAGTGTCTTCCAGTGTCTCGAGCTAGTGCAGTGCCAAGGTTTGTATCACATGGTGACGGATCGAGTGGTTTGAGGCATTAATAGAAAGTTATGTGTTGTTATATCACTTTGCCACATTATGTTGAAACTAAACATGTTCCACATTTTCAGGTGCTGTGCTTGGACCTTGTGATGAGAGACTGAAGACCAAGAGAGGACACATGTTGGAACATCACCATTCAATAAATGCATTCTTCTGCCTTTCAGATTGTGTTTTTACATCTGGGGAACCTAGAGTGTAGCTTGTGCCTGTTTTAATACTGATCCAAACATAGGCGCTACAATCATGTTTTTTTACTTTGGCATGAACTGTTCAGTACAGTAGTGTTCATAACACTGTGCCCTGTGTGCTTTAACTTGTACTTTGATGTAGAGAAACATGATTTTTAATGCAGCTCCATTTGCAATAATGACTGATATCCTTCTACTACAGTTGTTCTAATGATTTTTGAATGCTGTGTTTATCGTTTATTGCCCAAAGTCAGAACTAAACATGATAAAGCTGCATATCAGATTCACAAGGCTAAAATCTGGAACGGTCTTCCTGGAAATGTGAGACAGGCTTCTTCTTTGACAATGTTAAAATCCAGGTTTAAAACACTTCTGTTTCTGCTTCAACTGAGATTTTATGAGAGATTTTATTTGTATCTTTTTAATTTACTGTCAATATTTATAATTGTAATGCCTTGTTTGATTGTTTCTATCTTTTGTTCAGTGCTTTGAGTTTCCTTTTGTTTTGACTGTGCTATACAAATAAACGTGCCTTGCCTATTGCAAAAAGTATGTCTCGACCAGTGAGTGATTCTGCAGAGGTTAAGTAGGTCAATAGGACTGTAAATGGACGTCATATAAACGTCAATATTTTGGTCATATAAGACGTCGAGAGGACGTCGGACCCGACCGGTTCTGTACCACATTGCAACCTTGAATGAACGTGGCCGCGACGTCATTTGAACGTCCAGATGATGTTGAAATGGCATAGTTTTGACATCTGCTTGCTTAGTGGGAACAACGGAAAACGAACGTCATATGAAGGCAATATTTTGGTCATATAAGACGTTGATAGGATGTTGGACCCGACCGGTTCTGTACCACATTGCAACCTTGAATGAACGTCCAGATGACGTTGAAATTACGTTGTTTTGACATCTGCTTGCTTAGTGGGAACGACTGAAAACGAACGTCATATAAACGTCAATATTTTGGTCATATGAGACGTTGATAGGACGTCAGACCCGACCGGTTCCGTACCACATTCAAACCTTGAATTGACGTGCCATCAACGTAACATTTGGAGGTTGAGGTGACGTCGGGAAACGACGTCGAGAAAACTTTCATTCTGCACCCACCAGTGACCTATATTCTACGTCGGACAACGACGTTCAAATTACGTTGATTCAACGTCGGCTTGCTTAGTGGGTTACCGCTTAATAATAAATAAAAGTCAAAGTATTTGCAGCTCATACATCATACAAGTTAGGAGAAGTGTAAAAACTACTGAATAGACTCAAATCCTCTGCTCCCCCTGCAGGCCAAACTGAAGCACTACACCAAGTTCATCTTTGTGCGGGACCCTCTGGTGCGGCTCATCTCGGCCTACAAAAACAAGTTTTTGGAAGACAATGATGCTTATTATCAAGTGTACGGGATCCGCATCTTGAAGCACTTTAGCAACATGTCCCACCCTTCCAAAGTGAACGAAGCAGGCAAGTCGAGGGTCTATCCGAGCTTCCAGCAGTTTCTCGAGTTCATAACAGATCCGGACATACTGAGGACTCACAGGTTGGATGTACACTGGAGACCACAGCACCAGCTCTGCCTCCCCTGCACCATCAAGTAGGTTTACACCAGTAACTACTTTGTACTTGCAGTCCAGTCACATGGTTCACTTTTTGTGGCCTTGCAGATCCCTCTGTTGGTGAAATTTTCTGTTATTATTAAAAGCGAGCTTCTCCTGCTCCGTGTGTCCAATAATATTTTATACAAAATACAACACTAGTAGAACATGACAGTTACTGTAGCTTTATTTAAAGGGCCCATATTACGCTTTTTGACTTTTCTCTGGTTTAAACCTAATTACAGTGCTATTTGTCCTTCATACACATGCCCAGAGTAGCGGGAGAAACTGAACCAGCTAATCAGCGCCGTAAACTATTGTATACATTAGTCACATGTTCTATAGTCACTGTTTCTGAGTCTCGGACCTGATCCTTTAAAGCCACCCTGTGTAATTATTACAGCAGCTCAATGTGAAAAAACATGTTAACTAATAACAAATGTGACCTTTTTAAGAATATTTACCTCCACCATGTGTTTTGAATTGTATTAGAATAGGCTTAGAATTGAACTTATAAGAGGAGTACTCTCCGTGTAAATGCGCCATCTTGAAAAATGGTGGTGGATAAGGAAAAAAAGGACGCGAGAATAGCGTTTTTGTTTCACATGAGCTGTTACTAGTGTTGCTTTCACCATGTCTTCGCAAGTTGGAAGAAGGAACCACAGAGGACCACAGTTATGCCGTTTTTCCACAGTCCGAGTACGGTACGTTTTGACACGGCGCGCCATGGCCCAGTTCGCGTGCTTTTCCATCAAAAATAGTACCCCCAGTATGTCCTCAGCGTTGTCAGACCACGTCATTTACGTGTGACGCGTAACTAGTACTGGTGCGGTGCATGGATTTATTATAATACCAGAGCAAGTGTTTAATAGAAAATTCAGCACAGCACGAGTAGTTTTTGAAAATGCTTATGTCTTAAAAGAATGACTCAGACACTGTGAAGTCAATGGTGCTGACTGCTCTGTACAATCTGAATGGGACCTGTAGCAACAGCAGCCTGTGCAGCAGAGGAGGAGGGCTGCATGTCCGAGGATACTGCTAGGCTAAAGCTAATGCTAGCGCTAGCTCGAGACTCTGCTCACTCACTAACCCTGGATTCCAAAGCTACTACAATACTACACTTAACACATCTATCACTGCCAGCAGAGGAGGATCCAGGGTTTAAACTTGTCATATGGCAACTCGAGCAGTAAAGGACCGAGGGAGAGACAGCGGCAGCCATAGGGGTAGCGAGTTAGCAGCTAGGCTAGGCTAAGCTAGGCTAGTCCGGACTCGGGTCCGGACTACAGCAGACTCCGAGACCAGACAATCGATACCCAAACCTCAGCTACAATAATAATAAATGAATGAAACACAGTCTTGATACAATCACAGATTTATTGAAAACAAAAGTAAAGTGCAAAACCAACAGTTTACAAAGTCAAAAGTACGTATGTCTGAGACCAGGTCCAGACCAGGTCCAGATGAGAATACTCGGGTCACTCATTACTCGTTGGTAATTTCCACAGTTATGGAAAGGGATTCTCATACAAATATACACACAACAACTTAAATACAAGCACAAAACAGAATGACAAAACGTGGATACTGCAGATTATACGAGATAAAGCACAGTAGCACAGGGAGGACGTTAGCTTAGCTGCTATCGATAGCTAAATGTAGCTAGCTCACTGTGTACAACAGACAATCGAGCATTTACACAGTAAATACATTTCAGTGAGAGCTTTAGGGGGTTCGTAGCAGTTATTTCCAGGATTACCACAGACTAGTCACAAATCCAGAGCTGGTGATCTCCCTGAAAACTGTGTTGAGCCTCGAGCTGCCTTTGAATTCTTTCTTTGGCCTCAAGAGAGGAACGTGTGGACCTCTTCCACCGACCAGGACCAGGACTTTTGGGGCTTTCTGTGCAATTCCATTTATCTGGAGTGAGGAGGACGTAATGTAGCCGAAGCAGAGCCGAGCAGAGCAGCCTGTTTTAAAGATGGCGGTTGAGTTGTTTTTCCCAAAGGGTCAGAGGTCGCTTCCAGTGACGACACTCGTTGACCAATCAGTGTGAGGCAGTGGGCCGACGTGACGTCATGGCACGGGTACTATGGGGATGGAACCACGGCTGAGGCAGTACGGAAAAGTACTCAAATCTCCCATTCCATCCACTAGTGGAAAAGCAAAATAGGTGCGCCGTACCGAAATGAACTGAACCGACACTGTGGTTCAATATATATAATATATAGAATATAGAATATATAGAATATATAAAAGAACGATCCGAACAACAATCTTTTAGAAAAATGACTATGCAGAAATCCACAGACGTTATTCCTCCATGTATCTCTTCTCTGCACACCGTGTTTGTAAAACTATATATTATAATAGATCCATGCTAAAACTCAGAGCCTCCATGCAGCGGATGCCACACCTGAACGCGGCCTTGTTTACATCCACTCCTCCACGCAACTGTCAAGTGCCCGAAACGTTTGGGGAGATCTGGTCATTTATCAAACTAAAGTATTCTTTCATTGGCAGTCTGATGAATGACAGAGTTGAGGAGCACTGTCAAACAGTGTAGGCAACAGTGCTCCTCACCTCTACAGGCACCGTACTTTATTAGACTGCAATATAAAATCTCAACACTAGATGGCACTAAAAATTAGTGTCCCTTTAAATGAGCTGAAGTTTGTTACATATTTTCAGATCCACATTTGATTCAGAGATTCTGTCACAAGGTGCAGAAGGAGGACTCAAATTGCAAGAATGCAGGAAATAATGATTTAATGACAAACATAAAAATAATGTCCAAGGTAAAAACAAAATTAAAATCCAAAACGAACTCAGGAACAAGAAACCGGTGTTCTGTCGAGTTGTGCCGCTCAGCTGTTAATGATGTAATGCAAACCTGCGCATGCAGCCGAAGCAAACCAAGATGGCGGACGTGAATTGCTTAAAAAGTTAAAATAAAAACAAATTAAGACACGAATGTCACTTTTAATGCAATTTGAGGCGAGATGTTGATGGTTCCGTTCTGTCACATGGGGGTTTTAAGAGTCAAAGTTTTGTGTAAAGTTTAGTTTAAGCAGTCAACTGTGCCTGTGAAACCACACTGCTGCTGTGTGATAGCAGTCCCTGCTGCATACGTCAGGGCCATGACGCGTCCTGTGACTGGTCTGTCGGGTTGATAATGGAAAAAATAAATTACGTTTTATGCATGTATCATACTGTATTCAATATGATTAATAATAGTGTGTTCAAACGAAATATTTAATTAGATTGAGTTTTTTCCCCATTCTGGCGGGTTGCTGTGCATGCGCAAGTCAGATTTGGGCACACGAGCAGTGTAGTTTCACAGGATCAGTGGACTGCTTAAAACAAACTTTACACGAAACTCTTACTCTTAAAACCGACATATCACAACGCGGAACCATCAACATCTCGCCTCAAATTGCATTAAAAGTGACATTCGTGTCTTAATTTGTTCGTATTTAACTTTTAGCAGCTTTGGCTGCCGTGAGACGCGCAGCGCTGGTTTGCATTACATCATTAACAGCTGAGACAGATCATCTCGACAGGCAGACCAACTCGACAGAACACCGGTCTGTCGGGTTGATAATGGAAAATGGGGAGAGAGAAAAAAAAAAAAAAGTATCTAATTAAATATTTCTTTGAACACACTATTATTAATCATATTAAATACAGTACGATACATGCATGAAATTAAATCAATTATTTCCATTATCAACCCGACAGACCAGTTGTAAGTAGTAGAGTTGCCACGGGACGCGTCATCAGCCTACGTCAGCAGCCGCGGACTGCGATCACACAGCAGCAGTGTGGTTTCACAGGCGCAGTTGACTGCTTTAACTAAACTTTACACAAAACTTTGATTCTTAAAACCCCCATGTGACAAAACGGAACCATCAACATCTCGCCTCAAATTGCATTAAAAGTGACATTCGTGTCTTAATTCGTTTTTATTTTAACTTTTAAAGCAATTCACTGTCCGCCATCTTGGTTTGCTTCGGCTGCATGCGCAGGCTGAGCCGAAAGGCAAAGCTCTCGATTTATCGGTCAATCTTCGTTCCCTCCCTCACCTATGGTCATGAGCTTTGGGTAATGACCGAAAGAACGAGATCGCCGATACAAGCGGTTGAAATGAGCTTCCTCCGCAGAGTGGCTGGGCGCTCCCTTAGAGATAGGGTGAGGAGCTCAGTCACACGGGAGGAGCTCGGAGTAGAGCCGCTGCTTCTCCACGTCGAGAGGAACCAGTTGAGGTGGCTCAGGCATCTGTTCCGGCTGCCTCCTGGACGCCTCCCTGGGGAGGTGTTCCGGGCACGTCCCACCGGGAGGAGGCCCCGCGGAAGACCTAGGACACGCTGGAGGGACTATGTCTCTCAGCTGGCCTGGGAACGCCTTGGGGTCCCCCCGGACGAGCTGGAGGAAGTGTGTGTGGATAGGGAAGTCTGGGCGTCTCTGCTTAGACTGCTGCCCCCGCGACCCGGCAACGGATAAAGCGGAAGAAAATGGATGGATGGATGGATGGGTGTTTCCACGTCAATGGCAGTCAATGCTGTGGGACTTCATCTTTGTCACTGAGGACCTTTTTATTAAAATTTTCCTTTTATAAACAATTCATGTTGGTTGCGGCCAAAAATTTAAATGGTTGTGAACAAATCAAACAGACCAAACCACAACAGGCAATCTTGTTTTTTTTTGTGTGTGGCATAGTTAAGAAAGAACCCTGTGAGTCGTTATTTGACTCTTTGGGCTGTTTTCTTTTTTTAATGTCCCATTCTCATCCCTGCTGTAGGCAGTACAAAGTACAAACAGAAATCTGTGACAGGTCATCCACGTTTTAGCGAGAGACCACTGTATTTATTATTCTTTGGCTCCTCAGCGAAAAATCCACACATTGTGTTTGTGTTTCCCCCAGGTATGACTTCGTTGGTCATCAAGAGACACTTCAGGAAGATGCTGACCTTCTGCTAAAGATGCTAAACATAGACATCGCCTTCCCGCATTCACCTTCCATACCAAACAACGCTGACTCGGTGAAAGTCTGGTTCAAGTCTGTGCCTAAAGCCACGATGAGGAAGCTCTACAAGATGTATGAACTTGACTTTAAGTTGTTTGGATACCCACAGCCGCCACTGGATGATTTAGCTGCACCGTAGACCAATATTAGGCAAGGCAAGACAGGGCAAGTTTATTTATATAGCACAATTCATACACAAGGCAATTCAAAGTGCTGAACAAAACAAGAAAGCATTAAAATCATAAATAATCACAGAACATTAAAAAGAAAGATACAAATATAAAATCCCTCAGTTGTATGCACAGCTAAACAGAACTGTCTTTAACCTGGTTTTAAACATTGTCAGAGAGGAGGCTTGTCTCACTCAATATGTGAGGGATAACGTATATTACGCAAGTCATTATCGGTAAATGAGTACCGACAGCCACGCTCAATAAACGCAAATACCTATCAATCAGCACAGTTAAATGTTAATCGGAGAATACATTATACATATACGTTCTTAACACACGTGTACAGAGGTTTTCAGAATTTTCTGTTTATTTTGTGTGATTCATGAAAATGTAAACTTCAGTCGACTCTTGGGAATGCTGAAAGGTTTATTTAATGACAAAAAATAAAAGTTCCCAAAGGCTTTCCCGTGGCTATGCTAGCAACAGTTCGGCTAGCAACTTCCAAACTAGAACTCTCTCGAAGTGCATGAAAACTGAACAAAGGATCAGCGGTGAGTGACCCAAACATAAACTTAACCTAAATCCATAATTTGATCCACTGCAAATGTTCCTAAAATGTCCCGGTATCTACTTCCGGGCTTTTTGCGATCGCTTTTTCTCGCATTAAAACAGTATTTTTGTCATGAAAACGCAAAAAAAAAAAAATTCTGAAAACCTCTGTGCATGTGTGTTAAAGATTAGGGTACAAATGTCACTAAAATGTAGAGAACACAATTATATGTATTATTAATGTTAACAGTTATATAAAATAGAAGTAACATCAACAGTTTATTGCATTTTATGTGAAAATATTTACTTCCGCATTCCAACCCGGTTCCGAGCCCTACGTCACGTCACGTAAGGTACACTACACATTGCTGTATATTATATACAGCATGACAATGGAGCGCAATGCATCACAACTGTTGTATGATGGACCTATTCCATACAATTTTGAGCCTGTTGTGATAAATCACGGAGAACGTGAACGCCTGAGTGAAGAATGATGGCCATAGAAGGTGTCAAGAAAACGAGTGGCGAACAGGGCAATCGTCTTGGTAAGCTAGGCAGCGACAACCGCGCAAAATGATATATCCTGTATAAAACATGATTATTATATAGCAGTTTATAAAATTATGCTGCTGCTGCCCTCCAGTGGCAACTAGCACTACCTTGAAAGCTAATGTAATATTCTTGTAATTTTAATTATTTCTCTCAGGTGTTTGTGTGGGAAATGTCAACTCATGCCAACAGCTGAGGAAAGCATGTGCTGCAAGGAGGTTGATGCCTATTGGACCTTGGTGGAAAAGATAACCCCACCACAACCAAATATTACCTGTCTGATAGAACATCCTGGGTTTGAAGCTTGCTGTCTGAATCCTTATGTGCTTCAGATTGCTTACCTCAACTTCAGGCAGGAGTTTGGCCCTCTCGTTGCTACCCAGCATGAGTAGGTCATCTTTTTCCATCCATTTCTATCATAGTGTATGTTAACGTGCAAATGTAACTCTGCAGGCAGTATCGCTACACAGCTTACAGGCAGGTGGTGCGCTGGGCATATGGCATTCTGGGCAGGCACATAAGAAAGTCCATACCATCATGCATTGTTTCCATAATAAGGAATACCTTTCCAGAACATACAAAAAAAATTACAGCTTACACAATACAAAACACAAATAAAATATGGTATGACTAACAAAGTGTGAACTTGCCTTGTCAGTATTTACAATTATGGAGGAACATTGTCTTATCAAAATCTGAAATATTGGAGTTTACATTGGACTAATATTATCTCTAATGTATTGTTTTTATATCAAACACTCATAACACTTAAGTAATTGGATATTTATATAGTTTTTACAATTAACATTCTGTGCATTTTCAAACCAGAAAAAAGCGATGGAAAACAATCCAACAGGAAAATATGCACACATTATTTCCACCTCTTTACCAACATCTCCATGGGCGAGTTTTCTCATAAGATGAAGACTGTATATGGTCTTATTCACTCTTTCAGACATGGTCGCTGTGTCTGACTGTTGTGGTGAAGAGGGAGCAGTGTCTGCAGTCAGAGCTCTGGATTTCCCGCTCAGTGGTGGAAATGAGCTAACAGGAAAACAGTATTTACTAGGAAGAAAATCTAGAATGAAGCGCTTTATATTGTCGGACTGCCTCCTCCTTTGGAACTTTCTGGAATGATGTAAGGGGTTGTGGCGCAGAGGATGCCAGAAGAGCACTGCTTTGTCTTTGTGAGTGCTGCTGTAGGTTTGATACAGATGCTCCCTAAGATCAAACGCATATTCTAATGGTTACATGTAAGCAGGCACGTTTTATATTTTTTAGTGTGGACTTTTATTGTGTGGTTTTATTTGTTGCATGGACTGTTTTATTGCATGGTTTTATTTGGTTTTATGAGTGTTATTTATTTCACGTTATGCCTTGCTGCCCCGAGCCACATGAGCCCCGGCCAATGCCTGCACTCACAGCTTAATCAGCGCACCTGCAACTGAGTGAGCATGGGCACATAAGGGCGGACTGGGAGCAGAAAGGGAGGACACAGGGATACGGAGAGCAGGACACGGGACAGCACGGCACCGGAACCACGACCCGGATCACAATGATCGCCATCGCCTCACGAGTCCCCAGGGAACACCACGAAGCCGAACTACCGCAGGAGGCAGAGGACGCTCTGCCTTCGCGTGTAAGTACCTCAACACATTGAGTAGTGGTGTTCATGTAGTAGCCTTTGGCGGGGGGATTCTGCGGGGTGTATTGGCGTTCTCTGTGTGGTTGTGCTCTGCCTCCAGGGTCGTGGCACCGCAAGAGACGCATTGTCCCGGGTTGAGCACCGCGAGGCGTAATCCAGACGGCGGCCGAGTGTAAAACCTCGGCCTTGCTGGTAAGTGTGTGAAAGCAGCGGTGCTCGTGTTTAGTGGACGAAATGTCGGTGCAGCTTTGCTGTTGGCCTCCACTCTGCTGCCGCTGTGCTTTTGTGCCTGCAGGACCCGAGACGCTGAAGGGACCTGGGCTGAACGAACACGTGTCGGGACTAATTTTAATCCGCGCTTTTTTACATCGGACATTTTTAACATTTATTGTTTGTAAATAAATTATTTTTTAAACGCATCAGTAGTTTCATTTACTGCAATTACGTGCTCCCCCCGGCTCTCACATACAGACATACATTTGATGCATATACCAACAGAACAATCCATTTTATTCTTTGTAACGCTTGATGCAAACCATCATATGACGGAGTCTCCTTCATTGGACGGACCACTGCAGCACCCTTCAAAAACCCTTGGGTACCGTACTTGATGGCGGAACTCACCATCAGATCGCAGAACTTCTCTGTTGCTGTTATGGTTGAAGTGAAGGGCAGCAAGAAGAAGCCCAAATAGGACAGTAAAACAGCAGTTTCAAAAAAATCTGCCAATATTTACCGGCTATACATGCCTAGGAAGGAGAACCCAGTGTGTTTCGGTGCAAAGTGGAGAATGAGCGCATGGAACGCCTCAAGTGAGTAGGTCTGATGTGAGGGCGACAGTTGTCGCACATCTTTAACCAACATTGGCCGCGTCGCCATGCTCTCCAGCTTTATTGATACCAGGGATCCTGTTATCACAATTTTGTCAGTGCAAGTTCAAACAAAAGTGTATGCTTTTTTTAGAGTAATGTATGGCAGCAGGCAGGCTAACACTCAGGCGAGGGATGGTTAGCACACACGTTCACTTTTATAATATTAACAACAATAATGCAGAGCGCCTGCATGTTCTCTGCACATTTTCAGGCCTGGAGGGACAGTTTAGAATGGCTCAGCATAGGGTTAGTTTTAGAGAATTAATGGCTCCAAGAGTTTTGTATCGATATTTAATTGTAAAGAGAATTAAATGTTCTATTTTTAACTCTTGCATTCTTGGCCTTATTTCTGTATCAAATTCTGAACACGTCTGTCAAAGCTTTTTTTTGACAACACATCCTAGATGAAAACCTGCTCGAGAGCGCTCTTGATCTCAGACTGGGGCGACGGTTCATCTTTCAGCAGGACAACGACCCTAAGCACACAGCCAAGATAACAAAGAAGTGGCTTCAGGACAACTCTGTGAATGTCCTTGAGTAGCCAAGCCAGAGCCCAGACTTGAATCCAATTGAACATTTCTGGAGAGATCTGAAAATGGCTGTTTTTTGTTTATTTGGTTGGGACAGTACATGTGAATGAACACATCACTCCGAATTGTAGCCATGGGTAAATTTCCATACCCTAAGTTGTCCCACATTCACACTCACAAACACACACTAGTGGTAGGGGAAACCGGAGGATTCCAACCCAGAACCTTCTTGCTGAGAAGCGAGAGTGCTACCCACTCAGCCACCAGGCCGCCCACAAATAACCCAAATATGTCAGTCTGCCGCGAACACACACTGTTTGACTATTTAAAATTCTGTGATCAACTATTGATGGTAAATATGTTTAGATCAGGGGTCACCAACGCGATGCCCGCGGGCACCAGGTCGCCCGTAAGGACCAGATGAGTCGCCCGCTGGCCTGTTCTAAAAATAGCTCAAATAGAAGCACTAAATCCTAGTGTATAGTCGCGCGGCGCGGAGCTTACGGTGGTGACGTGACGTGACGTGACTTGCACAACACAAGGATCACCGCAAGGCCCTTACGTAGCCTCCGCTCACCCTTAAAATGCAGACAAGCTCCGCTGTGAGAGAGGCTCTGCTGTGATTGGTCCGTGTGTGTGTTTTGGGCGGAAGCATGAAGCGGCTGCAGGAGCATGGACGAGGCTCTCGGAGCAGACTGCTTCAAAAGAACCGAAGGAAAAGTAGTTTGGGCTCATGGCAGAGCCTGATATACGCAGAGACTGTGGACTAGAGTTCTGTTGCATATCCAACATGTATATAACTTATAAACTGTGCAGTCGTTTGTTTTGCACTGTTCTTGTCTAGTTTGAATCGTAATAATAACTATGTTTCCAATAAGAACTGTGTCTTTGATAAGAATCAGACTCAGGCAAATTGGGATCTTTGTACGACAAAGCCTCCTGGCTGGTTTATTCACAAAATGGTCGTTAATTTTTAAGGCAGAACAAAAGACACAGATACATTATATATGGAAATCTACGTCATCATAGAAAAGGCCAAACTTTCGGCACCAAATAGCCTAAACAACGAAAGTCTCTGTGGTCCTTGAGACCTCCACAAGGCCAGGTTATTAATACTATTTTGTCTTGCATTTGTCCACCTGTGCAGTACATAGGTCACTGTTTACCACACCCTCCCATTTTATCACATAAACACATGTGATAATAAAAATACAAAAACAACAAAAATAAATCAATCAATCAACAAAAACTTACAATCATGAAATCAAGTAAAGTGAATAACTGATTCTTAACTTGCAAAAAAATACATACAAAAAATAATGATAATAAAAAATAATCACTTTCACTATATAATCATGAATTTAGCTGATTTTATAATTCAAACAATAACAAAAATCTCTATTGGACACCAGAACCAAGCTGATATGAGTCATAGAGCAGGCGGGACTGAGCATTAAGAATCAAATATAAAATTAATTACTCACTTCATCCTAATGTGAAGTCTTAATATTAATTGCTACATTAACCTAAACGTTTTGATTTTACACTGTACACCTGTACAGCTATTATCTTATACTATTTTAAAACACTAATATGATTATTTTGCAAAGCTATGTACAATTTCGGTTGAATTTGCATCTTAGTGGAACATATAGCTAATAAATCTCACTATCGGACTCCATCTCGTCCTCTTCTTCTAGACAGTAGTTTACACTCATCAGCGGCATTGTGTTAATATACTGTTTGGAAATTGCAGCTGCAATCAAACGCTCAATCAGATGTCTAAGGCATGGAACTACACAACATCCTCCCAGGATTAAAACTGTGAACACAATTAGGCAAGTGCTTAAAATTGACATTATTATGGGGGTCAAGGATCCGAATAGACTATTGAACCAGGCTATCCAAGTGCTATCTTGTGTTCCTGAGTTCTTTGTGACTTCCTCGGACAAGAGTCTAAGGTTATTTATGGCTCTGGAGATGCTACCGTCTGGCGCAGTATTATTGTGAATAAACGTACAGTATTTGTCTTGGAAAAAATGGCACACTCCCGAGCTACTTGCTAGAATCATGTCTAGGGCTAATCTATTTTGCCAGGCCATCAATGAGGTTGGTGCCAATTGCTCTGAAATGCTCTCAAGTGCGCCAATTGTATAGTTGATGAATCTCTGTTGGTTGTAATATATGTAATTGATCCAGGCTACATTCATGTTGGAGGTGGGCCAGCTAAACAAGATTGAGGCTAGTCCCCTAGTTATTTCGTTTTGAGCCTTGAATTCATCCGGCACACCTACAGGAACCCCGGCCCAATTTAACCATACTCCCTTGTCAAATGAGCCTAAAGGCCTGTCTGTCTCTCTGAGGGGCAATACACTACGTTTGCTACGTGGATAAGAATCAAGCAATTTAGTTTTAAGCATGGGTTCTGACTCGTCTATGAGTGACATTGGAGCTAGAATGAATGGAACGATGAGGGAAACGACAGCACACTGTCCTTTCCATGATTTTGGCAGAATAGCTCTTAAAGTTAGATCACCACACAGCCACCACAGGTCAGCCCTTGGAAGACACTGTTGGAATAGGGCTTGACGATAGTTATCTATACTAGCAGCTTTAGTTATAGTATCACAGTAACCATGGGGGAAGTGGATGGCAGAAGCACTACTATCTCTATTTGTGATGCAATGATAACCATTGGTTTCAACTGTGTGTGTGAATGGGACGTCCTTCTGGGAAATAATGGGATACATTTTAGTCAAATGTGTGCAATCTGGATCATTTTTGGTTGAGACCGAGAACATTGAAAATACACATCTATTTGAGTCTGTGGTATTTGGGAAAGGTGTAGCGGTCAATTGAGGTCTGGCTGCAGCACACGCAAAGCAGGACTCATTCGTCAATGAGTGCGCAGTATACTGAAGCCATTTAAGCCATAAGTTCATATTTATGTCTGTGCCAATCTCTATCTTAATTACATCCTCAAGTGAGAGTTCTGAGAGGTATTTTGGCCTTTCTTTACTTTCCATTTTAAGTTTAGCTAGGTCTACAGGTTTTATGGTTGGTTTTGGTTCGTCCGTGACTTGGATAGTTAGAAGTCCCATTTTTTGGTTTCTAGGGGAGATGTAAGATCCAAATACATATGTACCATTATCAGATTTACTGGGGTTTTTGAGAGTAATGATTACAGGGTCACATATATCTCCAGGTGCTTCTTTAGCCTTAATGATAGATAGCCTATGTTTTAGGTCACTTTGAGAATGGTAGCCCCAATCAGTTCCGGTATTAGCAATTGTATAAGCCCAAGATTCACAATTACAACCACGAGAGATTCCTGAACTGCCCCATACGCCTCTTGCAATGTAGCATGCATTGGTAGTTATACATAAAAACTTTTCATATTGTTTGTATTCACAGGGATTTGAACATGAGTGAATTTGGCAAGAATCTAATAAGACTGTGCATTGTTTTCCTACCTGACAAACCATTTTAACTGTTGGTGCTCTGTCCCCAGGACTAAAATGTCCGATGCTCCTGCCTGCTCTCTGTCTCATACCTTGTGAAGTTATTGCATTTGGCAGATCAAGAGTTGTGATCCCGCTTGCAGCTGTGGTCACAGTTGGTTTTTCAGTCTGCTGGTTCTCGTATGGCAAATCGCGGTGTCCAACAGGTTGTTCAACAGATATCCAGCAAACTAGGGACACACACAAAAAAGAAAACATCATGAGTACATATTTCCATTTAAAACTCATCAAGGGTGGGGTTTTAATCACAAAAACATTACTTCCCCCGTTTTTCCAACTCTCCAGGGTCCCCTGAGAGTGCGTCCGGGGTCTCGGTTGATCGGTCATCAGTTCAATCAATCAATCAATCAAAGTTTATTTGTAGAGCGCCTTTCATACACAGGGCAACACAAAGCGCTTCACAGTCCACATCACAAATCATCACATAAAACAAACACCAGAATCACAATTAAAACATTAAAATCACACAAAAGATTAAAACACAATTAAAACATTAAAATCACACAAAAGAATAAAACCATTAAAACTTTCAAAATTACACAAGAAATTTTAAAAAATAAATAAATGACAGCAGTGCATTAGAAATGGAGATAAAATCCTTCAGTTGTATGCACAGGCAAACAGAACAGTCTTTAACCTGGATTTGAACATTGACAGAGTAGACGCCTCCCTCACATTTTCAGGGAGATTGTTCCAGATCTTAGCTGCATAGATCTGAAACGCAGCCTCCCCATGTTTGGTTCTCACTCTGGGCACCAGCAGGAGGCCAGTCCCTGTGCTCCTCAGAGTCCGGGCCGGTTCATATGACACCAACATGTCACTAATGTATTCTGGTGCAAGGCCATGGAGAGACTTGTACACAAGCAGAGCTGTTTTAAAATCTATTCTTTGAGCCACAGGAAGCCAGTGCAGAGACCTGAGGACCGGACTAATATGGTCATACTTCCTGGTTCCTGTCAGGACTCTAGCTGCTGCATTTTGGATGTACTGCAGCTGCTTACAAGTCTGTTTGGACACACCTGTAAGCAGGCCATTGCAGTAGTCTA
Organism: Knipowitschia caucasica; assembly: GCA_964034765.1. NCBI lineage: Eukaryota > Metazoa > Chordata > Actinopteri > Gobiiformes > Gobiidae > Knipowitschia > Knipowitschia caucasica. The sequence continues at coordinate 7,418,573 of OZ035837.1, read as the reverse complement.
GCCTGCTGGAGACAAATGCATGGACAAGAATCTCCAAGTCTGCCCTGGACACTATATTTCTAACTTTGGCAATGTTCTTCAGATGGTAAAAAGCTGTTGATGTTATTGATTTTATGTGGCTATTGAAATTTAGGTCTGAGTCCAGTATTACCCCCAAATTTCTGACCTTGTCTGAAGGAAGTAGGGAGAGAGACTGAAGTTGACAAATGACGCCCTCTCTTTGTTTCTGGGGACCAAAGACAATGATTTCAGTTTTGTCTGCATTTAGCTGGAGGAAATTATTTTGCATCCAGTCACTGATCTGTTGGATACAGTGAAGGAGCAAATCCAGTGGTCCATGTTCTCCTGCAGTCAGTGAGACATAGATCTGAGTGTCGTCGGCGTAATTGTGGTAGGACACTTTGTTTCTTTGTATTAACTGACCTAACGGCAGCATGTAGAGATTAAATAGGAGAGGTCCCAGGATCGACCCCTGTGGTACTCCACAGGTCAGGGCCACATGATCTGAGACGCAGTCTCCAATCTCCACAAAGTACTTCCTATCCTCCAGGTAAGACCTAAACCAGTCTAGGGCTGTGCCAGTGACACCAACCCAGTCCTCCAGTCTCTGCATGAGGATCTCATGGTCGACAGTGTCGAACGCGGCACTAAGATCTAACATGACCAAAACTGTGACTTTACCTGCATCAGTGTGAAGTCGAATGTCGTTTGTTACCTTCACTAGAGCGGTCTCAGTACTGTGGTGGGGTCTAAACCCAGACTGGAGCATATCAAAAGAATTATTCATTGTTAAAAATTCAGTAAGTTGTTGGGAGGCCACTTTTTCAAGAATTTTTCCAATGAATGGTAGATTCAATATGGGGCGATAATTTTGAAGTCCCGCAGGATCCAGACTGCTCTTTTTTAGGAGAGGTCTTATGACTGCTGTTTTTAGGGCCATAGGAAATGTTCCTGACGACAGAGACATGTTTACTATTTGTGTCAGTGAAGGTAACAAACTGCTCAGGACGGACTTCAGAAATTTAGAGGGCAATATATCCAGGCTACATGTGGAGGAGCTCAGACTCATGATTATCTTTTTGACAGTTTCAGTATCCACAGGTGCAAAGTGAGTTAGCTCAACAAGCTTCTCTGGCTGTTGCATTGTTATACGTGCTGTGGAGGTGATAGTGTTTTTGATTCCTTGTACTTTGTCATCGAAAAACTGTGCGAACTCATTACACCTAGATTTAGAGGAAAATTCTAGGGGCAACTTTACAGGGGGGTTCGTTAATCTACCAACTGTTGCAAACATAACACAAAAATTGTTACTGCAACCTCCAATAATGTCAGAAAAATACATTTCTCTTGTTTCTACGTAGAACCCGGTTAAATTCACCCAACTCATCTTTAAAGATTTCATAATCGCCCTGGAAATTGGACTTTCGCCACTTCCGTTCGGCCCTCCGGCACTCTTGCTTCTGTGCCCTGACCGAGTCTGCCTTAGTCCATGGGGCCTTTTTCTTACTGGTAACTATTTTAACCGTCACAGGAGCAATGGCGTCCAGAACAGTCAGAACACTGGTGGTGACAGAGTTATACAATTCATCAACAGTAGAGCATGGAGTTTTCTCAAAATTTAGCATTCCCATGAACAGTTCACTTGTGTTTTCATGTATGTGTCTTCTTCTAACAATTGTAAATTCAGCTGGTGGTTTGCTAGCAAAACACATGTCAAAAAATACACAAAAATGATCTGACAAAGCAACATCAACTACATTAACATTTGATACATTAACCCCCTTTGTAATTAGCAGGTCAAGAGTGTGCCCCCTGCTGTGGGTGGGGCCACTCACGTGCTGAATGAAACCAAAGGTCTCAAATACAGAAGCCAGCTCCTTTGCATTTCTGTCATCAACATTATCAACATGTACATTAAAATCACCTGTAATAACTAAACTATCAAAATCTGTGCACACGAATGAAAGTAGTTCAGTAAAATGGTCAATAAAATCGCAACATGACTGTGGTGGCCTGTACAGGACAATGAAAAGAGTAGAAGATTGCTTTTGTTCCATTTTAAAAGAAATATACTCAAACGATGAAAAATTTCCAAGGGGCATTCTATGGGAGACAAAGTGCTCTCTAAAAAATGCAGCTATGCCTCCCCCCCTTTTGTTTTCTCGTACTTCGGATTCGAATTTAAAATTGGGTGGTGTTGCTTCTATTAGAACTGCATTTCCTGTATTTTGGTCCAGCCATGTTTCAGCCATAAGCATAAAATCAAGATCATAAGAAGTGATAAAATTATTAATTAAAAATGATTTGTTACATAGAGATCTGACATTAAGCATAGCAAGTTTAAAAATAACGTCAGAGTCGATTAATGTGGTTGATTGATTTCTACAGGGAACAGAAATTAGATTTGCAGAGTTGGACCGTCTAACTGCTGTCCTGTTTTGATTTCGTTTTTTAGAATTTAAAAACATTTTTGAGCTGGTGCGAGGAACACACACAGTCTCAATTGGCCTAAAATGTGAAAACCCTTGTTGTTCTTTAGCTCCCAGAATCAGAAGGGAGTCAGCACAATTCAGTGTTTGGACTGGTAATACACTGCCAGACGGACAGGGAGCAGTGTTTGCACCGTTGTACTCACCCGGTGCTGGTGAGCAGGAGGCGGGGGAGTGGTGGGGTGGGGTCCGAGGGCCTCAGATGTAAACAGTCACGCCCCCCTCGGGAACGCTGAACAACGTAACGCATGTAGTCCATCAACAGGCTGCTACCGTATCTGTTTGGGTGTAATCCGTCTGGACGATAGGCTTCGTAACGTTTCCAGAAAAGGGCAAAGTTATTCACAAAGCCAAAGTTAAAAGAGCTGCATGTAGCCTGGATCCACATATGCAGCGCCACAACACGACTGTAGAGGCAGTCGCCTCTGCTTACAGTCGGGATTGGACCAGAAATAAAAACAGATAATCCGGAGGATTGAAGGAGGTGGAACAGATCCATAAAATGTTTCTTCGTGACTTCTGACTGCTGAAGTTTTCATGTCGTTAATTCCCACTTCACGACTCTGTGGTCTCAGGCAAACCCAGAGCACAGGGCCTTCTCTGTGGTCTCAAATACCCAGAGCACAGGGCTTTCTCTGTGGTCTTAAACCCAGAGCACAGGGCCTTCTCTGTGGTCTCAAACCCAGAGCACAGGGCCTTCTCTGTGGTCTCAAACCCAGAGCTGAAACAGGGCCTTCTCTGTGGTCTTAAACCCAGAGCACAGGGCCTTCTCTGTGGTCTCAAACCCAGAGCACAGGGCCTTCTCTGTGGTCTTAAACCCAGAGCACAGGGCCTTCTCTGTGGTCTCAAACCCAGAGCACAGGGCCTTCTCTGTGGTCTTAAACCCAGAGCACAGGGCCTGCTTGACTGTTATGTCTATATGTATACAGTATGAGTGTACAGTGCCTTGCGAAAGTATTCGGCACCGTGGACCTTTCAACATTTCGCCACATTTCAGGCTTCAAACATAAATATATAAAATTTAAATTTTTTTGTCATGAATCAACAACAAGTGGGACACAATCGTGAAGTGGAACGAAATTTATTGGATAATTTAAACTTTTTTAACAAATAAAAAAACTGAAAAGTGGGGCGTGCAATATTTTTGGGCCCCTTTACTTTCAGTGCAGCAAACTCAGTCCAGAAGTTCAGTGAGGATCTTTGAATGATCCAATGTTGTCCTAAATGACTGATGATGATAAATAGAATGCACCTGTGTGTAATCAAGTCTCCGTATAAATGCACCTGCTCTTTGATAGTCTCAGGGTTCTGTTTAAAGCGCAGAGAGAACCATGAAGACAAAGGAACACACCAGGCAGGTCCGAGATACTGTTGTGGAGAAGTTTAAAGCCGGATTTGGATACAAAAAGATTTCCCAAGCTTTAAACGTCTCAAGGAGCACTGTGCAAGCAATTATATTGAAATGGAAGGAGTATCAGACCACTGTAAATCTACCAAGACCCGGCCGTCCCTCCAAACTTTCATCTCAAACAAGGAGAAGACTGATCAGAGATGCAGCCAAGAGGCCCATGATCACTCTGGATGAACTGCAGATAACTACAGCTGAGGTGGGAGAGTCTGTCCATAGGACAACAATCAGTCGTGCACTGCACAAATCTGGCCTTTATGGAAGAGTGGCAAGAAGAAAGCCATTTCTCAAAGATATCCATAAAAAGTCTCGTTTAAAGTGTTCCACAAGCCACCTGGGAGACACACCAAACATGTGGAAGAAGGTGCTCTGGTCAGATGAAACCAAAATCGATCTTTTTGGCCACAATGCAAAACAATATGTTTGGTGTAAAAGCAACACAGCTCATCACCCTGAACACACCATCCCCACTGTCAAACATGGTGGTGGCAGCATCATGCTTTGGGCCTGCTTTTCTTCAGCAGGGACAGGGAAGATGGCTAAAATTGATGGGAAGATGGATGGAGCCAAATACAGGAACATTCTGGAAGAAAACCTGTTGGAGTCTGCAAAAGACCTGAGACTGGGACGGAGATTTATCTTCCAACAGGACAATGATCCAAAACATAAAGCCAAATCTACAATGGAATGGTTCACAAATAGACGTATCCAGGTGTTAGAATGGCCAAGTCAAAGTCCAGACCTGAATCCAATCAAGAATCTGTGGAAAGAGCTGAAGACTGCTGTTCACAAACACTCTCCATCCAACCTCACTGAGCTCGAGCTATTTTGCAAGGAAGAATGGGAAAGAATTCCAGTCTCTCAATGTGCAAAACTGATAGAGACATACCCCAAGCGACTTGCAGCTGTAATTGCAGCAAAAGGTGGCGCTACAAAGTATTAGCGCAAGGGGGCCGAATAATATTGCACGCCCCACTTTTCAGTTTTTTATTTGTTAAAAAAGTTTAAATTACCAATAAATTTTGTTCCACTTCACGATTGTGTCCCACTTGTTGTTGATTCTTGACAAAAAATGTTTTATTTATATCTTTATGTTTGAAGCCTGAAATGTGGCGAAATGTTGAAAGGTTCAAGGGGGCCGAATACTTTCGCAAGGCACTGTATATACAGTATGTTTTTATTGTACCGTTTTATACACATTTGTTTGAACTAGTCTTTCCTTGTGCAGCACTTTATGAAATGTGTTACTTAAAAACAAGTGGATTTGATTGACAGCAGCTTTTAAACTATTCTAAAGCAGTAAAAAATGTAACGACAAATTACCATAGTTTGTTTATTGATGAGTAATTGGAACAAACATTATCCGGCAGTTTTGTTATTTGCATTTTGGCACTTCCAGTCTTCCTCAGCAGGACTTAGCTCCACGGCTCTGCAGAAAGGAGCTCCAGCTGTGGCCTGCAGGACAGTCAGAGGATGCATGTTGACAGTCTGGATCAGAACAACAGAAACCCCACCTCTAACTCTTTACCTTTGACCTTTCACCATTTTCTGCCGTGTCCTCGTCCTGGGTGTCCGGGACCGTGACCGTGACCACGCTTCTTGTGCCTGCCCTTGCCACGTTCACCATGGCCCCCGTCACTGTCCTCTCCACTGCCACTGCCACTGCCACTGCGCCGGCCTCCGCTGTGGTCTCTCTGACGGCCCCCGCTGTTGTCCCTGCGGCGGCGGCCCTTGGAGCTGTCTCTTTCTCGGCGATCATTGCGGTCCTTGCTGTGGTCTCGGTCACGGTGGTCCCTGTCCCTCGCATCTGGACTTTTTTCTCTGTCGTGTCGGTCGCGGTCTTTGCCGTGGTCATCGTGGCCTTTGCCGTGGTCATCGTGGCCTTTGCCGTGGTCATCGTGGCCTTTGCCGTGGTCATCGTGGCCTTTGCCGTGGTCATCGTGGCCTTTGCCGTGGTCATCGCGGTCTTTGCCGTGGTCATCGTGGCCTTTGCCGTGGTCATCGTGGCCTTTGCCGTGGTCATCGTGGTCTTTGCTGTGGTCATCGTGGCCTTTGCCGTGGTCATCATGGTCTTTGTCTCGATGGTCTAGACTGCGACTGTGGCCGTGGTCGTCGTCTCTCCTGTGAAAGTGATCCAAAGAGTGAGCACGGTCAGAATCACAGGCCCAGGCTGAGGCGGCGGGTTTTGTGGGTACTGGAGAGGAGTCCAAACCGGTCCAGAAAGGCCCGCTGTGGCTGCAGGTTTCTATCAGAGCTGCTCTGCTCCTGCTGGGTCTGGACCGGTTTGGACTCCTCTGGACAGCTTGATGAGTGAAGGAAAGAGTCATTCTCCACAACTGACTTCAACTATAGATCTAGTTTGATGTGTTCCACCTCCTTTTTCCTTCTTTTACTCTGCTGTGATGTGACATGGACACTTCCCTCTGAGGGACAAAGACTGACGAGTGGAGCTGGAGGTTGCAAAACTGAGAAAAAGTTATTTTCGCAAAACAAATAATTAGTTGTCAACGTGAGCAGATTGCAAGAAGACGGTAGGGAAAGTTGAGAACCGGGAGGCGTGGTCAGTAAGAAACTGGTTTGGATCTTAGTCTGGCCTCTTGCCATCAGCTCCAACCGGCAGCGACTCTCACAGCCGCCATAGAAACTCATGTGTAAAGGTTTATTTAACAGATACATATTAAGCATGGAGGTAGAACAGGTCTGACTTCTTCTTCACCTCACCTCACCTTTCTAAACCCCAGACAAGTCAAGAGAAAACAAACTGTTATTTTCTGTGTTCTAACCTGCCGTCTTTGTCGTGGTCGCCTCCTCCATGATGGTCGTTCTTGTGGTCGTCTCCCCCGGTGATGCAGTCAGTGAGGTCGAACCCAGAGGGGTGCTTGTCACCTAGAGTTACCAGGAGAAGAATGATCATGAATCTGAACGTCTTAAAGGGGATGTGTTTTCCTCCGGGCTCGTACCTGAAACGGTGCTGAACATTTCTCCGAGCTCAGTGCAGCAAACAGAAGCAGATGATACTCAGATGTCACGGCGTTTTAAAGACACAGGGAGGAGCACAATTATAGCTTCAAACCTGTTGCACGAGTTTGATAGAAATGCATCACTACCTGGCAACAACAACAACAGAGGCTTGTCGTAGAAAAGACTGGATTAACCTTCAAAGTATTGATCTTTGGTGAGGCCAAGATGATCACAGGCATTGACAGGATTCTTAGATCATTTCTGTGAGAAGTTCCACCGCATAATGTGCTGCAACTACTACATACTCTTTTTTCACTGGTCAATAGACTAGACTAGACTGGGACTAGACTAGACTAGACTAGACTTGGACTTGGACTGGGACTGGGACTGGGACTGGGGGTGTGCCTGTAGCTTACTCGACAGTACCTGAAGAGATGCTATGGACTAGAATCTGTATCATTAATACTTTAGATGCAATTCCTTTAAACTGTTATGCACAATATGCATCAGTACTGAGGGGAAACTTTCCTCTTCACATATTTGAACCGCTCTCTATAGAGGGATAGTTTGTAAGTAAGTAATATTTATTTATATAGCGCCTTTCACAGACCAGAGTCACAAAGCGGTTTACAATTGTGGGCATTAGTCTGTGACTCCACACAGAGATGGGAGGGGCCAGTACAGGAGGCACAGAGACCTGTTGTACAAGTTTTCAGTGGTAAGGGAAACTGGAGCACCTGGAGGACACCTACACAGACACGGGGAGAACATGCAAACTCCACTCAGAAAGGCCCTGTTCCGACCGGGATTCAAACCCAGGATCTTCTTGCTGAGCAGCTCGAGTGCTAACCACTCAGCCACCGTGCCTCCCACTCCTTATTTCTAGACCACTGCATTCTTCTTTGACTCGCCCCAAACTGTCGTAAAGTGGCAGCTCTGGCTCAGGTCATGGGGAGTTTGTCAAAGACCTTCTGAATAATGCTCGGGTTTGTTACAACAATTTATTAAAAGAAAATCATGACATGCAGTAAAACAAGACACACACAAACCCAGAGAAAATATAAATATCTACAGGAACTAATTACGTAAACGGACCGGTGTCTTTGAAATGGTTCTACACAACTCTCTCAGAACAGAACAATCGTGACATTTAGATTCCTGTGAAGAACGTAAACACATACAACATACAAAAACATTAGTGTGTTTATGGTACTGAGTTTTGGTGCAGAGCTTGTCCCTGATACACAAATTTCTAATCTGTTGGTTTATCAAAGTTTTACTGCATCCATGGGAGCACCACACAGCCTACAACACAAGCTTTTTGAAGATATATTTATGTCAGCATCCGAAACAGTCACCCATTCAACACACACTACTATTCTTAGTGTGCACGGCGTGATGCAGGCTGCAGGGGGCGCTGTGGTGCTTAGTTGCAGAGGTCGGTGCTGCAGCAGGTGGCGAAGGCTCCTGGGGTCGTGATCCAGCCCTGACACACCGCCATGTTCATGCAGGAGCGGAACGAGTACTCTGCAAGGGCCAGGCACAAGGGACTTCAGTGATTTTATAACACACACAAATATGAATCAAACTACTGAGTGTGTGTTTGTGTGAGACCGGCTTCTGCTCAATCTTCAAATCTAGGTTAAAACTGAGGCTTTTTAATGCACTGTGTAAGTAAGTAATATTATTTATATAGCGCCTTTCACAGACCAGAGTCAAAGCGGTTTATAACTGTGGGCATTAGTCTGTGACCCCACACAGAGATGGGAGGGGCCAGTACAGGAGGCACAGACCTATTGCACATGTTTTTAGTGGTAGGGGAAACCGGAGCACCTGGAGGAAACCTACACAGACACGGGGAGAACATGCAAACTCCACTCAGAAAGGCCCTGTTCTATCCACTCAGCCACCGTGCTGTGATTATTGCAGTTTATTTTGTTACCTTATGTGATGTGTCTATCTTAAACAACTGCCCGGTCACTGAGGGGGGCCCCAGGGCTCTGACTTGGCCCCAATGCTCTTCTGACTAAAGCGCGACTGACGTGTGAATCTTTAGCACCTTCTATCACTGCTGTATTTGTGCACTTTGAGCTTCTGCTTCTCCGGCTGTCACACCATGCTAATGCTAATGCTAATGTGTCTGTGGAGAGTCACGTTTGCGTTTGTCTGTGGCGCAGACTCACGAGCGGGTTGCGTGATGATGACGTCTCCGCAGGCGTTATCCAGCACGGAGCAGATCTGGACGCTGGTCTGCTCACACAGATCCGTCCCTTTGGAGTAACAGGACTTGCACTTTAACCCTTCGCCTGCAGAAGGATCATCACAAAGACAAGTTTATTTGGATAGCACCGTTCATACACAGACAACACATCTGTCATTAAAACACATTCAAATCATAAATAATCGTACGTTAAAAAGAGCAATCCTTCAGCTGTTTGCACATTTATAAGAAGCCTGTCTCACATTTTCAGAAAGACTGTAGAATCTTGTGTTTAGATATTTCTGACGCATAGTTGTGAAAAAATAGATAATTAAACATACCTGGACTCAGTGCCAGCACGAAGAGAACAGCACACACAACAGCGTTCATCATTTTGTCTGCGTATTAAAAAAACAAACAAACACAGATGTGACTAAAAGGATTGTGGGTAATTGTGTCAAAGCCAGCTTCCATTCCAGAAAGTGAGTAAATGCTACACATGTGTCGTGTTTTGGTTTGTTCTTCTCAACCCAAAGTAGGTTTGGTCTAAATACACTGCACTTTTATACCATTATGAATTACATATGAAAGATTTAGTATAAACATATTTGAACTTGCCTGATTCGTTATGTCTCTCTCGATTGTGGGAGCAGAGAACGACCTGCACCTTCCCCTTCTTCAATGTTGCAGCAATGGTTGATGGGAAATTCCTGGATTGTGAAACTGCAGATCAGACTGTGTCCAAACACCAGGCTGAGGCACGCACACACTCGCCGCTTCACACTAACCACCAACATTACGGTTTATTTACAGAAAACGCCTTTATGACTAACTTTCTCATTTGTGGATGTGTCCTGTGGTCACTTAAAGAGGACAGTATGAGATCATGGTCTCACCAGAAGGTCTTGGGTTTGATTCCACCTCCAGGCCTTTCTGTGTGGAGTTTGCCTGTTGTCCCTGTGTCTGCGTAGGTGTCCTCCAGGTGCTCCGGTTTGGCCTACCACTACCCTCCCTGACCCCACGTCCGCCCCCTCTCGTCTGGACTCAGTGGGACTCTCCTGGTTTATTAAAGGGCAATGAAATAATCATAATAAAATAAATAAAGTCAGTAGAATTACATGTAGCTCCCAAACACTGGTTACAGATGCACCCCACCTGCTGGGGCTTAGCTAGAAACGATGCAAACTGTGTGCAACCCAAATGCTGCTCGCTGATTGGATGATCTGCTTGAAAATCGTAAACATCATGTATTTTTAACTAAGAAACTTCTGTTTCTTCTATTATTACTGCACACAGAGCGTTTGTTAGCAGTGGACTGAACATAAGCTAGCTGAAACCAATTTCCCTTCACACTGTAACCAGGTGTTGCAAACGAAGGCCTCTGATTGGTCAATGCTTATTTGGCTATTACAATATTTAGAGCCCAAATTGGTGAGTTTGACACAAGCAGCTACTGAGCTAGAATTTACTTTTCAATGTAGATCAATCGGAGCCACAGCAAGATGGACCAAAACTCCCTCCATGAGCACTTCCCTATTGGGCTTCATTGAACCAGGGGATTAGCATGTGTCCAAAGTACTTATTGATAAACAGTGTACAGTAGTAGACAGAGATTAAACGCAGAATAATTTTGAATGCTTTATTGATTTGAATCCTCCAGAACACGACGGCTGCGACCACATGTGAGACTGTTTTATCACTCATGGGTTCGTTTCTCGTCAGTTGCAGAGGTCCGTGGCGCAGCAGACGCCGTAAGCGTGCGGCAATTTGATCCAGCCCCGGCACTCGGTCATGTTCATGCAGCCGCGGATCGAGAACTCTGCACCACACAAAGATCCATAATCAGATAATGTAAATAGTTACTTCCGGGTTTACGGCGATCGATTTTTGTCGCATTAAAACAGTATTTTTGACATGAAAACGTGATGATCCTGAAACCCTCCGTGCACATGTGTGAAGAATGTGAAAATCCTGAGAACCTCTGTGTGTGAAGAATGTGTGTAATGTATTCTCCCATTTACTTTTAAACATGTTATTGATTGTAATACATGTTATTGAGCGTGGCTAGCTCCGATGGCTTCTCTGCAGAGACAGTAGAAGCGACGAAGTGGCCGGAACTACTTGCGGAGTAATCTACACATCTGAATTACAAGCAGAGAGTGTGTTGCCAAAGGGCAGCGGTCATTATTGTTTAGAGAGGTCGGTTATCAAGAAATAATGACCGTAGAACGTTTTTAAATTACATTCAAATCAACGGAGCGTTCTCCTGCTGCTGCGACGAGCAGTTATATTTTACCTGGACTAAAAACTCAGACTCACGGACTGGTTGTGTTCAGGTGTGTGGTTGTGTTGTGTTCAGGTGTGTGGTTGTGTTGAAGTGTGTGGTTGTGTTGAGGTGTGTGGTTGTGTTGAGGTGTGTGGTTGTGTTGTGTTCAGGTGTGTGGTTGTGTTGAGGTGTGTGGTTGTGTTGTGTTCAGGTGTGTGATTGTGTTGAGGTGTGTGGTTGTGTTGTGTTCAGGTGTGTGGTTGTGTTCAGGTGTGTGGTTGTGTTGTGTTCAGGTGTGTGGTTGTGTTGAGGTGTGTGGTTGTGTTGAGGTGTGTGGTTGTGTTGTGTTGAGGTGTGTGGTTGTGTTCAGGTGTGTGGTTGTGTTCAGGTGTGTGGTTGTGTTGAGGTGTGTGATTGTGTTGTGTTGAGGTGTGTGATTGTGTTCAGGTGTGTGGTTGTGTTCAGGTGTTTGGTTGTGTTCAGGTGTGTGGTTGTGTTGTGTTCAGGTGTGTGGTTGTGTTGAAGTGTGTGGTTGTGTTGAGGTGTGTGGTTGTGTTGAGGTGTGTGGTTGTGTTGTGTTCAGGTGTGTGGTTGTGTTGAGGTGTGTGGTTGTGTTGTGTTCAGGTGTGTGATTGTGTTGAGGTGTGTGGTTGTGTTGTGTTCAGGTGTGTGATTGTGTTCAGGTGTGTGGTTGTGTTCAGGTGTGTGGTTGTGTTGTGTTCAGGTGTGTGGTTGTGTTGAGGTGTGTGGTTGTGTTGAGGTGTGTGGTTGTGTTGTGTTCAGGTGTGTGGTTGTGTTCAGGTGTGTGGTTGTGTTCAGGTGTGTGGTTGTGTTGAGGTGTGTGATTGTGTTGTGTTGAGGTGTGTGATTGTGTTCAGGTGTGTGGTTGTGTTCAGGTGTTTGGTTGTGTTCAGGTGTGTGGTTGTGTTGAGGTGTGTGGTTGTGTTGAGGTGTGTGGTTGTGTTCAGGTGTGTGGTTGTGTGTGGTTGTGTTGAGGTGTGTGGTTGTGTTCAGGTGTGTGGTTGTGTTCAGGTGTTTGGTTGTGTTCAGGTGTGTGGTTGTGTTGAGGTGTGTGGTTGTGTTGTGTTCAGGTGTGTGGTTGTGTTCAGGTGTGTGGTTGTGTTCAGGTGTGTGGTTATGTTGAGGTGTGTGATTGTGTTGTGTTGAGGTGTGTGATTGTGTTCAGGTGTGTGGTTGTGTTCAGGTGTTTGGTTGTGTTCAGGTGTGTGGTTGTGTTGAGGTGTGTGGTTGTGTTGAGGTGTGTGGTTGTGTTGAGGTGTGTGGTTGTGTTCAGGTGTGTGGTTGTGTGTGGTTGTGTTGAGGTGTGTGGTTGTGTTCAGGTGTGTGGTTGTGTTCAGGTGTTTGGTTGTGTTCAGGTGTGTGGTTGTGTTGAGGTGTGTGGTTGTGTTGAGGTGTGTGGTTGTGTTGAGGTGTGTGGTTGTGTTGAGGTGTGTGGTTGTGTTCAGGTGTGTGGTTGTGTGTGGTTGTGTTCAGGTGTGTGGTTGTGTTGAGGTGTGTGGTTGTGTTCAGGTGTGTGGTTGTGTTCAGGTGTGTGGTTGTGTTCAAGTGTGTGGTTGTGTTAAGGTTGTGTTGAGGTGTGTGGTTGTGTTCAGGTGTGTGGTTGTGTTCAAGTGTGTGGTTGTGTTAAGGTTGTGTTGAGGTGTGTGGTTGTGTTGAGGTGTGTGGTTGTGTTCAGGTGTGTGGTCGTGTTGAGGTGTGTGGTTGTGTTCAGATGTGTGGTTGTGTTGAGGTGTGTGGTTGTGTTGTGTTAAGGTTGTGTTGAGGTGTGTGGTTGTGTTGAGGTGTGTGGTTGTGTTCAGGTGTGTGGTTGTGTTCAGGTGTGTGGTTGTGTTGAGGTGTGTGGTTGTGTTGTGTTCAGGTGTGTGGTTGTGTTCAGGTGTGTGGTTGTGTTCAGGTGTGTGGTTGTGTTCAGGTGTGTGGTTGTGTTGAGGTGTGTGGTTGTGTTCAGGTGTGTGGTTGTGTTCAGGTGTGTGGTTGTGTTCAGGTGTGTGGTTGTGTTGAGGTGTGTGGTTGTGTTGAGGTGTGTGGTTGTGTTCAGGTGTGTGGTTGTGTTGAGGTGTGTGGTTGTGTTGTGTTCCAGGTGTGTTCAGGTGTGTGGTTGTGTTGAGGTGTGTGGTTGTGTTGAGGTGTGTGGTTGTGTTGAGGTGTGTGGTTGTGTTCAGGTGTGTGGTTGTGTTGAGGTGTGTGGTTGTGTTGTGTTCAGGTGTGTTCAGGTGTGTGGTTGTGTTCAGGTGTGTGGTTGTGTTGAGACTCACTGGCTGTGTGCCTGGCCATGACGGTTCCACAGGCGTTGTCAGTGACGGAGCAGGTCTGGACGATGGTGTCGGTGCAGTAGTCGGAGGTGGACGAGGCGCACTGTTTAACACAGCAGAGCAGCTCCTGACATTAGCATAAAACATTAGAATCAACAGTGTCAGTGTGTGTTCAAGTCCCCTCTGGGTCTCACACCAACGCCTGTGACATGTTACACTGTAAAAATATATAAACTATGAGGAAATAAATAATGCTTGAATCAAGTGGTTTTGTCCTAAAACAAGATTCTCCAACGGGACGAAGGAGTTTAGTCTCATCTCAACAACATTTCTTGTATATTTTTAAAACAGCAAATCTTGTTTTAAGGCTCAGTCAGAATGTGCTCAAATTAACATACGTTTAGCTTTAATTCATAGTTTTATGCAGTGTAGTGCCTTAGGGACTAACTCAGACTCTGAGGAGCACAGGGACTGGCCTCCTGACTCTGAGGAGCACAGGGACTGGCCTCCTGACTCTGAGGAGCACAGGGACTGGCCTCCTGCTGGGACTCTGAGGAGCACAGGGACTGGTCTCCTGCTGGAACTCTGAGGAGCACAGGGACTGGCCTCCTGCTGGGACTCTGAGGAGCACAGGGACTGGCCTCCTGCTGGGACTCTGAGGAGCACAGGGACTGGCCTATGGGACTCTGAGGAGCACAGGGACTGGCCTCCTGCTGGGACTCTGAGGAGCACAGGGACTGGCCTCCTGCTGGGACTCTGAAGAGCACAGGGACTGGCCTCCATCTGCCCCCCCTCCCGCCCCCACCTCTTCACACGTCCCCAGCCCAGTGGACACCGGCCAGTGGACACTGCCTCCGGCTGCCCCGGGCCCTCCTGCTCCCACCTCGGACAGTACACCCCAGTCCCCCCCCCCCATCTCCATCACACCGGACCAGGTGAGGAGTCAGCTCCAGCGACTGAAGCAGAGGAAATCCGCAGGACCGGACGGGATCAGTCCCAGGCTGCTGAGGACCTGTGCAGACCAGCTCCTTGGGGTCCTCAGCTACATGTACAACCTGAGCCTCAGCCTGGAGAAGGTCCCTGTCCTGTGGAAGACCTCCTGTGTGATCCCGGTTCCTAAAACAGCACACGCCAAGGAACCGGCTCACTACAGACCTGTCGCACTGACCTCCCACCTGATGAAGACCATGGAGCGGCTCATCCTCACCCATCTCCGCTCCGTGGTCAGCCCCACCCTGGACCCGCTGCAGTTCGCCTACAGGCCCAACATCGGAGTAGAGGACGCCGTCATCTACTTCCTGCAGCGGACGCTCTCCCACCTGGAGCCCGCCGGGAGCGCTGTGAGGGTCATGTTCTTCGACTTCTCCAGTGCTTTCAACACCATCAGACCGGCACTGCTGCGGGGGAAGATTGAGGACGCGGGAGTGGACAGTAGCCTCACTGCATGGACCATCAACTACCTCTCGGACCGACCACAGTACGTGCGGCTGCAGCTGTGAGTCTGAGGTGGTAGTCTGCAGCACTGGGGCCCCTCAGGGCACTGTCCTCTCACCGTTTCTCTTCACCATCTACACTTCAGACTTCACACACGACACACACAGCTGTCACCTGCAGAAGCTGTCACTCCGCCATCGAGGGCTGTGTGTCTGAGGGGAACAATCTGGAATATCGGTCGGTTATCAAGGACTTTGTCGACTGGTGTGAGCGCAACCACTTGTGCTTGAACACCAGTAAGACCAAGGAGATGGTGATCGATTTCAGGAGGAAACCACTTTCCCACACGTTGCTGAACATCCAGGGGGAGGACATTGAGCTGGTGGACAGCTTCAAGTATACTCTTAGCCCTGATAATGATTGTAATAAAACTTTTTAGTAATCATAATTAATGTTTTTTTGTTTTGTAAAAAGGTATGTAAATAATACATATAATCAGTTGATTCTACTAAACAAACCAAAAAATCAACTGTAATGATCTTGTTAAGCAGAGATAACTAAGAATGTTTTGAATTTGTCTTGGAGGGGCGGAGCCCAGACTAAAGCTAACCCAAGTGCGCATGCGCCGTCAGACAGCAGGCACACGGCTCCCCAGCTAGTCACATGCAGTGTTGCCAACTTAGCGACTTTGTCGCTAGATTTAGCGACTTTTCAGACCCCTATAGCGACTTTTTTTCAAAAAAGCGACTAGCGACAAATCTAGCGACTTTTTCTGGTGTTATTGGCGACTTATCTGGTGTTTTGGCGACTTATCTGGTGTTTTGGCGACTTATCTGGTGTTTTGGCGACTTATCTGGTGTTTTGGCGACTTATCTGGTGTTTTGGAGACTCGTGAAGCACGTATTGTTCTGCTGTCCTCAACGTGAGCCCCTCCCCCGTCCCAAAGCACTTACAGGCGGCCAGTCTCACAGTAGCCTTGCGCAGCAGTCCCAGCTACAGTCTATGGGCGGAGCAGAGAGAGAGAGAGGAGACTCAAAAGCACAGGAAGTTTTCAGGCTGCTGCAGACTGAACTTCAGCTCCACCACCACCACACATCCAAAGCTCCCCGGCCACTCCTACCACCGCCACCCCCCACTACCCCCCACTCCATCCGCGGCAGCTCTGTCCGTGACTCTGTTTTCTCTCAGTAGTGGGTCACATTAAATCATTTGTTATGCCAAACTATGAAAAAAAAAAATAACTTACAAAAATAAACCTAAGTAACTCTGCCAGAGTGTGTCTTTTGGGTCACTTTGCCGGTCCCAAGCCCGGATAAAGGAGGAGGGTTGGTTGTAGAGCTAGCAATTTCACCCTACATAACAATCTTTTGATTACATTTGCTGTTATAACATTTAACAATACAGGACAAAACTGATGTGTGTAATGTGGATCTAGACAAAGCATTAAAATCATTAAATGTTGTTAATGTTGAAATTATTTTTGTACATTTGTAGTTCTAAACATATTTAGGGTGTTTTTACTCACTTTTGTCTCTCCCACGACCTTATTCCTCTCTCCTACAGCGTCCGTTACAGTTATTTGCAAATGGCAAATTATGCAAATTAGACGATGACGTCATTTAGCGACTTCTAGCGACTTTTGGGACAGCCAATAGCTACTTTCCTTACTGAGGAGTTGGCAACACTGGTCACATGCGTTGCTTTCTCACCGCTCTCACTCGCACGTGCAAAGTTGTTTGGTAAGTTTGGTCGACATTTTCCTAATATATTGCTGACTTGCATGTTCAGAAAGCGCTTTGTTTACATGTACAGAGTACCACGAGAGTTAACGCTAACTTGTTTAGCATTGTTAAGCATGCTAGGAGGATGATACGGCGTGGTTAGGTTGAAGCTTAGCATGTGCGTTTTTGGTCTGTCAGCTAAAGGTTTTGATGAAAAGCCAGTTCATTTGGAAGACATTACTGAAAGCACAAGGTAGTTTCCTCTCAGTGCTGCGAATTAATACTTTATTGAATAGTTATCCACTAGTGCCAAGTCAACAAAATTACATCATTATTATGTCGGCCGGCAGGCAAAAATTAACAATGACATCGTTAATTGGTCAAATACAGCTTTATTGGACTGATCAAAATATCAAACATTATTCACACGCTGTATAAACACTATATTACACTATAAATACTGTTAACGCTGTATAAACCTACTTGTTGCAAAAAATAACATTATTCACACGCTGTATAAACACTATATCACACTATAAATACTGTTAACGCTGTATAAACCTACTTGTTGCAAAGTTTGCATGTTTTATCAGAGCACCTGATTTTTCGGGGCTGGCGAAAAAAAGATTTTAATGCCATATCATAAGGGAAGTCCTCAGGACAGGGTCCATTGATGGAGATCCTCAAGCAAGCTGCCAGGTGTTCTCCTTGCAGTTTGTTCCTGAGGTCTGTTTTCACCTGGAGATGAAGCAAAATGATAAATTATTATCAATGCAAAATGCACCAATATAAAGACAATGGGAATTTTTTATTGCTATTACCCTGTTCATTGCAGAGAAATCCCGTTCACAGTTCACAGAGGAAACAGGGATAACCAAAGCAATGCTTGCCAGAAGGCTCAGGCAGGGGTAGAGGTTGGCCCACTCATCAAACTCACTTGCCAGTAAACACAAGAGCTCCTCCTGGTTCTTGTTCTTGAAAAATAAGGGTGTGTGTGTGTGTGTGTGTGTGTCAGGTCAATTCACTGACCTTGAATATAATATTGAATATAATCAATTCTATCTCGTTCTCTCCCTGACCCTGTCTTTCTGCTTGAGCAGCACTGGTTGAAGCCTGAAAATATTGTAAACAACTTATATAGCTAATTACACTGCGGACTGTTTCAGACCGATACCTCTGGTTCAGGCTGATCCTCAACGCGTGTCTTTTTCAATCGCGGAAAATATTGTTCAATACTCATCTGGATTGAAGCAGCAAACATTCAGTGTAAGAGTAAAAACATGACATAACGTTACTTATAACTTTATTTCTTGCTACAGCTGCTAAATGACCCCGACAACCCAACTACATACCGCAAACTTGCGACTAATTAACTTTATAAAGAAAGCGTCATCGCTTGTTAAGGGAGTCGGGACGGAAATTCAACATTGACACTGAACATTCAGCACTTTTTAATGTGTGATTTACGAGATCACGGGATACCAACCTTTAGTGAACTTCACCAGCCGTCTTCTCTGCACCAAAATTAATAGACACAGCTGCTTACAGCGATGATCGCTGATGGAGACGGAGACACGCGGTGTGCACGAAGGGGAGGGGCTGTGTGTGTGTAGGTCTCTGTATGTGGGAGAGACGCGTAGCTTGAGTGAGAGTTACGAAGGGCCGCCACATTTTAAACCCCCCTCCCCGCTGTCAAATTGACCGCTGCGGCGGCACTAGACGATGCATGTTTTAAATAGCGTAACAAAAAAAATATATATATAATAGGGCTGGGCGGTATAAACGGTATAAGCGGTAGACGGTATAAATTTGGCCCACGGTAGAGATTTTTGTTATACCGGCATATTGCGATAGGTCATTATGTCATTAAATTGCGCAGGCTCTGACGCCAGCAGAAAGGACCAAAACAAACCGGCATTCAGCAGCATTAGCCTAGCACATTAGCCTAGCATTAGCCTAGCACTATTGGACACCACTGGAAACAGCGAACAACAGCACGGCATTAACACAGTGTTTCTGTCTATGTATTGTTGTCACAGCGGCCCCAGCAGAGGTAAATACACACACAGTAATCACAGTTTAAGAGTCTACCTTTTGGCCAATCAGTGTCAAAGGGGCGTAGGCTCGAAGCGCCAGCGTGAGCCGTGTCCGCAGCATCACAGCAGAAGTTTGGGAAAGTTAGCGTCAGATTCGGACCTCCGCGGTCAATATCTCACGAAAGCTACTTTGTTAAACAAAATTATTTGTGCCAAAATGACCATTTACATCAATTGTTCAAATCCAATGCCCTGTTTTAATGAACATAAAATCCATTGAATCATCCAGCGCAGAGAAAAGCACTTAGGGAGCGTCAACAAATGGCAAGACCAGCTTTGTAAACAAACAGCTTTTACTGAAGTCATGTACAGTACCTGCACAAAACTCTCAGACACTATAACTAATGACCATGTCTAACTCCTACAGACTTTGATTTCAACATTTGTGAGTTTTTTATATTTTAAATGAATGCATATGTTTTTCTTTTTAAAAATTGCTTTTACAGTGAATGGTATTTACTGTGACATACATAAATAATGTATGTTATTTGTCTCTTTATTCGTCTCACAACTGATTTTCTAACTCAAAAAATATATATATTAGATTCTAATATATAAATAATTAACAATCTTGACTATTTTATGCAAGAACCTGCTAGACCTATATTGAAATTCACACACCAAATTATACCGCGATATATACCGTCTACCGTCTATGACCCAAATTATACCGATATGAATTTTAGGCCATATCGCCCACCCCTAATATATAATAATACGAAACGCAATTTGTGGCGGGCGGTCTCTAATCTGTGGCGGTGCGCCACAGATTAGTCTATGTGTGGGAAACACTGGAGTGTAAGTTTCTGGTCTAACTCTGTCTAACGACCTGAAATGGGTTAAAAACACTGGACCGGTCGTAAAGAAAGCTCGTCAGCGTCTCTACTTTCCTGCGGAAACTTAGAGAATTTACCACTAACTCTAAGATTCTGCTGAACTTTTATCGCTGCACCATTGAGAGTTTACTTGTTGGTTCTGTGTCTGTGTGGTTCGGTAACATCACAGATAAAGAAAAGAGAGCTTTAAACAAGGTGCTCCGCTTGCCAAAGAGGACCGTGGGCTGTGAGCTTCCTGTTCTGGAGGCTCTTTATCAATCCAGACTTTTTAACAGTGCCCTGAGAGAATATCAATGACTCTTCTGGGCCACCCAGGAAAAGCCTTGTTCCAGCTTCTTCCCTCTGGCAGAAGATACTGTTCTCTGAGATGCAGGACATCTCGTTATGCTAATAGGTTTTTTTCCACAAGCTGTTATCAGTTTGAATAGAGCACTTTAAATTTTTTTGCACTTGTATAGATCTGTTTTAGTTGGTCAACTTCACAGTGACATTTGTTACTGTTTTTAAAATTTGTTTTATTTTTGTCTTTTAATGTTGTTTTATGTCTGTACTTGTCCTGTGCACACTGGGAACTTTTACTAATGTATTCCAATGTAGTGTTTCTGCAAATGGCGAATAAAATGAATCTGAATTCTTTAAAAGTGAGGCTTGGGACATTAGTGTAGGATAAAATTAAAATGACCTCTTTCCTCAATTCAAAGACATTTTGTTGTATATTGAGACATATTATAACTTCTGTCTCAACTGTGTGTAAATCCTTGTGGTTCAGGTTATTGTGGGCAAGAATGTTTTTAAGATAAGTGCCATGGCAACACCCTTCCCCCAACGACTCTACAACAAGGGAAGACAACCCAGTCTGCTTTGGAACCACGGAGTGACGAGACCTCCCTGGGCTCTGCCCTGGGCTCTGCTCAGGCAACCAGGGGCTTTGGGCCTCTTAGGGCCTCAAATCTCAGCTCCAAGTTTGAGAGGACTTCCACAACCTTCAATCGCCTCCAGCTTCAACCTGAAGAAGTTGCTGAGTTTTGGCACCTAGACTGTGGATCGTGGGAGGACCGCATGAGGCAGCCGCATGGTCCAGGCCCTGGGGACAAGAAGCCTCCATCCAACGCCATCAAGACCCAAGGACTGCTATGTAATGTATGTATGTAATCTTTATTTTATACCCAGCCCTTTTTCACTGCACATCGGAGTCTCAAAGCGGTTTACAATTGTTATTTTTGGGAGTGGGCCCAGTTACAGGAGGCACATGCCAGACCTATTGTACATATTTTTAGTGGTCAGGGGAAACCGGAGCACCCGGAGGAAACCTACGCAGATCATGCAAAACTCCACTCAGAAAGGCCCTGGTCCAACCGGGTCTCGAACCAAGGACCTTCTTGCTGAGAGGCGAGAGTGCTATCCACTCAGCCACCGTGCCAGAATAGCCTATTCACCCAAGGCTATTCTGGTTTGTATGATCTGCGCTCTTGCTACACACAGCTGTTGGCTTTATTAAAACCTATACTTCAAAGAATACTTCTCCTACCAAGGCTGAACACATGCAGGCCTCAGCCTATACCAATCCATTCATAGGCAAAGGCCTTGCTAAGCTCACCTTAGCCTAGCATTTTAACAATGTATCTTGAAATCAACGTTTCCTTCATGTTATTCTTGACAATTTGCTATTTCATATCTAGTCTGTATTGTGTGTATACTTCATTAAATCTACAAAACCATCTTTGTCTGAAAGTGATATTTGTACTTTTAACTCCAGAAATTGGGTCACTGATTTGTAAAAGAATTCACTACCTTCAGATTCTATTGAAGAGAATTGGACTAATTAGCTAATTAAATAATAAAAGGACTCATGAGATTACTTAATCAATAAATGAGCCAATTAATTGATATTGTTACGTCATATGCACGTTAACAGTTGGGAGTTATTCCCTGGTGCCCCTAAATAAAGCTATTATCAATTATTGTATTTATTACATGGTTGTTTTTATCCAATTCTCTGATATCAGGTACATAACTTCAGGTACAATTGTTAGAAGTAGACACTTAAATGAAAACACAGGTGAACTATTTATGGGAATGATCCATTTTGAGAACACATCATGTTCTACTGTAGATGAACTGTTTAACTCTGTCACCTCTGGTGTGTTGAATGTTCTGGACGCCATTGCCCCTGTGAAGGTAAAAATGGTCACAAATAAGCAAAAAGCCCCATGGATAAAAGCAGGCCCGGTCAGGGCACAGAAGCAAGAGTGCCGGAGAGCAGAGAGAAAGTGGAGAAAGTCCAACCTCCAGGGTGATTATAAACTCTTAAAAGAGAAGTTGTGTGAGTTTAACAGAGTACTACGTAGAACAAGAGAATTATACTTTTCTGAAACTATTGAAGGCTGCAGCAATAATCTGCGTGTTCTATTTTCAACAATCAATAGATTAACGAACCCCCCTGTTGAGTTGCCATTAGAACACTACTCCAAATCCAGGTGTAATGAGTTTGCACAGTTCTTCAGAGACAAGGTTCAGGGTATCAGAAATACCATCACCTCTACAACACAAGTAACAATGCAACATCCAGTGAGGCTTTGTGAGCTAGCTCAATTTGCACCTGTCAATGATGAAACTGTTAAAAAGATAATCACAGGTCTTAGTTCCTCTACCTGCAGTCTGGATGTACTACCTCCTAGATTTCTGAAGTCTGTTATGTGTAGTCTATTACCCTCATTGACACAAATAGTAAACATGTCTTTTTTATCTGGAACATTTCCAATGGCCCTGAAAAAGGCAGTCATCAGGCCCCTCCTAAAAAAGAGCAGTTTGGATGCTGCGGTACTTGAAAATTACCGTCCCATCTCAAATCTGCCATTCATGGGAAAAATTCTTGAAAAAGTTGCCTACCAACAACTTACTGAATTTTTAATATCTAATGACTCATTTGACATGTTTCAGTCTGGCTTTAGACCACAACACACAGTACTGAGACCGCTCTAGTCAAGGTAACAAATGATATTCGGCTTAACACTGATGCAGGAAAAGTCTCTGTTTTAGTCATGTTAGATCTGAGTGCCGCTTTCGACACCGTTGACCATGAGATTCTCATGCAGAGACTGGAGGACTGGGTGGTGTTGCTGGTACTGCCCTAAGCTGGTTTAGGTCCTATCTACAGTAGGTCCCATTCCGTTTTGTCGTCTTCATTCACGCTTCTCGGGAATCACGCAGCTGCGTGAAAAATAGTACATCTTATCGCCACAAGGTGGCAGGCTAAGTCCACTTTAGCTCTGCCAGTGACTTAGACGCTCAGGTATAAGACTGCGTGCAAACCTGTCTAACCCAAAGGTGCTGTGTTGGCCCAATGGTTAGCATCAAAGACTGGGACCTGGAGAACCCAGGTTCGATTCTTGTCTGAGGCACATCTTTTGGTTGCTTGTGGCAAAATTGTTTTTTCATTAAACAATTATTATATAACATCTTGTCTTTAATGTCTGAAAAAATCTAGGTGAAATTCACTAGAATTTATTTAATATACATTAAATATTGTGATATGTTTTGATAAACCGAACGTTACGTTACATCCTCCGCTCAGTGAACGCACTGCCGTCTGGGCTCCGAGCGCGGACCATAGACACGCGGACTCACGTCTCTCTCTCTCTGCTCGCGTCTCTCTCTCTCTGCTCGCGTCTCTCTCTCTCTGCTCGCGTCTCTCTCTCTGCTCGCGTCTCTCTCTCTCTCTGCTCGCGTCTCTCTCTCTCTCTGCTCGCGTCTCTCTCTCTGCTCGCGTCCCTCTCTCTGCTCACGTCTCTCTCTCTGCTCGTGTCTCTCTCTCTCTGCTCACGTCTCTCTCTCTCTGCTCACGTCTCTCTCTCTGCTCGTGTCCCTCTCTCTCTGCTCACGTCTCTCTCTCTCTGCTCGCATCTCTCTCTCTCTGCTCACGTCTCTCTCTCTCTGCTCACGTCTCTCTGCTCGCGTCTCTCTCTCTGCTCACCTCTCTCTCTCTCTCTCTGCTCGCGTCTCTCTCTCTCTGCTCACGTCTCTCTCTCTCTCTGCTCGCGTCTCTCTCTCTCTGCTCTCTCTCTCTGCTCGCGTCTCTCTCTCTCTGCTCACGTCTCTCTCTGCTCACCTCTCTCTCTCTCTCTCTGCTCACGTCTCTCTCTGCTCGCGTCTCTCTCTGCTCACCTCTCTCTCTCTCTCTCTGCTCGCGTCTCTCTCTCTCTGCTCACGTCTTTCTCTCTCTGCTCACGTCTCTCTGCTCACGTCTCTCTCTCTCTGCTCACGTCTCTCTCTGCTCGCGTCTCTCTCTCTCTGCTCACGTCTCTCTCTGCTCACGTCTCTCTCTCTCTGCTCACGTCTCTCTCTCTCTGCTCACGTCTCTCTCTGCTCTCTCTCTCTGCTCACGTCTCTCTCTCTCTGCTCACGTCTCTCTCTTTCTGCTCACGTCTCTCGCACCTGTTCTTCTTAACACTAGAAAACCCAACCCGAAATTGGCCCCTGTTTTGAGAACAGGGAGCTAACTTGCTAGGTTGGCTGCTAACATTTGCATGTATTGATTTGCAAATGTAGGTAATGACTTATAACAGCAGGGGGCTGGGGTGGGCTTTGTTTATTCGTGTGGGGGAGGGAGAGCTGCAAAGCAGAAGAGATGCCATGGCAGTGCTGTGTACCCTGAGAATGCGCTGTATATATTTTGTAATCAGTTTTTCTCAGTGTCTTTGGTGCATTTTTTCACATAATTCTTCACATTTTAACAACAGTTAGTGCATTTCTCAGAACAATTAGTGCAAACGGCAAAACCTCATGGATAACCTGCTAAAAAGTCACTTTCTCAAAATGAACTTAATTCCTCAAAAGAAAGTCTTGAAACGGTCTGTGTCTGTGTCCTGACATCAGTGTTTATGAACAACAGTCAAATGATTTAGTCATGTTTTCATTGTGACTGTATTTAGTGATACATATGTATGTACTGTATGTTCACATATTTACTGCTTATGCTCTTTGCAATTCTACAGCATTCTGCAACAAAAATAGTACACATACAGTATTTACGTAGAAAAACATACAAAAAATCATTACGGTAGAACCTCCACAACATTGAGTCGTGTGTGACATCATCGCGGCAGTTTCTCCTTTGAACACTTTACAAATGCTTTTGGACATGTATCAGTTACTTTCATACAGTTCTCTGCTGTTTTATAACATTACATTTGCTTCTGTCCTGTCAATCAGAATGAAACATACTTTTCACGACTGAATAGTTTCTGTAAAACCAGTAGTCCTTATTTCATCGCTTTGGTCATCACATACAAAACTGTAAGGTGAACAATTTTGAGTTGTCGTTTTTACAGTTCACCGAGCTCTCTCTCTCTCTCTCTGCTCACGCCTCTCTCTCTCTGCTCGCGTCTCTCTCTTTCTGCTCACGTCTCTCTCTCTCTGCTCGCGTCTCTCTCTGCTCACGTCTCTCTCTGCTCACGTCTCTCTCTTTCTGCTCACACTCTCTCTCTCTGCTCACGTCTCTCTCTGCTCACGTCTCTCTCTGCTCACCTCTCTCTCTCTCTCTCTGCTCACCTCTCTCTCTCTCTCTCTGCTCATGCCTCTCTCTCTCTGCTCGCGTCTCTCTCTTTCAGCTCACGTCTCTCTCTCTCTGCTCGCGTCTCTCTCTGCTCACGTCTCTCTCTGCTCACGTCTCTCTCTCTCTGCTCACGTCTCTCTCTGCTCGCGTCTCTCTCTCTCTGCTCTCTCTCTCTGCTCGCGTCTCTCTCTCTCTGCTCACGTCTCTCTCTCTCTCTGCTCGCGTCTCTCTCTCTCTGCTCGCGTCTCTCTCTCTCTGCTCACGTCTCTCTCTGCTCACCTCTCTCTCTCTCTGCTCACGTCTCTCTCTCTCTGCTCACGTCTCTCTCTGCTCGCGTCTCTCTCTCTCTGCTCACCTCTCTCTCTCTCTCTCTGCTCGCGTCTCTCTCTCTGCTCACGTCTCTCTCTCTCTGCTCGCGTCTCTCTCTCTCTGCTCTCTCTCTCTGCTCGTGTCTCTCTCTCTCTGCTCACGTCTCTCTCTGCTCACCTCTCTCTCTCTCTCTCTGCTCACGCCTCTCTCTCTCTGCTCGCGTCTCTCTCTTTCTGCTCACGTCTCTCTCTCTCTGCTCGCGTCTCTCTCTGCTCACGTCTCTCTCTTTCTGCTCACGTCTCTCTCTCTCTGCTCACGTCTCTCTCTGCTCACGTCTCTCTCTGCTCACCTCTCTCTCTCTGCTCACCTCTCTCTCTCTCTCTCTGCTCACGCCTCTCTCTCTCTGCTCGCGTCTCTCTCTTTCAGCTCACGTCTCTCTCTCTCTGCTCACGTCTCTCTCTCTCTGCTCGCGTCTCTCTCTGCTCGCGTCTCTCTCTGCTCACGTCTCTCTCTGCTCACGTCTCTCTCTCTCTGCTCACGTCTCTCTCTCTCTGCTCACGTCTCTCTCTCTCTGCTCACGTCTCTCTCTGCTCGCGTCTCTCTCTCTCTGCTCTCTCTCTCTGCTCGCGTCTCTCTCTCTCTGCTCACGTCTCTCTCTGCTCACCTCTCTCTCTCTCTCTCTGCTCACGTCTCTCTCTCTCTGCTCACGTCTCTCTCTGCTCGCGTCTCTCTCTCTCTGCTCACCTCTCTCTCTCTCTCTCTGCTCGCGACAGTAATCTGAACTTAAAAAAGTAAGTTTTTACAGACTTGAAATTTCCAGTAACTTGAATTTAAACACTTAGTTGGCAGAACTTGGAAAACTTAACTGACACAACTTAATAAGTGTAGTTCTTCAAAACTTGAAGAATTAAGTTAATGCCTTCAACTCAAAAATCCTTCGCAGCTGGTTGCTTTGAAATTTTGAGTTGAACTAACTTTATCTTTTTTACAGTGTGCATGGACCAGAAGTCCAATTAAAATAATGGACAATTGCTCCTGCAGCCCTGAACAGGACATGCGAGGTGCGCGAGTCGGCCCGAAACCCGCAGTCAACCCGCGGGTCCCGCGGTTTCGGGCGGGTTGGATGCCTCAAAAATATGAGTCATGTCAGGTGCGGGTGGGTCGGGTCAGAAAGCTCCTGATCCCTATATAATATAATATATGTGAGCCACGGTATGGGAGTCCCTTGAGTACATTTGCAATCGCGCAGGGAGGCTGTTAAACAAAAAAATCATGCTGACAAACAGGATCGCTCCTTCCTGACTCCCCGCTTAAAGCCTCAGAACACTCCAGCCCGAGGACAGACGTGTGATCTACACAGAGGCACCGAGACTGATGACTGTGGGCCTCACAGCAGAGGCCTAAAGCAGGGGCCTCATTACTTTAATACTTACAGTCTGTGGTAAATACACGGGCTACATGTGGTACACGTGCTTAGACTATATTAATATTGTATGTGTAACATTCAAAATAGATTGAGTGAATATTCCCTTTTCCTCATTTAGTGATTTGCGGAGGAGAGGAGAGGAGCAGCGAGAGAAGTTTGGCAGTTGAAATAAATGAATTTCAGCTTGCTAAATTATTTGAAAGCATCTTCATTATGATTGTTATATTTATGTATTTATTATAAATGTTAGAGATGCCAGAGAAAAGGCGTCTGCTTTTTTTCTGAGTGGGAGGCATTTTAAGCGTCCCGCACATCCGCACTGCTCATTTACTCAGCGGTCTTTACTATTAGATCCAGTGTTTTCTCCAGCGCCTGTGTGGTGTAGCGGGATTGTACAAGACTTTCCCGTGGACATTCGGGGTTCAAGCCCCGGCCAATCCTCAATTTTTTATTAGCGGGGGGAGTATATGAATCAGATTACTCCGTTACTGAATAAAGTTGCATTTTTTTCCTGCAGTTTGGTTGGTGCAGATTGTGAAGTTTACTACCGTCTAGCAAATATTTTAAATGTGTTGGCCTAATTACTAAGTATGTTTTAGAAAACATGTAAACGTCAAAAAAATCAAAAGTGTCATAGCCTGGACTTGAACCCGGGTCCTCTCACACCAGAGTCCATCTCCTTATCATTGAGCTATAAAGCTACAGAAAGTTGTCCCGTGAACAGAGAACAAAGACCGATGAGAAGCCAATTTTCCTAACCCTGCTCACAAGTGCCACCTGGTGGTTGTTTGGGTCATTGCAGCATCACTGGGGAAAAAAATAAATAAAAGACGCGTGAATCACACGTGAGTCTCGTGTGATTCACGCGTGAAACGCGACAAAACGAAATGGGACCTACTGTAGAAGAAAGGAAGTATTGTGTGGAGATTGGAGACTATGTCTCAGATAATATGGCCCTGACCTGCGGAGTGCCACAGGGGTCGATTCTGGGACCTCTCCTGTTCAATATTTACATGCTGCCATTAGGTCAGTTAATTCAAAGTATGAAAGTGTCCTACCACAATTACGCTGATGACACTCAGATCTATGTCTCACTGACTGCAGGAGAACATGGACCAGTGGACTCACTCCTTCGCTGTATCCAGCGGATCAGTGAGTGGATGCAATGCAATTTTCTCCAGCTAAATGCGGACAAAACCGAAATGATTGTCTTTGGTCCCGAGAAACAAAGAGAGACCGTCATTTGTCACCTTCAGTCTCTCTCCCTAAGGCCTTTAAATAAGGTCAGAAATCTGGGAGTAATAATGGATGGGACTCCAGAAAGATGTTGACCAATCCTGCTTTTGTCACTGTTTATAAATTGTGCTCAATTTTATTTGTGGCAAGCTTGACTTGGCCTCTTTAAATCTGTCCAGTAGAGGGCGCCTCTTTGTTTACCTCTAAACTTCCGTCTCAAGGCCTCTTAATTATGATTTACGAACCTGTGCGCCTTGGAGCGCATTGTTTCATTGTTTCTTAATAAACAGAAAATAATTAACCTCCTGTAAAGCTTTGAATTGTTTTACAGAGTAAGAAGAAAGCTGAGATGTGTTTAAAATATAATGTTTGAAATACAGATAAAGAGCTGCTTGTACCTTTATAGTTACCAACCATCTTTACCAACTGGACTTACAATGACCTCACTGTGAGGGTACAGTATGTCAGGTTAGGGAAGAGTGTGTCTGGGACTGTTGTAAGCAATACTGGAGCACCACAGGGTACCGTTCTAGCTCCCTTCCTCTTCACAATTTACACTGCAGACTTTGCACACAACTCTGCTACATGCCATGTACAAAAATACTCAGACAATACTGCTGTTGTGGCATGTGTGAAGGGGGGATGAAGCAGAGAACAGGGAGGTGGTGGCTGCCTTCTCAGACTGAAGTGAGAGAAATGGACTGATTCTCAATGCGTCCAAGACCAAGGAGATGATCATCAACTTTCACAGGAGCCCTTCCCGTCGACCGGTCACAGAAAATGGACAGGACATTGAAGTGGTTCACTATAAATATCAGGGAGTCCACCTGGACCTCAGACTGGACTGGTCAGCTCAGGCCAATGTCATCTACAAGAAAGGTCAGAGCAGACTTTTCTTTCTGAGTAGACTGAGGTCCTTTAATGTGAGTAGTCAAATGTTGCACATTTTTTACCAGTCTGTTGTAGCTAGTGCCGTGTTCTTTGGGGTTGCGTGTTGGGGCGGCAGTCTGACCTCCAGAGACAGTAACCGGCTCGTCAGGCTGATCAGGAAATGTGTCTCTGTGATGGGGAGAAGTGTGGACTCTGGGAGCTGTGCTGGAGAGAAGGATGAGGGCTCTAATGCAGTGCATCCTGGGTAACTCCAGACACACTCTGCATGACACTATGGCCGCTCAGAGGAGCAATCGAAGCAACAGGCTCCTTTGTTCCGAACTTCCTTCGGCTGTCAGACTGCACAACAAACCTGGATGAGTCTTCTGCTGCTGGACACCTGAATTTCTCCTACAGGGGATCAATAAAGTATCTATCTATCCATCTACCCCTAGTTTATAGTTTGGGCTGGAAACCCCAAGGTCTAAATGGCAAACTCCACCAAAGATGGTAGATATTGAGCGTGAAAAAATCTTGTGGGACTTCCAGATACAGACTGACCAAATGGTAATGGCGACCAACCTGACATGGTGGTGGTGGACATGAAAGTAAAGGTGACAGTAGTGAGAGGAGAGGGTCTGGAGATCCCTGGAGTAACCTCGGAAATCTCGGTCCAGAAATGTGTAGTGCTAGGAACAGAAAAGATACTGCGCAGAACCCTCATGCTCCCAGGCCTCTGGTAGAGGACCCAAGCTGAGACAGGCATAATCTGCCACCTTTTTCACCTGGAAGGCAACATTCTTAGGACAAGGCAAGGCAAGTTTATTTGTAGCACAGCTTATACACAAGGCAACTCACAGTGCTTAACAATACAAGATACAAACAGTCACACAAGAAAGAAACAATAGAATAAAATGCCAGAGAACTGCTCCTTAAGCTATCGGGGGATTGTATCAGTTTAATGGTGAAAGCTAGCCTTAGATGAGATACTGTTTTCATTTGTAAATCATTCCTATGTCAGTTTGCATTGTGGGCATTAGGATTGGGCGATATGGCAAAAATATATCACAATATGAGAAGGATGTATAACAATAACAACATAATTCTCCACAAAAACAGCATTTCTCATTGTCTCAGAATAGTTGGCTTCTATCATTAGTTTTCAAATGCACGTTTTATTTGATGTATTCATGTATTATGTATGTAATGTAAATGTATTAATGTAAAAAAAAGTTAGGTGCTTCAGCTGGGCACAGCGGCTGTCATCATTCGCCTGAGTGGAGCCGGTCTGTGGGGGCGGACCGGTGATTTACACCAACTTCAGTAAATGACATTACATTTGAAATTAATGATTAAAAAAAATGTTATAACATTTTCCGCCATTTTGTTTTAGTCTTATACAAATTTTAAATATCTTTGTGGACCAAATGTATGAATACTTATTCAAGACACGGGCTCAGCTTACGTTGGTCTGGCAGGAGTCGACCTGGAGGATGCGCAGTGTGACAATGAGGCGCACAGCTCTCCTGAACCAGGGGTAGAAGAGCGCATACACCAGTGGATTCAGACAAGAGTTCACATAAACCAAGAAGATCAGGAAGGAGGCGGCAGGGCTGTTCAGCAGGTCACCCCCCACGAGGCTGAAGCATTGGTACGGAGTGAAACACACCAGGAAGATGCCCACCAGCACCCCCAGGGCTGCGTGCGGCCTTCAGCTGGGACTTCTTAGGCACGCGCTGTGATGAGTGGTTAACCTGAGTGTGCATGGCGCGTGTCTGCGCCAGCGCCACCACCAGCACGATCAGGTTTATGATGAGTATAGCACCCACTGGCAGGATGAAGCCTACAAACATATCCACAGCAGCAGACACAAAGTCAAAGACCAGCAGGCACTCTCCCAGACAGGTGTGCGTTTGCTCTGGGTGCAGCAGGTTGTCTCTGAGGATGAGTGCACAGTACAGCAGAGAGAAGGCCCAAGCACCAGCCACACCCACCGATACACGCTGCATGGTGACGCGGCCACTGTAGTGCAGCGGGTCACAGATGGCCATATAGCGGTCCACAGAGATCAGCACCATGTCGATGACGGAGGCGGATACTGATACATAGGCCACGTACAGATACAGGGCACACATCAGCTCCCCCATCATCCAACAGCTGGATTCCCTCAGCAGCTCTCCTGGCATCAGCACCAGCCCCACCAGCAGGTTAGACACGGTCAGAGACAGCAGCAGCAGGTTAGTGGGCGTGTGCAGCTGCCTGTAAGAGAGAGAACTTATCAGAGTTGTTTATACATATGTAGGATAAATTAAAATGACCTCTTTCCTCAATCAAAGACATTTTGTTGTATATTGAGACATATTATAACTTCTGTCTCCACTGTGTGTAAATCCTTGTGGTTCAGGTTTTATTGTGGGCAAGAATGTCTTGAGATAAGTGCCATGGCAACACCCTTCCCCCAACGACTCTACAACAAGGGAAGACAAACCAGTCTGCTTTGGAACCACGGAGTGACCAGACCTCCCTGGGCTCTGCCCTGGGCTCTGCTCAGGCAACCAAGGGGCTTTGGGCCTCTTAGATGGCCTCAAACCTCAGCTCCACGTTTGAGAGGACTTCCACAACCCTTCAATAGCCTCCAGCTTCAACCTGAAGAAGTTGCTGAGTTTTGGCACCTAGACTGTGGATCGTGGGAGGACTTGGTTCAGCCACATGATGCAGCCGCATGGTCCAGGCCCTGTGGACAAGAAGCCTCCATCCACCACCATCAGACCCAAGGACTGCTATTCACCCAAGGCTATTCTGGTTGTATGATCTGCTCTCTTGCTACACACAGCTGTTGGCTTTATTAAAACCTATACTTCAAAGAATACTTCTCTTACCAAGGCTGAACACATGCAGGCCTCAGCCTATACCAATCCATTCATAGACAAAGGTCTTGCTTAGCTCACTTTAGCCTAGCATTTTAACAATGTATCTTGAAATCAACGTTTCCTTCATGTTATTCTTGACAATTTGCATATTTCATATCTAGTCTGTATTGTGTATACTTCATTAAATCTACAAAACCATCTTTGTCTGAAAGTGATATTTGTACTTTTAACTCCAGAAATTGGGTCACTGATTTGTAAAAGAATTCACTACCTTCAGATTCTATTGAAGAGAATTGGACTAATTAGCTAATTAAATAATAAAAGGACTCATGAGATTACTTAATCAATAAATGAGCCAATTAATTGATATTGTGACGTCATATGCACGTTATCAGTTGGGAGTTATTCCCTGGTGCCCCTAAATAAAGCTATTATCAATTATTGTATTTATTACATGGTTGTTTTTATCCAATTCTCCGATATCAGGTACATAACTTAAGTTATGTGTGATATCAACATTTTCTCACCCTACACATACATTGGTAATTTTTGAAAGACCTATTCTTAGTCTATTTGGCTTTTATCCCACGTGAGTCGTGTGACTTACTGCTGGCTTTACTTTGAGAAACTGAAAGTATTGCTTCCCCAGTCATGATCTTTCTCCGCCTTCACTATAAACAGAGCTTTGCCAGAAGCTTTTTGAAGCCGACGGACGCTCCGGCTCTATTGGACAGCTGTCTCAGGAGTCCCTTGATCCATCTAGGATCAATAGGACTCCTTCTTCAGTCTGGCGACATCCCTTACAACCAGTGTCTACCACTGGGTTTTGTTATTGCTGCAGGGACCATTGAGGCATTGAGTCATACTGGGTGATTTCACTGTTCTTGAGTTTATATCAACGTGAACCAGACTTTGCCGACTCGTCACCTGGGACCTATTTTCCACTGGAGACCCTACCAGGGCTCACAACCTCCCCCTCCACAGAGAGGTACTTCATCTAGAACAGACCTGGGTAAAGAGTGGCCCAGGGGCCAGATCCCTTCCCAGCTGGTCACCTCATCCTGGTCTGTTGCTTATTTAAATTAATCAGGAATCAATGTCCATTGTTACTTAATCAGAGCTACCATCAGATCAGGCGATCTCCCAATATGCCTTCCTCTGATCTGGAAGAAAGAAATGAGGGGATTGAACATTAGTTTTTCTATTGTCAGCTTCACCTGAGAGGTGATAGCCCGCCCCCTCCCTTCCATCCTGACTCCTATTGGCTGAGCCCTGTCCTGCTCAGCTTGATCTGTGCTGTGGCAGCTGCTGCATCAGTTTCACTCAGACACAGAACATTGATCCTCAACTTTTAGCAACACATGAATCTAATTGGATTTAGTAAAAAACAACCAGAGTATATTAACAGTCCCATAACACGTCCCAGTCACTCTGCGAAAACAATGTAATTACATATAACTTTGAATATAATCATTTAAACATTTATGTTAACTCAATGTTCACAATGTACTGTATTTGTATAGCCTGTGTCAGAATTATACATGTAAATATACAGTATGTATAAATACATATATATATACTGAACTTTTTCTTTGTACAGACACATAATCCTCGCCTGACTGTGAACAACAGGAGAATAAAACAGACTTTGTCCTTTGTTGTGGCAGATCTACAAAGAAAAAAAAATCCATCTACGGAATGGGGATCACCTGTGATCAGTGTGGAAGACCTGCAGCTATGCTTCTGCACTAAAGAGGACACTACAGAACTCACACTGGAGGAAAACCATCACGAGTGTCATCTGTGTGGAACAGGTTTTACTACATAAAAGATATCTGAGGGCCACAACAGAAATACAAACTGGAGAAACACCTTCAGCTGTGACTTCTGTTGTCAGAGTTTAACATATGAGTGTTATATAAAAGTGCATCAGAGGATACACAAAGGAGAGATCCCATTTAAGTGTGACGTAGTGTGAAAAACATTATAGGACAAAGGCGAGCTCTATCGACATTCTATATGTCCACACAGGAGAGAAACCCTCACCAATGTGACCAGTGGAGAAGACTTTTACACAAATAATCTGGTACCTCACTGTCGCACTACAGAATCCACCTCTGGAGAAAAACATTTCCATGTGACCTCTGCGTAAAACATTAGAACGAGCATCGATCGCACACGTCACCATCGGAGTCAACCCCCCCCCCCCCCCCCCCTCTGGTGAGATGCGTACAAGTGTGACCAGTGTGGAACATGTTTTACCCAAAGAGGAAGTCTAATAATCACAGCAGAATCCACACTGGAGAAAAACCATTCAGCTGTGAGGTTTGTTGATCAGAGTTCATAAAAAGAGTGGTGATCTCAAGTGCATCAGAGGAATCCACACTGGAGAAAAACCATTTGTCTGTCGAAAAGTTGCAAAGTTTTACAAAAACTGTTAATCTTAATAGACACATACAAAAACCTGTTGAGAAGCAGGTTTGAAGAGCAGCATCTGGAACAAAAGTGAAGGAGACAGAGCTGAGGCCAGCTCATGTGAACCCCAGAGTCAGACTCTACAGGATCACACTTCGTTCTTACCCTGTGCTGCAGCTGCTGAGCTTTACAGACCAAACAAAACGAACATCTTTTACCAAACCACCCTCAATGGACCATTACACCACAATTTCCCCTCGATCAATACCCAAAACCTCTACCTCAGCCACCCCGACACTAAACCATCACCAAAAACCCTACACCCCCCTGCCCCATGTGTTCAACACCAAAAAGCACCCCACCTCTCCAACTTTTTTTACTCCTCCCCGCTCTTCCTTTCCCCTTTTTCTCTAAAACACTAGGACTGCACAGGGTCTTCTGGCTCGCAGCCAAGGGCAGTTAGTAGAGGAGAGGACCGACTGGGGCCCTGTCATGAAGCCACACTGTGCCATTCCCTTAGTGATAAAACACAAAGAATAACATTACAGGAAAGACCATCTGGAGTTAATCAGTCTAATCTGAAATCTAATTCTTGTTCGTGTAAGAATCCAGCCGACCCAACCGCTGATACTGAAACTTGAAAATTGCTATGTTAATGGTCAGATACTTTTTGTAACAAGTCTTTTTTAATTAATAATTTCATTTGTTCTCATAATTCTTGATCTTATGTTCATGGCTGAAAACATGGCGTTGACCAAAAATTCAGGAAATTCAGTTTTAAAAGAAGCTACCTCAACAACCAAACTTCATATTTGAATCGGGAAACTACGGGAAAACAAAAAAGGAGGAGGGCTTAGGCATTGCCATTTTCAAGAGATCCACTTTGTCTCCATAGAATGTCTCTAGGAAGTGTCCGTCAATTTCCCCCAATGTGTCTTTTAAAATACAACAAAAACAATCCCCTCCAATACCTTCATTGTCATCTACAAGCTACGCAGTCATGTCACAGTTTTATTGATAATTATACCGATTTGCTTTCAGATGTATGCATAGATTTTATAGTTTGGTTATTACAGGTGATTTGTAATATTCATGTGGATAATGTTGATGACCAGAAATGCATATGAGGCTCTTGAGTTTTCTGTACTTGAATCCTTTGGTCTCAACAGCACGTGGAGAGCGCCCCACCCACAGCAGTGGGCACACATCTAGATCTGTTAGTTACAAAGGGCGGTGATATACTTCAAAAGCTAAAACGTGGTCGATGTTGCTCTTTCGGATCATGTCTAGTGTTTTTTTTGACATTTTGTTTAACTAATAACAACACCTCGTGTACTCTGCAACTGTTCGAAGAAGCGCTTAAATGAAAATACGAGTGATTTATTTTTGGGAATGATAAACTTTGAGAATGCATTGTATTCTAACTGTAGGATGAACCCGTTTAACTCTGTTCACCTCTAGTGTTTGATTGTTCTGGATACCGTTGCCCCTGTGAAGGTTAAAACTAGTGAAAAATAAGTAAGAAGGCAACGTGGCTAAAGCAGACTCGGTCTGGGCCAAAAAAGGTCCACACTCCAGTTTGGAATACGAGATCCTTAAAGTATAAGTTGGTTGCCTGCGTGTACGAGAGATAGGTATTTTCCTGAAAATGATTGCAGGCTGCAGCAACATCTGAGTGTTCTGTTCTCAACAGCTTTAATAGATTACCAAACCCCCCTGTTCAAATGCCATTAGGCTACTTCCAACGTAAATTTTTTTTTTGTATTTTAGTTTGGCCAATGAGTTTGCAAATGTTTTTCACTGACATGGTTCGAAGGCATCAAAAACGCCATTGTCTCCAATCACAGATAACAATCAACAGCCAGAAAGGCTTCTCTGGAGCTAACTCACTTTTGCACTGTAGATGATTAAAACTGTCCAAGAGTTAATCTACAGTCTAGCTCCTCCAACATTGCACGCCTGGAAGTACTACCCACTAGATTTCTGAAGGTTGTTCTGAGCAGTCTGTTACTTCACTCACACAGATATTAACATGTCCTTCATTCTGGAATACTTCCCAAAGGCCCTGGAAAACTGCAGTCATCAGGCACCTTCTAAAAAAGAGCAGTCTGGATGACTACGTTATGAACAACCTATCGTCCAATCTCAAAATCTGCCATTTATGGGAAAGTCCTTGCAAAAGTTGTAACCAACAGGCTTACTAGACTTTCTTATAAATCAATCAACTCAGTTGATATGTTTCTGTCCGGGCTTTAGACCCCTCCACAAGCACGGAGAACTGCTTGTTAGGTTACAAAACGATATCCGCTGAACATCTGGCAGGCAAAGTCTCAATCTTAATCCTGTTAAATTCTGAAAGTGCTGCTTTAGACACCGTCGACCATGAGATCCTTCTTACAGAATACTCAGAGGAACTGGGTTGGCGTCACAGGCATCCGGCCCTAAGTTGGTTTAGGTCTTACTTGAAGACAGGAAGTACTTTTGGAGATTGGAAAACTTGTCCTCAGATCATATGGTCCCTGACATGTGGAGTACCACAGGGGCGATCCTGGGACTCTTATTCTGTTCAATCTCTACATGCTTGCAGGATAGGTCAGTCTAATTACGAGAAACAAAGTTTCCTTATCATAACTATGCAGACGGACATCAGATCTATTGTCTCAAACTGACTGCAGGGTGAACATGGACCAGTGGACTCACTCCATCACTGTATCCAAAGATCAAGTGAGTGGATGCAAAACAACTTCCTTCAGAGCTAACGCAGACAAAATGAAATGATTGTCTTTGGTCCCCAGAACCAAAGAGAGAGGCGTCATCTGTCTCCTCAGTATCTACAGATCAGAAATCTCTCTTCCTTAAATTTTAATAGCTAAATCAAAACAGCTTTTTACCATCTAACACATTGCCAGGATCAAAACATAGTGTCTAAAGCAGACTGTCTTATTTAGATTCTTATCCATGTTTGTCTCCAGGAGGTTAGACTACTGCAATGGACTCAGAGGTCTGTTCCAAACAGGGCAGTAAACAGCATGCAGTACATTCAAATGCAGCAGCTCGAACTAGAACAGAGAACTCAGGTTACCTGACTAGAACCAGGAAGATCGGCCATATTAGTCCAGTTCTCCTGCTTCTATGCTATGTTCTGTTTAATTGCTTTCTTATTTTGTTCATTACTTTGAGGATGAATTGTGCTATATAATTACACTAGCTTGCCTTGCCTACTTTGGTCAGACTCGGATAACATCATGTTTATGTCTGAAAGGAAAATCTTATGGTTCCCTTTAAGCGCATCAAGTCTTAGCTTCAAACTGACATCGTGATGAAGAAGAGACAGGAGTGGGACATTATTAATCTGAACTAAAAAGCAGATAAAAACTATTGAAGAAAGCAGCTGAAAACAATAGAGCGTCCAAAAAGGCCGTAATGATAGCTTCTGTTCTTCTTCCAGCGCGACCAACACTCGCTCCATCAACAAGAAAAGTGTCACTTAACCTCACACATGTGGACTCTCCACACTTACCCTGGGACATATCCCAACCTATTTTAGACCACCTGTTACTCCGTGGACATGTCACCCTCAATGCAACACAAGCACCACTCAGGACCTTCCTTTAACCCTCCCTCTTCCTGCTGGATCTTGTATTTGACTTGAACCAATCAAACATTTTGTCTCTTAGGGAACTTTTAAGTCTCTAAAAGTCCTCCTCTCAAACTCTCCAGAGATCTCACCTTAGGAACTCTCTTAAGAGCTGGGATTCTTTAGGAATAGCTTTTATCTTAACTGGGATCTGCTCCTCACTTTTAGGGGAAATTCTAAGAGTTGGTCAAGATTCTATGAAAATTCTTAGAATTTGGCCACTAGGAGCAACTTTTATCACTAAGAATCTTTAGGAATACGGCCCCTGGTTTTTATTTAGTGAAACTGAATGTTGTGTTGAACTGAAAGGGCAGGACGTACAACATGCATTTATAAAAGTTAGATAGAAATTAGTTAGGATAGTTAGGAGAAATTCTGGTGTTCTGTAGCAGCAAAAATAAAAAATAAAATTGACCATTCTAAAGAGATAATATAAATAATCGCCAACAGTCCTTCAGGTCACTGCCGCAGAGGTGGAGTAGTCTCAGGGTGGAGCAGGACAGGTCACAAGGTGGAGCAGCCACTTGGTTCGGACCATTTACTCTGCCCTAGTCCAAAGTAAAATGCTAAATGCCTCATTAGCATTTTCCAAAAAGTTAGCATTCCTCCAGTGGATTTTGGAGAAAAATCAAGGAATCAAAAAAAGCAAGAAATAAAAATAGTAAAGCACAAAACAACTGTTTCAGAGCGACTTAGGACTTCCTGCCGTTTCCCAGAGCATTGTTTAGAAAAAAAAAAAAGTTCACCGAGAGGATGCTATCTTGTGCTCTGTGCTCTCTGCTCTGGCTCCAGGAAAACGTTTGTGGTCTGTCCTGACACACTCCCTCCTCTCTCCTCCTCTCTCTCCTCCTCCATCTGTCCTTCCTCTCTGAGCCTCCACTCTCCACCTCTTTCCCTCCTCTCCCTCTCACCCCTCCCTCTATCACTTCCTTTCTCTGTCCCATCCTCTGAGTCCGGCCTGAAGCAGGGTTGTTCTCCTGACTCTGTGTGGGCTCACTTGTTCTTATTCTTTTATCTTCTTATTTTGTGAAAGTGGGGGCGGCAGCTCTGAATCCCCTTGACCCAGAAATGGATGATTAAAGGGATGAAAATGTAATGTAATATAATGTAATTTTGTGAAATTCTTTTTTTTTTTTTATCATAATAATGTTTACACAACTTTAATTTAGTTTTTTTGTAATTATTTTTCAGAATTGGGAATGTAATTGAAAGCTGCATTTTTTTTTTTTGTCCAAATACACGTCACTGTAGCAAAAATACACGTGGGTTGTATTTTCAGCTTAAGAGATGTTTGTATTCATATATATATTCATAACATGTCTTTGTTGTGTTTGTGGCAGATCTACAAAGTCCATCTACAGAATGAGGTTCACCTGTGATCAGTGTGGAAAGACCTACAGCTATGCTTCTGCACTGAAGACCCACTACAGAACTCACACTGGAGAAAAACCATACGAGTGTGATCTGTGTGGAACAGGTTTTACTACAAAAGGACAGCTCAAGGTCCACAGCAGAATCCACACTGGAGAAAAACCATACGAGTGTGATCAGTGTGGAACATGTTTTACTGAAAAAAAGGATCTCAAGCGCCACAGCAGAATCCACACTGGAGAAAAACCGTTCAGCTGTGACGTTTGTGATCAGAGTTTTGGACGAGCGCATACTCTCAAAGATCATCAGAGGATCCACACAGGAGAGAAACCATTTCACTGTGACCAGTGTGGAAAAACAATTAGGACCAAACAGCAGCTCTCACGACATCAGCGTGTCCACACAGGAGAGAGACCTCACCAATGTGACCAGTGTGAAAAGGCTTTTACACAATTATCTCTCCTCACTGTGCACTACAGAATCCACAATGGAGAAAAACCATACGAGTGTGATCAGTGTGGAAAGACCTACAGCTCTGCTTCTAATCTAAAGACCCACTACAGAACTCACACTGGAGAAAAACCATACGAGTGTGATCTGTGTGGAACAGGTTTTACTACAAAAGGACATCTCGAGAGCCACAGCAGAATCCACACTGGAGAAAAACCATTTGCATGTGACCTCTGCAGTAAAACTTTTAGAACTGCATCAGAGCGCACACGTCACCATCGGAGCCACACTGGAGAGAAGCCGTATGAGTGTGATCAGTGTGGAACATGTTTTTCTAGAAAAGAACATCTCAAGAGCCACAGCAGAATCCATACTGGAGAAAAACCGTTCAGCTGTGACGTTTGTGATCAGAGTTTTACGCGAGAGGTTAATCTCAAAGATCATCAGAGGATCCACACTGGAGAAAAAACATTCGTCTGTGAAAAGTGTGGAAAGTCTTTAACTCATAGGTTTTCTCTTCATAGACACATTAAAACCTGTGAGAAGCAGGTGTGAAGACGCAGCATCTGGAACAAAGTGAAGGAGACAGAGCTGAGACTGCATCATGTGAACCCAGAGTCAGACTCTACAGCAGGGGTGCTCACACTTTTTCAGCATGCAAGCTATTTATAAAATGATCAAGTCAAAATTATCTACCTACTTCAAAAATGCAAAACATATATTTTATTTCTAAATATATTGAGGGTTCTTTATGTCTACAATGTATCTTGATGTAGATGCAAAACCGCATGATTTATGAAAGAATTTGCATCCACACATAACCGAACATCTGCGTTTTCATCACATTCAAACATGTGGGTCCTCTGACGTCCTGCGTTGGAGAAAAACCACAGAAGTGGGCGGAGCTTAGATGCAGACGCCAGTGCTTGTGCAGCGGCACTTACAGTCATGTAGAAACTCAGGGTGAAGACCTATGTTTACAAGCACTGACCCCCGTCCTCCGGTTTAGTCCTGACAGATGACGCTCTCTCTTTGTTTCTGGGGACCAAAGACAATCATTTCAGTTTTGTCTGCGTTTAGCTGAAGGAAGTTGTTTTGCATCCACTCACTGATCTGTTGGAGACAGTGCATATGCGCGCAGTAAACGCTTACGCGCCGTTAACGCCTACTGTGGAAATTAGCTGTAAGATTCAAAGTGACGTGATGTAGAAGGAGACAGAGGTTTGATCTGCAGTTTAGTTCAGAAAAAAAATGTCCCCACTCTGTTATAGTACAGAATATTGACTTATACATGTTATGTTGCCTAAATGGTGTTTTAGTATATTTACAATATCAATGTGTTTGTACAAATGTATTTGTGTTTCCTAGTGGTGGGCTCTAAATGGAGAAAGAAGTAAAAAGGTGCAGCCTCCAAATGAACATACAGAGCATATATATTAAACATGTGTTTCTTCTGCCGCTTTAGGACAAAGGATGCATTTTAGCTTTTGTGCTAATTCCAGCATCTTGATGTTGAAGCTGTTTCTGACACATTCATATGTACTGCCCTCATTCAAAGAAATGATCTGATGAATACAAATATGTCGTCTGTTTGGGACCATGAAGGAAGATCAAAGGAGGAAAACTAGTCCAGACAATAATGCAAGTTCAGTTGATTTGTCCTTTCTAAATCCATATTGATTGTTAGGATGTTGTGTTTTTCAATAAATGACTCCATTCTATTTACAAAGAGCGTTTCCAGTATTTTGGAACATAGAGATAAGATAGAGTTGGGCTCTAGTTAGAGCAGTTTGTCTCCTTGTTTGTGAATGAGTCTGACTTCTGCAGTTGTCATTAGACATGGGAATGATCCAGTAGAGAACGTGAGCTTAAATATATGAGTTAAGGGCCGGGAAATGTCACTGATGACTTCTTTGGTCGTGCAGACGTCAAACTCATCGTCTCGATCTTGTGACCTTTTTGTTTTCATGCTTTGAACAATGTCTAGGACTTCTTTTTCAGTGTTGGACTCAGAACCTGTGAGAGTTGTTGTTGTTTTGAATGGTTGATGCAGCTCTGGCCCCACATGGATAAAGCAGTAGTTTTAGTTCTTTCATGTGTGTTATTTCTGCTCCATGACTTCCACAGTATTGAGGCAGAGTCTGTCTTCTGATGCTTTATTGAGGACAGTGTTCACTTCCTTCCACAGGCCTTTCCTCTACTTCCTTGTTTCCTCCAAGAGCCAACAGTCGTGTTGTTTATGACACGTCCCAATCATGTTGTTCATGTATGTTTATATTTGTGTTTGCTGTTTCAGATTCCTCACTTCTTCTTTTCTTTTTGAACGCTGGATAAAGTGTGTTTTCTTCTTGCAGCTTGTCTTAGTCCTTTTGTCGTCTGTGGCTGGATTTTCCTTCTGTGTTTGTGATAAAACACGTTCAGGGAAGAAGGGCGGCGAGGGTGAGCATGAAGCCTATCCCCAAATCTTCTCCAGCAGAGAATCCACTGAAGCAGAGGAAGCAGCCTGATAAGTGCAGTAGAATCATTGTTTTCTGGATCTAAACATTCAACAACATCAGATATTGGTCGATGAGCAGAATGGATTTAGGAAGAACAGAGCATTGAGCACATCTATGTTCTGTCCTCTGTGGTGCGAGCCAGACTGCAGCAAAACGAAACTACTTTGTTTTGATGATTGAAGCCTTTGATTGGATAAACAGTTTCTGGAATATGTAAGGGATAATTATGTATTTATTTTATTCATTATTTTCCGATAATGACCTGTGTACTATACATTATCCCGCTTATTATACGGCTTTGTACCAACAGAACACACAAAATAAACTTCAGTCCACTCTTTGGAATGCCAAATGGTTTTTTTAATGACAGAAAATAAAATAGTTTCCAAAGGCTTTCCCGTAGCTATGCGAGTAATAGTTAGACACTCTCGAACTGCAGGAAAACTGAACAAAAAATTCTGAACATCAGCGGTGTGTGACCCAAACATAAACCTAACCTAAATCCATGATTCGATCTTCTGCAAATTTTTCCTGAAATGTCCCGGAATCTACTTCTAATCGCGTTTTGTCGCATTAAAATAGTATATTTGTCATGAATACCTTGACAGAAAATTCTGAAAACCTCCGTGCATGTGTTTTAAGACTGTATATGTATACTGTATTATCCGATTATTGTTTAGTCATGTTGATTGATAGATATTTGCGTGGCTAGCTCCGGAGTGGCCGGAACTACTTGCGGAGCAATCCGCACACCTGGATTACAAGCAGAGAGTGCGTTGCCATGGGCAGCGGTCATTATTGTTTTGAGAGGTCTGTTGTAAAAAATAATGACCGGTAGAACGTTTTGAAATTACATTCAAATCAATGGAGCGTTCTTCTGCTGCTGTGAGGAGCCGTGTAATAAAAATGAATTAATGTAGCATATTACTGGATATTTGTATAAATGTATAAAATCCCTTCACAAGGCTCTGTTCGCCTGTGAGCAGTGAATGATCTGAGGCTGTTTGTCTTCTCTCCAACTTTATCTGCAATTTATGTGAATGATTTAGCTCCAGAAATGAAGAATACAAACCTGCGTTTAACTATTGATGGTTTTAATCTCAGTATTTTATTGTTCGCTGCAGATATTGTGTTAATTTCAGGTTAATTACTGTAAAATGATGTCACTTATTATGTAACATGTATGTTGCTATGGATACACATGTGTCACCAGTGACATTACTATGATTAAGACCAAGTACCAGAAAAGGAAGAGTCCAGA
This sequence comes from Knipowitschia caucasica, assembly GCA_964034765.1. Lineage (NCBI taxonomy): Eukaryota > Metazoa > Chordata > Actinopteri > Gobiiformes > Gobiidae > Knipowitschia > Knipowitschia caucasica. The sequence goes on along the minus strand of OZ035837.1, from coordinate 7,374,992 downwards.
CTGAAACTGTGAGGATGTGTGAGTGGGTCAAATGTTTAGAAATGTGTTTATGAAAGTATAAAGGTATAAAGTGTCACATGTGTTTTACATGTGTTGTTTTGGGCCCCGCCTATAAGCTCCTGCAGCTTCCTGGGAGTTCCCTTTTCCAAAGCACTTCCAAACCTTAGACATTAGTGTGTGTGGGACTTGTTGAAGTTTTGTAAATAAAGAGAATTGAAGTGAACACATGGTTGTCACGTGGGCATCTTAGTGTCACTAATACAAGTGCATTTATGATGTATGTCATGATTCTCCACAGAACAGTGTTTTATATGAACAGCTCTAACAATAAACAGTGAAAGCTCACAGCAGGAGAGCTCACACTGAAAGTCACACGGCGCCATCTGTCGGCTGTCTCTCCAGAACTGCACCATTAAATACATCTGCACAACTGAAGCTTCGTTTGTGTTCCAGCTCATGTTGGGGTAGATCATAGACTGTATGGGTAGATGCAAATGAGGTTGTGGATAGTGTTGCAAAAAATTACATGCAGAACGAAGTTGTGGTGGTTGCCTGGTCGTACCATACCATAGTACAAATTACGTTACATGCAGTGAAATGAGGCCAGGCTAGGTGGTGGTGGCGTTATGATAACCAGGATGAGACTGGGTCACTGTGGGTCAGGAAGCACAGGGATGGTCTGTGTGAAGAGTGTAGCACATGTAACGGTGAGCAAGAGACAGTGAAACATGTTCTCATACACTGTAAGAAGTGCGGACCAGAGAAGACTTGCTTTTCTCTTGTATTCTTCACTTGGGACTAGAACGTGTGACTTTAAGATCCTTGCTTGCTCCCCATGAGTATGGCACTGGACTTTACCTAAGAATGATATTAAAACAGTTCGACCTCAGCTGACAGAGAACCTACAGCTTTCATAAAGTTCGGATTTTGTGGGGATTTTAGTGTCCCTTGTCATCCTGAACTTTTTTTTGTGGCGGGAGCCGTGGTAGAACCATGAGAATTCAGCAACGCCACCCAGGGTAATGGCCCTGGGACCCGACTGTTTTGGTTTAATCTTTTTGCTTTCAGAAGGCCGCACTAGGTTAGGACAATAAAGGAGGTGAATTTTTATTACAAAGATGAGTTTTATTTAATAAATACAGAAGTTGAAATAGGCCTAATATTATTTTAAAATGGTAAACAACCGTCATACAGTACACCTTTAACAATAAACAATGTACACAGTGCTACTTGAGTAGTGGGGGACAGCACCTTTAAATAAACAGAAATCAAATAGCTTGTGAAAATAGGCAAACATCACAACAGAAGCAAAAATAAAATAAGACACAGCAAATCATGCACAATAAGGTAAATACACACAGAAAACAGGCAAAGGAAAATAACGTGCAAGCGACAAAAACAAACAAGCATGCAGGAGCAGACATGCGGACAAACTACCCTGATTCCTTGTAGTCTTTGCCTACAAAAAAAACAATGTTAAATTGTTCGGTGCAAGTCCACCCCCACCTATGCACGCACTAAGCACGAAGCACGCCCTGAAGCAGCCCAGGGGTGCGGAATGGGACTGGAGCGCTTATTTTACGCACGAGAGAATGTGGACAACACAGAGGGACAAAACAACGGCTTCCTTTAACAGGAGGTGGCGGCTCCAACGTGGGCCACGCATGCTGTGCGCCTCGTGCCTGCCGGTGACAGTGCGTGCACCCGCAGGCAGCAGGAGGAGGGGGAGAGACGTGGGGGAATCACGGCAAAGTCCCACAACAGCCCCAGACCCAGAGAAGGGCCTGGAGCGCACGACGCGTGCACCACGCAAGCACTCCCAAGGAGAAGGAGGAAGACCACGCGAGCCAGGCCAGACCGTAGTCCTGGACCTGGATGATAATGCGTAGAGGCGCAGGGTTCGGAAAGTTAAGGCCCGAACCAGGTGTTGCGGGAGACCACAGCACGCCGCCACCACAAAGCCCACTCAAGATGGTGTGTGTATGAGCGCGCGCCGTGTGCGTACCCGGCTTTCAAAGCTACGTCGGTGCCACCCACAATCCATCTTAAAGGAATAGTTCACCGTTTTTACATACTGACATATGTTCTTACCTTACCTTAGACTAGTTAATATGTACCTGTCTGGTCTTAGTCCGTGCGCTCTGTCATGCAAACGGAACAAAAACGGGAGCACAAACGCAGCCTCCTCTGTATACTGTATAGGACCCAAAAAGTAGCTCCCGCTAGAAGCTACCAAACTCTTCCAAGTGTTCCCTATTAAATGTATATAGTTACATGACGTGTTACACTGCAAAGTATAGTAACACAGAAATGTAACTGTCGATTTTCTCAGCGGATAAAACGGGTACTATATTGTGAGGCGTAGTAATCTGAGGAGCGCTACGTCCGCGCACTAACTTCTCTCCGGAGACTTCTCTCTCGCTCACTTCCGTCAATAGAAGCAGCGTGACTTGTAGTACGGAGAGAAGTTAGTGCGCGGACGTAGACCATAAAGGGACATATTAACTAGTCTAAGGTAAGGTAAGAACATATGTCAGTATGTAAAAACGGTGAACTATTCCTTTAAAAGGCAGCCTACACCAACCTGCCACATTTTCTTTAAATCCACACTTTACTGCCACAAACTCTGCCCGTCTGGCTCCCGCTCTAACTCCCGCTCTGATTGGTCAGAGCGCGGCCGAGCCCCTCTGTGCACGTGCGTGAGACCCACACACGCGTAATTGTGCAACGCATCATGGGAGATAGTGCAACGCATCATGGGAGTTCATCCACTGCGCAGAACCGGGAGGACCAGACGATGCCCAAATACAGGCGAGTTTCACATAGTTCTTTGCGAGTTCCAGGCGACTTCCGATAAACTTTCAGCCCCCATGCTGGCACAAAGCGCCACTGTGCACAACCATTCATTTGAATACGGCGTCATCTTGGATCGCCGGGGCTTGGTAAAAACACTGATCACCTTTCAACACATCACGCCACTGTATAACTCCGCCCTCTAGCCGGGCCTGTGTACATATCAGTGTGCGGCACTATACTACATCCTCCCTTTTCTGCAAAACAAACAATGAGGTCTTTCTGTAAACTAGACCAATATCACATATATGATTAAGGAACTTCTTTTTACCTGTCTGTTCACACAATACACATTTCAATTTTTTACATTTTCCCTCTGATAACAAGTTGCAATAACATTACACAAGTTATTTATAATTCACAAAATAAATTATCATCATCATCTTTACGTAACAAAGTCTTTGAACCTCTCCGGTGTTTAGTGATCCTGCCACTCCTGGTGTGGAGTGCTCGTGGAGGAGAGATGGGCTGTGCTTTTGCAACATCTTCAGCAGTACCCATCGTGATTGTCTGTTCATCTTCAGTGTGTTCTGGTTCATTATACACCTGGGGCCGTATTCCTAAAGATTCTGAGAGTCCTCTCAGAGAGCTCTTATCTTAACCTAAAAACTCCTAGCTAGGAGTCTTAGCTTAAAAGTTATTCCAGAACACTCTTAGAGAACTCTGAGCAAGGAATGGACTACAACTTTTATCTTAGTGAGGAGGCGTGGCCGACCCCGTTGCTAGGTATGAGTCATCATTTCAGACGCTGTGATTGGTTGATCCTAAAAGTTAGAAAAAACATATTTTTGATGATAATAGGCAAAATAAGGGCCCTAAAATGGACAAACTCAATCATGGAATCTAATATTAGGAACACTGTGTTATTTTAAATAATAACCAAAAGCTATAAAGTCAGATATATCAATGGTACATAAATACTGTGAATAGTAAGTTAGACTTTTACACCACATCATCAGAGCTTGCTCAGCACCAATTTATCACACATAGTACGTATATATCATGAGCACTTATAATTTTATATTATATATATATATATATTTATGTATATATACATATCATTTCAATATTACTCTATATATAATATACATGATAAAGAAAATTATTATTATAAATATTATATGGATAAATGATGATAGATAATGATAACGTTAGGATTAGTATAGGCTGTGATACTGACAGACGTATAAGGCATTAAAGCAGCAGTAAGCGATTTTTGGGTGTTAATATACGTCTTAAATATTGATATATTCCAATAGCCATCACTTATATAGAGTGTTTGTACCTAAACACGGATCTCTCAGTCCTTCCAGTCTTCTCCCACATATTTAATAAAAAAACCTCACATCCTATGCGCTTATCCAATGACGAGAGAGCACGCCTTATAAGGGGTTTCTCCCGTGTGTGCACGCGCACTCTTCAAAACAAACATGGCGGAGAAGGAAAAGCTGCCTCCAGCGCTGCTGCAGACAAAATACCATGGATTTATTAAATACAGGCAAAACGCCAGAAACAGAGGAACGACAAAAAGTAGGAGCAACATGGTGACCAGCTGCATTCATGTTGGCGACCTCTAGCTCCGTGGATTCCTCTCTCCGACTGAACAGGTGAGCATGTTACTCAGTAGTGGCAGTAGTAGTTGTATTATTTATACATATTGTTGCCTGAGACTGTAATGCGGGCTTTCACCAAGTTAGCTAGTTAAAAATCCCCAGCTGTTGTAGAAATACGGCCGCATTTTGTGGCAATAACTGCGCATTACCTTGGCTTAGCTTTGAGAAACAACAACAGACAACACAACATCGAAGCCTTAGCCCAGCCTCAGCCATCCATAAACTCCGGTCAATTATTAGTTCCCCACATGTACAACATTAAATGACCATATCACCAGAGTTCCCCCGTGAAGTGGTGTTAGCATTAGCGTTCGCTGTTAGCATTAGCGTTCGCTGTTAGCATTAGCGTTCGCTGTTAGCATTAGCGTTAGCTGTTAGCATTAGCGTTGGCTGTTAGCATTAGCGTTCGCTGTTAGCATTAGCGTTCGCTGTTAGCATTAGCGTTCGCTGTTAGCATTAGCGTTCGCTGTTAGCATTAGCGTTCGCTGTTAGCATTAGCGTTCGCTGTTAGCATTAGCGTTAGCTGTTAGCATTAGCGTTGGCTGTTAGCATTAGCGTTCGCTGTTAGCATTAGCGTTCGCTGTTAGCATTAGCGTTCGCTGTTAGCATTAGCGTTGGCTGTTAGCATTAGCGTTAGCTGTTAGCATTAGCGTTGGCTGTTAGCATTAGCGTTCGCTGTTAGCATTAGCGTTCGCTGTTAGCATTAGCGTTAGCTGTTAGCATTAGCGTTAGCTGTTAGCATTAGCGTTGGCTGTTAGCATTAGCGTTGGCTGTTAGCATTAGCGTTCGCTGTTAGCATTAGCGTTCGCTGTTAGCATTAGCGTTGGCTGTTAGCATTAGCGTTAGCTGTTAGCATTAGCGTTGGCTGTTAGCATGAGCTGTCTGTAGTTGTGAATATGATGTGGCTGCTACGAACACTTCTGATCTGTATGAATCGTTTGTTTTTGCCAATAAACATAGTTGCTTGCACTATATATATATATGTAGGTCTGCATTTCATTCTTCAATGACTAAGTTTTTCAACTTGCACTCTGTATATTAGTTTTATTGTTATAAAAACAATATCTCTTTACCTCAAATCTAACTTCCGTGACCACTACATACATTTTTATTATTATGTATTGAGAATAAGTAAGAGTCTTGCTGACTACTACCAAATAAATTATGAGCATGATATAATATAGACATTGTAATAATTTACATGTCTTCATTGCATTCTTTTCTCTGTATCTTTTCCAGTATGGCCTAAATCAATTGGAATGAGGTCTTCAATGTACAAGAGTTCAAAAGCCTCCATAATGCAAGTTAAATAACTATATTAAAAAAAAAAAACAATGCCATAACGACTAGATACTTTTCTGCTGACCTCTTCTTTCTCTAGTATTGACTGGGAAGACAAGACTTTGCTTCCAGAATTAGAAGATCGGCCATTGTCATCTCCTGAGGAAGACTTTACACCCCACATTTGTCATGTAGGTTGTTGTGAATGCATATATGGGACGCAGTGATTATGATAATGATGTTGTGATGTGTGTGTCGTTCATCCCTACAGTTGTGTTGCTGCCCTGAGGTCCAAAATGAATATCGATCATGTTCCAGGAGTCAGTGTTGACAAAACTGTCGCTGAGTTTCTTCAACAATCAAGAGGAGTGAGATAATCACTCGACTCCCAAAACAGCCGATGTAAGTGTCTTTCTCTCACAATGCACAGTCTCTCACAGTCCAAATAAACATGTTCAAGGATCCTGTGGATCAGGGGCCACTCCTGGTGATCAATAAATACTGATGTTGTTGATGATGAATATATCAAAGTCATATTTGAGTAGATAAAACTGATGTCTCTTCTATTATGTTTCAAAGGAAAATCTCTGCCAGAGGAAGACTCCAGTTCCTTCAACCTGGGCCCCTGAAGCGTGGCTGTGTGTGCGTGTGGCTGTGTGTGCGTGTGGCTGTCTGTGCGTGTGACTGTGTGTGCGTGTGGCTGTGTGTGCGTGTGACTGTGTGTGCGTGTGGCTGTGTGTGCGTGTGGCTGTGTGTGCGTGTGGCTGTGTGTGCGTGTGGCTGTGTGTGCTTGTGACTGTGTGTGCTTGTGGCTGTGTGTGCTTGTGGCTGTGTGTGCTTGTGACTGTGTGTGCTTGTGACTGTGTGTGCTTGTGTGTGCTTGTGGCTGTGTGTGCTTGTGGCTGTGTGTGCGTGGCTGCTTATGAATTATTTTGAGGAAATGTGTTCAAACAAACTACAACATAAAGATTAACATTTTGTTAGATATCTCTGATAGTGTTCGCTGCAGCAGCGATGGATAAGGACCTGGATAATAACAGTGTTATTCATTTGAGCAAAAAGTGATAACACAAACGTTGCCTTACCATCACTTGTAATTATTTGTCTTAGTAGGGACATTGTGTATATTTTTCCGGCTATAACTTCAAATCTTCTTTTACATAATAAAGTTTCTTAGACTCGTTACAGACTGTATTTGTTTTCCTACTATAAAACAAAGCACATTGAAAGAGGTGAATGTATTTTTTTTTATTTTGAAATAGTACAACTACAAACATATTTCAGAACTGCAGAGTGGACGTGCACCATGGGGGCCGCTGAGGACGTGCACCATGGGGGCCGCTGAGGACGTGCACCATGGGGGCCGCTGAGGACGTGCACCATGGGGGCCGCTGAGGACGTGCACCATGGGGGCCGCTGAGGACAGCACGTTTTCAATGTCTGTTGGCACCTTTCACAGACGCACCAGGGAAAGGTCTGGGAGGATCTGGTCATCAGCTTCTCTGGACAGAGGGCGTTCAGTGCTTCCTGAAAGAACCGTTATGACAAATGACTTTATATATTCTGTTACTTGTAGCTTTTCTTTCAAAGTGGTGAGTTTCCTTACAGTGTAATAGTGTAACGTAATTAGTTATGACAGTACTTTTGCGTTTCGGACAAGCTTTACTGGAATTGTTTTTCAGTCCCACATCTCACTGTACAGCTCTGATACACTTTGATTTTGTCTTCATTCTCTGAACAATAAGCACATAATACAGATGTTGATTACATCAATAAATGTATCTTTATTTTGTGACATTGAGAAGGCAGCTTCCAGTGAGATGCAGCTTTACTTTCACATAATACATTACTACAGTGTTGTCTATAAAGAACTCCAAATATACAAATTGTGAGGAAAGCAGTAATGTATTACTTTAAATAACCTTCATGTAAAGCTTTGTTGTTGTAATGTATATGCATTACATTCATCTAATACATATGCACTGTAACAGATGTTACAGTGCATAATGTTGAGACACGTCACACTGCAATCTGCAACATTATGTTTATCACAACAGTTATCAGTGTGCCAACTATAAAAGCAGTATTATTCTATAAAAGACTGGATTGTTTTTATCTCTTTCTTAGTGATGCTATCCTAGCTAACACCAAGCTGCTTCCAGTGTTATAGCTAGGTTACAACTGAGCTATTCTATGCTAATATTTCACTCCCAGAGTTTGTTGTTAATATACTTACGAGTAGACCCGACGGAGATGAACATGCTGCTGCCATCACCAAGACGATGCGCGTTCATGTGGTGTGACGAGGAGACGGGGGCGGGGCTACTAACTCTCTCAGGCAGAAGAAACTGCCGGAAACGACCAAATCGCTTACTGCTGCTTTAAGGAAACAATATTAATATAAACATATTATACATACACTGTACAAATCAAGTACAAGGGAGTTTAAAAGTCTTAACTTCTTCCCACTGCATTTTGAGCTGCATTGTTGTTGATAAAACAAAACTGTATATTTATACTTCTATTCTGTTGTTTTGTTTGTTTTTGTCCTTTTTTCTTGTTTGCCATGGCTCAAAATAAAGTATTCATTCATTCGTACTGAATGTGTGACAATTTAGGCCCACTTTTTCTCTCTTTCAACTTATACCATTTCTACTTACTTTTGTGTAACAAGGGAAAAATGGATGAGTTGTTATTGCTGACCAGCCAATAAGAAGCTTTTTTTTTGAACAAAAGTTTTTTATTGATAATTCAAGCTTTCCAGAATATGACAACATATATGAGGAGAAAAGGAAACGCTTTAGTGCAGCATTCTCTCGAACAGAAACAGAAAACATTTGGCAGACGGTCGTATCCACAGTAGACAGGGTAAAAACAGCCAAGAGTAAAATTTTAGTTAAAGGTATGTCTCTAGTACACACCCTAATTTAATTTAAGTCCAAATTCAAAAAGAAAAGACAAAACAAAACAGCCCTATGTCAAATCAAAGTATGTCACCACTGGATTCCACCTTTTCTCAAACAAAACCATATCCAAATTAAGATGTGCTGTTATTTTTTCCATTGCATAAACTTTAAGTAATCTATCTTTCCATTGAGTGACTGTCGGGGGCAGTGGCTTCAACCAGGACACAGTTATTAATTTCTTAGCCACCAACACCAGTATCCTGAATAAATACATCTTGTGTTTGCTTAAATAATCACGTGGGAGGAAACCAAAGACAAAAGAAAGTGGACCACCTTCAATATTGGTGTGCAAAATGTTTGAAATTTCCTCCCCGATTTCCTCCCAGAATTTCTTTAATTTGGGGCACTCCCAAAAGATATGTGTGTGGGTTTTAAAAAATCTGAGATTTATTTTCCATGCAAATTCCTTCCATGTTAGACTGTGAGTCAATTTGTGCCCGTATTCACATATTTGCTCCCAGATATCGTCTTCAATCACTAGACTCATTTCCGTTTCCCACTTATTCTTTGTCTCCAGAGACCCCCCTTTCACACACCACTTTTTCACTTTTTTGTTTCTTTTGTAAATTGATCAGATATCCTTCTAAATCAGAAGGAAGTCTCTTTAGGGATAGCCATTCCTTATGCGATGTCAAATAACTCCGTTATTGTAGGAACCTATAGAAATCTTTTGTATTAAGATCAAACTTTTTTTGTAATTGTGAGAATGATAATAAGATTTCGCCCTCAAACAGATCATTTATAAGTAAAATCCCTTTGTTTATCCATTCATTGAATCTAAAATCGAATTTTGCTGGCTTAAAGTCCACAATGTCTGTAATCTTCATTGCTCTAGAAATGGACAGCGGGGCTCTGACTTTTTTTCGTATCGTGTTGACAACTTCAGATTCAGATTCAGATTCATTTATTAGCCATGTGCAGTATAAAAACTACATTGGAATACATTTGCAAAAAAAGGTACTCTGTGTGCACCGACAGAATAAAAAGCACGATACAATGTAATATAAAATACACATACACTGAATATAAAAGAATAAAAAAACAGCTGACACTGTGGCACCGATCAACAAAACGATACAAGGGGTAAAAGCAGGAATTAAAGTGCTCTGTTTAGGCACCTAACAGCCTGTGGAAAGAAGCTGTTAGCATAGCGAGATGTCTTGCATCTCAGCGACCGATATCTTCTGCCAGAGGGAAGAAGCTGGAACATGGCTTTCCCAGGGTGGCCAGAAGAGTCATTGATGATTTTAAGAGCTTTGTTTAAAAGTCTGGATTTGTAAAGAACCTCCAGAACAGGAAGCTCACAGCCCACGGTCCTCTTTGCAGAGCGGAGCACCTTGTTTAAAGCTCTCTTTTCTTTATCTGTGATGTTTCCAAACCACACAGACACAGAACCAACATGTAAACTCTCAGTGGTGCAGCGATAAAAGTTAAGCAGAATCTTAGAGTTAGTGGTAAATTCTCTAAGTTTCCGCAAAAAGAAGAGCCGCTGACGTACTTTCTTAACAACCCGGTTAGTATTTTTGTCCCATTTCAGGTCGTTAGACAGAGTTAAACCCAGGAACTTGCACTCATCTACGATCTGCACCTGGGAGTTGTCAATAACTACAGGAGTGTGAGAACTGCTTCGACTGAAGTCAAAGACAAGTTCACATGTTTTTGCAGTGTTCAGCTGGAGATTGTTTACTTTACTCCACTGAAAAACATGTTCGATCTCTGCTCTATAAGAGGAATCATCATTGTCACTGATGAGACCGATGATGGTGGTGTCATCAGCATATTTAATGATCAAGTTTGAGTAAAGTAAAGAGCAGAGGACTCAAAATACATCCCTGAGGAGAACCAGTGCTCACAGAAACAACATCAGAAAAACAGTCATTGATTTTTACTCTCTGAGATCTGTCAGTTAAAACGCTAAAAATCCATTTACACATGGCAACACTTAAACCGAGAGACATGAGCTTTTCAACCAATATGCTTGGGACAAGGCAGTTAAAAGCAGAGCTATAATCGATGAAAGGCATTCTCGCGACAGATTTACTAATGTCCGAGTGACTGTAGACAGAGTTCAGAGCAAAGGAGATGGCATCCTCCACACTCCTGTTCTGTCTGTAAGCAAACTGGAGCGGGTCAACACTCACAAGGATCTGGCTCTTAATGAAGTCCAGCACAAGCCGCTCAAAAGTTTTCATAAGAACAGACGTGAGAGCCACAGGGCGGTAGTCATTGAGACATGTCACTGGAGACTTCTTAGGAACTGGAATAATGGTGGACCTTTTAAAGCTCACCGGCACCGTACAGCTCCTGAGTGACAAGTTAAAGATGTCCGTTAAAACAGGGGCAAGTTGCTCGGAGCACAGTTTCAGGACGCGGGGAGGAATGCAGTCCGGGCCTGCGGCTTTCCGAGCTGTGGTCCTGGACAAGACCCGCCGTACTTCATCCTGAGTCACTGTGAAGGCACCCTGACATTCGGGGAAGACAAAAGGCAGGGGATCAGCAGATTCAAAGCGGCAGTAAAAGTCATTGAGCTCGTTTGGCAGAGTTTGGCCAGCAGCACTTTTCCCTGCACTTGGTTTCCAGGACGTGATAAGACTGATCCCCTTCCACATGCGTCGAGGGTCCTCTTCCCCAAAGAAGCCCTCTAACTTGTCCCCATAGGAACGCTTAGCAGCTTTTATAGAGCGTTCCACAGCGTAGTAGGACAGTTTGTAAGCACCCCCATCACCGGATTGAAACGCCAGTGTCCGCTCATTAATTCTAAATTTGACATCAGTGTTCATCCAAGGTTTTTGGCCGGAGTGTTCTTTGATAACTTTATAGGGGACACAACAGTCAATGCAAAATTGTATGTATCCTGTCACAGCCTCACAGAATTAATCAACATTCTCAGAGTTAAAAAACAGACCAGTCTGTGGCATCAAAGCAGCCCTGCAGCTTCATGTTAGCCTCCTCAGACCAGCACTGCACAGTGCGGGAAGAAGGTTTGTGCTGTTTGTTCCTCTGTGTATAAGAAGGAAGAAGGAGAACAGCGGAGTGATCAGACTTCCCAAAAGCAGGTCTGAGACTGGACCTGTAAGCTGCCTTCACGTTACTATAGCAGTGATCCAGGATGTGCGCTCCCCTGGTAGGCTGACTCACATGCTGATAAAAGTTCGGTAATACAGACTTTAAGTTACATTTATTAAAATCACCACCAACTATAATCACAGCATTGGGGTGAGCAGCTTCATGTTTATGCAAAATGTCACTTAAGTCATTCAGTGCAGCTGTACAGTCAGCCCGAGGATGAATATATACAGCACATAAGAAAATCACTGAGAATTCTCGGGGAAGATAGAACGGGCGGCATCTCAAAACCAGACACTCCAGGTTAGCAGAGCATGTTTTGTTTACAATACAACTGTCAGTGCACCAGCGCTGGTTAATTAAAAGACACACACCTCCACCTTTCGATTTCCCCGTGCTCTCCTTCTCTCTGTCCGAGCGGAAAATGGCGAATCCCGGCGGCTGAACAGCTGAGTCCGGGATATTCGGATGCAGCCACGTCTCGCTGAGGCAGTACACTGCACAGTCCCGAGCCTCGCGCTGGTACTGTATTCGGCTCAGGAGATCATCTGACTTGTTCGGGAGAGACTGAATGTTTGCAAGGTAAATGGGTGGCAGTGGGACCCTGGGGGCGCGACTCGCACGAGAAGCCCGCCACGCTTTCCCCGGTGTCTGCGCTTCCTCCGTCGGCGAGAGACACCCGGCTCCGCACGGTGGTGAACACGGGGGAGGCGCCCGGCCTCATCGCCCTGTTCCCAGTCTCTGTCGCGGTCCACACGCCGCTCTCCTCGAGCTGGGCACTCGTCAAAGCCATCACACCTCAGAGCAGGCAACACTGGCTCACAGGCCAAGTCCCGTATGTCCAGGAGAGTCTGTCGATCATATACCACAGTGGCAAGTGTTTTGTGAAAGGATAAAAACAGCATAAAAATCACGGTGCACAACGGAGCTCTTGCAGCGGCGCCCTGGCACGGCGCCATCTTCTCATGTGCCAAGCAGCGTGGCACATGCAGCGTGCCACGCGCCGAACTTTGAGAGTGCATTTTGTCCAGATATTTGACACTTTGTTCATTCTATTCTTAGAGCACCACATCAAAGCCTGAAGCGGAGATTCAGAATACGAACTATGCTCCAGTGTCAGCCACGCAGTTTCTTCATTTTGTCCTAGCCACTCAGCTGCACCACGCCACTGTGCTGCCCAGTAATATAGTTTTAAATTTGGTAGGTTAAGACCCCCGCACCTTTTAGGGTTGGTCAGTTGTGAGAATTTTATTCTCGGTTTCTTCTGTTGCCAAATAAATTTAGAAATCATAGTTTGCAGCTTTTTAAATATACTTGCTGGTATGAAAATAGGAAGAGACAAAAATAAATATAGTAACCTGGGGAGAATGTTCATTCGAACAGTTTCTATTCTTCCAAAAAACGAGAGAGGCAAGATCTCCCATCTATCCAAATCCTTCCGTATTTGCTCAATTCATTTTCCAAAATTTGCTTTGTACAGCTAAGAAGTATCTGATGTAATTACAACCCCCAAGTATCGAAACCCCTGTGACCAGTTGAATGTAACCTTTTTGGATAACTCAAGAGGCCATTGGCCCTTAATCATCATCGCTTCAGATTTGGAATTGTTTACTCTGTAACCCGAAACCTCACTGTACATTTTCAAGCATTTTAAGAGTTCCGGTATGGAGGTCACGGGGTCTCTAATGTATAAAATTACATCATCTGCGTACAGTGACAATTTATGGGTCCTTGTTTTGTCTGATATACCCAAGATTAAAGGGTCACTTCTAATTAGTTCGGCCAAAGGCTCAATACTAATAGCAAACAAAATTGGTGATAATCCGCAGCCTTGGCGAGTGCCTTTTTTTTAAAGGGAAACTATCAGAAATATACCCATTTACACGTACCCTGGATGTTGGGTTTGAATAAAATACATCAAACCACTCATTAAACTTTCCATCAAAACCCATTGTTGATAACACATGCTTCAAGAACAACCAGTCCACTCGGTCGAATGCCTTCTCAGCATCGAGGCTGAGAAGCATTGACGGGTGGGATCTCTCCCGGGCAGTTGTCATGATATTAAGAGTGCGCCTAATGTTATTGAATCCAACTCTTCCAGGTATGAAACCTGTCTGGTCTGGTCTAATCAGTTTGTTAATTACTCTTTGAAGTCTTCTAGCTAGTATAGCAGTCAAAATTTTCACATCATTACATAATAAGCTAATAGGCCTATAGGAGCCGCACTGTGTGGGATCTTTCCCCTCTTTGTGTATGACCGAGATTAAAGCCTCTGCCCACGTCTTTGGAGGATTTTTAGAATTTAATGCATAATTGAATACTCTATGCAAAATAGGAGTGAGCTCACTTTCAAAGCATTTATAAAATTCCCCTGGAAAGCCATCAGGGCCGGGGGATTTATTGTTTTTTAACTTTTTGATGGTGAATCTTATTTCTTCCTTAGTTATATTCTCTACTAGAGTCATTGTCTTCTAATTTAGGGAGTTTGATTTGGTGAGGAAACTTCTTGATTTTCTCTGATTTGTCCAAGGAGGTGGCAGACTCATATAACTGGGTGTAATAACTCGAGAATGCGTTTGCTATTTCCTTGGGATGAGACACTATTTTCTTTGAGGTGGGACACGTCATTTTTTGAACTATTCGACTGGACTGGAATTTTTTAAGTTGGAAGGCAAGCAACCTACTTGCTTTATTTCCCTGTTCATAGTACTTTTGATTGGAAAAGCGTAAGGCTCCCTCTGCTTTATAGGTCAGTATATCGTCTAATTTATGTCTACTCCTAATGAGTTCTGTCAGAGTGTTGTCATCATTTGTCCTTTTATGCTCCTTCTCCAATTGTTCAATTTGTTCTTCTAAGTTCTTCAAAGTCTTCTCACGTTCGTGTTTCAAATGTGATGAGATTGATATAATTTTCCCCCTAAATACCACCTTCGCAGCGTCCCATAAGGTCGAGGGAGAAATATCATTATCGTTCAAGTCTAAATATTGTTTAATCTCATTTTTAATAGATTGAACAACGTCCGGGTTAATCAAAATTGACACATTCAATCTCCATATTTTAGGTTGTTTGTCCTGATCCAAAGTGATGGACATCACAACCGGTCCATGATCAGAGATTGTTTGAGGCTCAATGCGACAATGTTTTGCTCTATAGGCCTCCTGAATTGAGATACAGAAAAAGTCTATTCTAGAGTGACTTTTATGTACATTTGAAAAGTGGGTGTAATCTCTAACCTTTGGATTCTTTGCACGGCAAATATCGATGAGCCCCAGCTCCTCCAATAGATTGCACAGCACTTTCGATTTTGATGTTTGATATTTTTGTCCAGAGGGGAATTTATCCATTTGATGATTCAGTACACAGTTGAAATCTCCTCCTAGAACTACTATTCCTTTAGAATTTCCTGCTAGAACTTGAGCAACGTCCCTGAAAAAACCTGGATTGTCTTTATTTGGCGCATAGAGATTCATAATTGTTAAAACATTTTCCCCAATAGTGCCAATAACCATTACCCAGCGGCCATTTTTATCTTTAAGAACTTTTTCTGGTGTAAAACATAAGGATTTGTGGCATAGTATGGCTACTCCCCGTTTTTTATAATTTTCATATGAGGCGCAGAAAATTTGTCCCACCCACTCTCGTTTTAGCTTTGTGTGTTCAATATCATTTAAATGGGTTTCTTGTATTAGCCCAATAGTACAGTTCAATCTTCTTAATTGTCCTAATACTTTCTTCCTTTTGATAGGGTTGTTTAATCCATTTACATTGTAACTAACAATACTCAAATTTTCCATAATGAAATGTACCTGAAATCAAAGTTTACCTTGACAATCTTTACAAAATAATTAACTATCTGCTATTACCGTCTGCAAATAAGTAAACAAGTAAATAATGAACGCGAACAAAAACAAAAACTATGAACTTCCAACAATGCCGAGGGTTGCTTTTGATAGTTGCACTGATGGTCAACATAAGTCCAAGTGCAACCCCCTCCCAGGTGTGAAAAGGGCAGGGAAGCAAAATTCCCTGGAGCAGGTACACAAAAAGCGTAAGCAGCAGTCTGCATTTGTCCAAGTCTCTGCTGCAGTAATGCCCCGGTCCCACTGAGGAGGGAAAAAGAAAAGAAAAAAAAAGGACACAGATTTTCCTGTGCCAGCCCAAACTAATAACAAACTTTCACCAGAAATTGCCTGTAATATTTGTGTCTGATTTAACCTTTCACATCACCCACCGTTCCATACTGTATCTATACTTGTATAAAGCACCTGAGAGATGTTTTATTCTCCAGCCATGTCATCTTGATCTACGCCGCTCAGGATGGCCCTTATTTCTCTGGGAGTGAGGTTTGGCTCTTCTTTCTTGCGCCTGCCTTGGGTGCTCCATCTGTTTTGGAACTCTCTTTCCAAAATGTCCCGTTCATCAATCTGCACGTTCACTTCTAAGCTCTTTAGAGTTGACTGGGCGTCACACAGAGACGGGAAAGTCTTAACACCCGAGTCCAGAAACATGCGTAGCTGAGCTGGGTATGGTACTTGTGTCTTTAAGCCTTTTGACAATCTCACGCACCTGCTTCCTTTTCCTCTGGAGTTCGGGTGAATAATCCTGATCAAAATAGATACGTTTTCCTAGAAACTGCACCTCCCGCTGCTTCCACGCCTGTTGGAGCACCACTTGTTTAACACTAAAGTCCAAAAACCGAACAATTATGGATCTTAGTGGCGCTGTCTCCGCAGGCTTAAGTGTAGTTGCTCTGTGGGCTCTCTCAAGTTGAATATGCAAATCCTCCTGCAACTGTAAACATGTCTTGAACAAGTTCGTAACGAACTGGGGCATATCTGCACCCTCCGCGCCCTCTGGCACACCATAGACTCTAACATTGTTTCTGCGGAGTCTGTTTTCTAGGTCTTCTTGTCGTGCAGTTAGCTTAGCATCCTTGTTTAACAGATGGGCTAATGCTCTTTCTTGCCGCAGGCCTCTGTCCTCCGCATTACTCACTCTGGATTCCGCAGAGTCCATCCGCTGTTCCAGTTCCTCCATTCTCGCGGCAATCTCTCCCATGGATGCCTCCATCCGCGCTTGGGATTCTATGATGTCTTTCTGAGCCTCCCCAGATTCCTTGCGAAACTTTCGTAGTTCTGCTAGCATCGGTGTTTCACCACTGCTATCACTGCTAGCCATGCTAGCCTCCAGAGTTAGCTGCTTCTGACTCGCTTTCGGATCCTCGCTTTTACCGGCTTTAGAATCCTTTTTTGATGTTCGCTGACTTGAAGACATGTTCAGAACAAACTACCACGATGCTTCGGCGGTATATGTGCAAGTTAAATGATATTTAAAGGCAATTTAAACGTATATTCGGGCTTAGCACGCCACTCAAGCAGCCGGATGGGGCATGAGCGGATCCGGAAGTCTTGATTGACTTTTAAATATAACATAAACATGATTCCTGCTCGAATCTGTAGCGTTTCACTGATTCACTGTCATCCAGTGTATAGAATTGTAGGGTAATAACATTACTGTAAGCTATAAATTGTAAGAGATGAATAGTGCGGCTAGTCTCCAAATCAGAGTCTGGCCGTCCTATTCGAGTGGGGGATCTGCTTTTATTTTTGGGCACCAGCAGAGTTAAAACTTCTGCACAGATCCAATTAACTTTGCCTCGAGTCAGTCTTATAATCTAATAGGTAGTGAATGCGTAAATCGGCCAGTGATATCCGAGATTTAAAACACGACGCTTAAATGATTGAGTTAAAGTTAACGTGAATTTATTGACTACAAAAATTGAAGATAGAAAATATAACGAAGGGGATTTCTGGTCACATTAAACAGAAGTTGTATACATCTCATTTGAAACACACATCCAACAAAGGAACAGTCTTACTTTGAGCCGTTCAAGGGAGATGTTGATGAAAAGAGGAGGATGGAGAATGGAGATGAAGGATGAGGATGAAGAATAGGATGGAGGCGATGTTCTCGTCCACGTGGTCTTTGTTCGAACAGGGAG
Source organism: Knipowitschia caucasica (assembly GCA_964034765.1). Classification (NCBI taxonomy): domain Eukaryota; kingdom Metazoa; phylum Chordata; class Actinopteri; order Gobiiformes; family Gobiidae; genus Knipowitschia; species Knipowitschia caucasica. The sequence continues at coordinate 7,357,208 of OZ035837.1, read as the reverse complement.
CAGGAGGAAGCCAGCAGATCGGATCCAGGCGTGGGTTCCACACACAACACGGTCTAGAATAGCGTTGCGGTGGGGTGTTCCAGGGAGCCCGAAAGTGGCTGGCGATGGAAGGTCCTCGTCTCCGACAGCGAGAGTGGCTGCTGTCCCCGTGGATGTACAGGCCCGAGATGGTGGCGGGCGTAGGTCGTGTAGGAGACACGTACCGAAAGGAATAGTTGACAGAGTGATTTCGGGAAAACCAAGAAGAAGTTCTGTTGCATTGTGCGTGTTTATATTGACTTCAAGAAGGGGGCACGTCCTTGACGTCATCCATGTGCGACAACCCTCTCACAACAGGCAGTTTACAAGGGAAACACACAGGATTAATACAGACGACCATAACACATTGTACAAACACACACCGCAGTTCATTACTCGACAATGATACACACATGTAGGGCACGGTACAGACGTATTGGGATAATACAGAGTCAGGAGCTGGTCTACACCATGTCCGTGCCGGGTGTGATAGTGTTCAGTGTTCACTGGGGGGCGCCAGAACGCCGTGGGTGAGTCCCAGGTTTGTGGAATGTTCCATGAGCGATAGTGGGTGAATGATACCTGATCTCTGTCAGGCAGAAGGGCACACCGATGTTTGTTCTGCTGTTTTATTGCCCTCTGTCTGTCTCCTTGCAGTGTCCTGGCAGATGTTTAGCCTTTCATTGAACTCGTAGTTTCTTTGAAGTTCTCCGGAGCTCGGGAGGGGCATGTTTACGAAAAGGGCTGTTATTCACGCTCGACTGGAGCCTGCCCTCTTTCTCACCTTACAGAATATTTCTCCTGTCTCCACCGTCCACCATTTTGTCCTCTTAGGGAACTTTTAAGTCGCTAAAAGTCCTCCTCTCAACTCTTAAGGGATCTCCCCTTAAGAGCACTCTTAAGAGCTAGGATTCTTTAGGAATAGCTTTTATCTTAACTAGGAGCTACTCACTTTTAGGGGAAATTCTAAGAGTTGGTCAAGATTCTAAGAAAAAAATCTTTCTAAGAAAAGAATTTGGCCACTAGGAGCAACTTTAGCACTAAGAATCTTTAGGAAATACGGCCCCAGGATGTCATTAGGTGTCTTCCTCAGATGTCTCCTGTTGCGTCTGTATTGTTGACCTGAAGACGTCACGATGTTATAGGAACGTGGCTCAGTGCGTGAAGTGGTGACAACTGCAGGACGCCACCCGCGCTCGGTCTGCATGTGCACTGTTCCTCCTGCAGGTAGCTCTGGAAGCTTCTTTGTGCCCCTGTTGTAGTATGTGCACTGCTTTTTGCGGGAGGTTTTGAAGAGTAGAATGCACATTCGTTGGGATAGATGGTTGTAAAACACTCCCTGAGCTCGGTAGTGTCCATCTGAGTACCCTACCCTAAGCATTTGTGCCGGAGAATAGTCCATACAGGTTATAGGCTGTTTCTCAGCGTTAATAGTGCGAGAAATGGGTCGGAGTTAGTGAGCTTGGCCTTCTTCAACAAATGTTTTACAGTCTTTTACAGTTCTTTCTGCAAGGCTATTTGACTGAGCATAACCGGGGCTAGAATGAGTCATTTTAATGCCCCACGCCATCGCAAATGTTCTCATCTCTTGGCTCGCAAATGGCAGCCTGAAGGCACACAAGTAAGTATTGAAAATACAAGGCAACCGGTTCCAGTTAATTTACAAAATGATTTATTACATAATGTATTTAATTAACATTTATTGTTAGGATACAGTTACACAGTTAAGATACTATTACATTAAAAAGCGCTGGTGTTGAAATAAAAGTGGTTAATACAAGTTAAATTCCAGCTGCCTGCCTGACAGACAAGACCCTGGGCAAAGAGTGTGCACACGGGCACCCTGGTCCGCGTCACTGGTTGCCGTCTGGTTAGGGACACACCAGTGCGTGACCTGGACCAGACGGGGAGAAGCAGGCAAAGTGGGACACAAAACAGAGGGCAACAGAAAAACAGCAGTTTACAGCAGAGGACAAAACAGTAGAGAAGACAAAACAGCAGAGGAGGCAACGTGTCAGTGCCACTGCAGACCTCTGAGGACACCTAGAGAAAGGATTAGAAATTTGGGAGATTACTGAACTGATGTCCCTCACCTCCCCCCTCCTGGACCCCCTGCAGTTCGCCTACAGAGCCAACAGATCTGTAGACGACGCCATTAACCTGGCCTCCACCACATCCTACACAACCCGTCTCCACCGTCCACCATTTTGTCCTCTTAGGGAACTTTTAAGTCGCTAAAAGTCCTCCTCTCAACTCTTAAGGGATCTCCCCTTAAGAGCACTCTTAAGAGCTAGGATTCTTTAGGAATAGCTTTTATCTTAACTAGGAGCTACTCACTTTTAGGGGAAATTCTAAGAGTTGGTCAAGATTCTAAGAAAAATCTTTCTAAGAAAAGAATTTGGCCACTAGGAGCAACTTTTAGCACTAAGAATCTTTAGGAATACGGCCCCAGGATGTCATTAGGTGTCTTCCTCAGATGTCTCCTGTTGCGTCTGTATTGTTGACCTGAAGACGTCACGATGTTATAGGAACGTGGCTCAGTGCGTGAAGTGGTGACAACTGCAGGACGCCACCCGCGCTCGGTCTGCATGTGCACTGTTCCTCCTGCAGGTAGCTCTGGAAGCTTCTTTGTGCCCCTGTTGTAGTATGTGCACTGCTTTTGCGGGAGGTTTTGAAGAGTAGAATGCACATTCGTTGGGATAGATGGTTGTAAAACACTCCCTGAGCTCGGTAGTGTCCATCTGAGTACCCTACCCTTAAGCATTTGTGCCGGAGAATAGTCCATACAGGTTATAGGCGTGTTTCTCAGCGTTAATAGTGCGAGAAATGGGTCGGAGTTAGTGAGCTTGGCCTTCTTCAACAAATGTTTTACAGTCTTTACAGTTCTTTCTGCAAGGCTATTTGACTGAGCATAACCGGGGCTAAAATGAGTCATTTTAATGCCCCACGCCATCGCAAATGTTCTCATCTCTTGGCTCGCAAATGGCAGCCTGAAGGCACACAAGTAAGTATTGAAAATACAAGGCAACCGGTTCCAGTTAATTTACAAAATGATTTATTTACATAATGTATTTAATTAACATTTATTGTTAGGATACAGTTACACAGTTAAGATACTATTACATTAAAAAGCGCTGGTGTTGAAATAAAAGTGGTTAATACAAGTTAAATTCCAGCTGCCTGCCTGACAGACAAGACCCTGGGCAAAGAGTGTGCACACGGGCACCCTGGTCCGCGTCACTGGTTGCCGTCTGGTTAGGGACACACCAGTGCGTGACCTGGACCAGACGGGGAGAAGCAGGCAAAGTGGGACACAAAACAGAGGCAACAGAAAAACAGCAGTTTACAGCAGAGGACAAAACAGTAGAGAAGACAAAACAGCAGAGGAGGCAACGTGTCAGTGCCACTGCAGACCTCTGAGGACACCTAGAGAAAGGATTAGAAATTTGGGAGATTACTGAACTGAACTAAATCCTGAATGAAAAAGTGGGGAACTACAAAAATGGGAGCGAAACATACCGCTGAGGTGAGCGACTGCGCACGGTCCCGACACGAAAGGCCAAGGGATGGAGCATGGAGCAGGCTACTGCTGGTGTGGCCAGTCCTGCAGCGTGGCTGAAATCCACTTTAAATGCTTTTAACATTTACACAGACACAGACGAGAGAATGGGCCGAGGTGATCTTACCTGTACCACAGTGCACAAGTGTGCGTACCAGAGTGGTGCAGCAGCAATGAAATGCTGTGTGTCGCAGTGATCAGACAGTGGCACTAAATGGAGAGTGAAGCGGCTCCTAAGTGCCAGAATTTTGGAAGGATATTGCATGTTGTTGTCTTAGGGCCAGACTCTTCATTTACCTTGCCTGTGTGAATGTGGTGGTGATCGAAAGGGCAGAAGGCACAAAATGGCGGCCTCACTTTGGTCTACCCGATGGCAGCTGGGCAGGTTAATAATAATGTCAACAATGATGTTAAAATAAAATCCTCCCCTCTCCATATCCCTCTCTGCCCTCCTCACTGTATTCCTCCATCCCTCTCTCTCTCCTCTTCCCTCTCCCTTCAAGTCTATAAAACTGGTGTAACTTCAATGATGATGATCAATAATGTTCATTGTGCTTTTGTAGCGGGTCTGATTTTCTCCGCTCTGCGTTGTGTTGTGGAGGAACACACGGGAGACAAGATTTCGAGGCGTTCTTTTATCTGGTCACAAAATGAAAATACTATGAACATGCATGGACTCTGCATCAGTCCCAGCCCAAACTAAAAAGACATACAAATCGTGGATAACTACAAAATTATAATTAACATAGACATTTTGAGACAAAACATAAAGTGACTGACCTCTTCCCTGACACAGGTTTTCAAAGGGAAGAGGCTGCGGGAAAACCAGAATTTATAATGGAGGACAGGGGACACACAAAGAAGAAATAAAAACACAGGAGTGGCTGGAGGACCAAAGCTGCACAACAAATCCAAGACCAGGACTAAAAAACGTTTAGTTTTTTTTACAAACTTGTAATATAAATACAGTAATAACTGTGTAAATTCTTAACACTTAATAAAATGAATAAAAATACACTGTAAAGTTTTGAGAGCGGTCACTAAAATTGACTTTGCTACACTTTTTTGATCCTTAAGGAGTCTGATGAGGCCTTGTGACATGTGACATGCTGCTTGGGATCATCATGGAGTCTCATCCTGCCTCGCTCACAAATCCTGCTTCTTTGAAAATCGTCATTGACGAGGAAGCAGTTGTTAAAAACCTGACCTGACCGAAGTTGCAATCTTGCTCTGGAAAGCCATTTGTAATCTGTTGGTCACAGCTTGTAAGCAAAAGTATTTTTTATTTTTTTACACTAATGCAGTGGTTCCCAGCCTTTTTGTCTAACGCACCCCTTGGGCCTTTCTTTAATCTATACTCTTTCAAACTCTAGTTTGAAACAGAATAACAAAAATCAAATTGTTAAAATGTATGGCTAAACACTCAAATCTCTTTACAGTTAAATGTTCTTTGATCATAACAATCAAAAATACAAATTGTTTTGTTTTATTTTTTACTTCCTGTCCTACTCAGTTACTAATTTATTTGTTTGGAGCCTTTTTTGAATTGCATACTTTTAGGATTTATTTTTAAACTAAGCTTTTATTACTGTTTTTATTTGTCACACCTGATGAATTAAGCAGATTTTAACAGATTGTGTCAAAACGGGATTACTCCCATTTTTTTAACTGGACTGTATATCAGCCTTTTAACAGTTACCGGTAACCAGCCTGCCCACATACGCCACCACGGACACCGCTGCTCCCCCCGAGAACTCATACAGACAAATCTACAAATCACAGCTACTGTAGCTTCAATCCTTCCATCCAAACCAGTAAACACAGTGGGCCTCATGTATGAAGCTTGCGTACGGTCAAATCAGGGTGTAAATGAAGCGTATGCAAAACATTTATACTTTTCCGCATTTATCAATCTGGACGTTGGCGTACCGTACGCACAGAATTTACACAAAGTCAGGAGGTGGTGTAAATGTGTACGTTCATTTCAACCTTCATTAAAACACGCCAAAACATGCATGAAATGCAAGATTTGGACAACAATAAACATATTCCCAGTCTCGCAAAAAACACTCTGGAACACTCTGGAAACACGGGACAAATAAAGAATCTCTTCATCTGAATCTGACTAATACGCATCCTTTCTCTCTCACAGAGAGCGACATCTTCTTGCATTCACATGTCGCTGACGCTTGACCGTGACGAGTCACCGCTGAGATATTATAGTCATTCATTCATTCATTCCTAAAGAGATGCGCTGCAGTGCAATTTTTTAGACGTGACTTTCATAAATACGCTAGTTTTCTCTGCGTCATTTATCAACAGCCGCGTATGCGTATCTCACACGTTCATAAATCCCACGTGAAGTCTTGCGTAAATGGAATATACACCAAAAATATAAACCCTTTTCTGCGCAACTTTCAAACATGAGGGCCAGTGACCCCCGAGGAACTTCAACGCACTGTCACACAACTATCCATCAAACTCAAACATAAAGAGAAACTTCTGGAACATTTCATGGACATATCATTCAAACAGTCACAGCAAATATCCCTCTCCGTACTCAGACACTCACAGCTCACTACCACACTCCACGACACTGCACTTTGGGATCCTATCACCTGTCCTCACCCCTCATCATGCTCTACCCTGGTCCTCACCTCACGTTCCCCGGTTGGTGGAAGAGGCTATGCGCAGGCATTCAGGGAGCTTCCCAAGCTCCCTGGTTGTCACGCACGGGAAGCCCCGGGATCTCCGTGCCCTGACGTGGCGTGGGATACCCCCGGGAGCGCTGTCCCTGCTGTGGGAGGGTTCGTGTGCTCTGACGCGGGGGTGAATCCCCAGAGGTGCGGAACAAAGCAGGTCCTACGCTGAGGTGGCCGTGGGGGGGTCTCTGTGCTCTAGCACGGCACAGAGTCCTCCGGTAGTCGCTGCCTGTACCAGGGGGTCTCTGCGCTCTTGCGTGGTGCGGAGTTCCCCCGCGGATGCCGCCTCGCCTACTGGTGGATCCCCCCGCTCTTTGCGCGGCCCTCCCACATTCGCTCACACTACCACCACCACCAACCCGGCCACAGTGGAGTCAGTTCGGTCTCCGGCTCCTCCACCTTGCTCCACTGCCGCTCGTGGCGGCTCCGCTCCGGGCACCCCCCAGCACTCTCCTGTCCCCTGCTCTCCACCTGTTCTTACTCCAGTCACACCCTCGCTTCCACGGTCCCTGTATGCACCAACCACGCTCCTGGTGGGGGATTCCACTATCAGACGCTGCAAGTGAGCTGTTAGCATTTAGTCTAGCCATCTTCTTTGCTGCTAATAAAGCCCGTGGGGAGTAACGCCACAATCTTTACCAGCGATTACATTTGCTAAACATTCCTCTTGCTCCTCTGTCAATTTCTTGATAGAACCAGACCGGAATACTTTACTATCGCATTCTTCGCCACTGCCAAACCACAACCTGCCCGTTCAGCGCAAACTCTTGACGTCACCGGCCCCGACCTACAACGCGCTCGCTGATTGATCGGTCGAAATTCAGCCGATTGTAATCGCTAAGACGGGGACCGGTCCCAGACGTTACATGAAGTGAAATGATGATTGAGCGGAGAGTACGGATGGCTAAGACCAGGCTAGGCTCAATCAAACATCACTCCATCACAACTTTGGTTTTATAGACAATTTTAATTTGTTCTGGAACCGCTACCCCTTCTTCACACCCGACGGATTTCACATCAACCCACTTGGCAACCGGTACCTGATCTCCTTCTATATCACATTCTAGCCTCTGCAGTAGAATGCTGTGGTCTATTGTGTCAAATGCAGCACTAAGGTCCAGTAGGACCAGCACTGACCTTGTCCATTATCAGCAGCTAGTAGTAAGTCATTTGTGACTTTGACTAGTGCCGTTTCAGTCTATGATGAGCTCTGAATCCTGATTGAAAGACTTCAAACATATTATTTTCCTGCAGGTGGCAGCGAAGTTTTACCAGGATTTTAGATATAAAAGTGAGGTTCGAGATAGGTCTGTAGTTTGTAAGTATATCTGGATCCAGGTTTGTTCTCTTCAGAAGGGGTTTGATTACCGCGGTTTTAAAGCTTGTGGGACATAGCCACATTGTATGGATGCGTTTATTATATTTACGATAGGCTCAATTATCAAAGGAAGTATGTCTTTGAAGAGCCATGTCGGGACTGCGTCTAACATGCAAGTTGAGGCTTTTGAGGATGTGACCACAGAGATCACCTCTGCTTGGCTCACAGCCATGAATTTATCGAGGCCCACTGAAGAGTCACTAAGTGGGAAGTCACGTATGCCGCTTCAGCCTGTCCACTACCAACAGCAGGAGTAACCTCCTCCAGTTTGTCACGGATGGATGTAATTTTATTATTAAAGAAATGGAGAAAGTCGACACTGCTCAGTGAGCTTGGAATTTTAGGCTCGATTGCGCTATGGCAGTTTGTGAGTTTAGCGACGGTGCTAAACAAAAAACTACTGCGCAAACAAATCCAAGTTATTCGTTTATGAGAAACGATTTAGACGAGATTGATCTGACGTTCATTAATCCACATTTAACAACCGACTTTTAGAACTATTTCTCTCTGTCTGAACTTTTATTAAGTTACTGTGTTCCTCGCATGTAGTGATTTAGACTTCAAGCGAGGAACACACACAGTTTCAATCTGACTAGGTTCTGAGGCTAGTAACTGAACAGTACTGTGATGTACAGTATACTGTAATACTGTACTGTACAGTATACTGTAGTACTGTACTGTGCAGTATACTGTAGTACTGTACTGTGCAGTATACTGTAGTACTGTACTGTACAGTATACTGTAGTACTGTGATAAGTAAGTAATCTTTATTTATATACCATGTACAGCTTGTACATATACATCCTGTACAGATGTACAGTATACTGTATAGAGATGAGAACAAAAACGGTTCCAATGATGCTTCACAGAAATCTAACTGATAAACAGAATACAAACAGTGAAAATGAAAGACTGTGTTTTATATAAAGTACTGTAGTGTGTTCACATGATGCAAGAGTGTATCCTTTTGTCCTCAGAGTTTCATTTTTGACAAATGATTGTTTAATTTTTAGAGAAGGGTTTGAGTTTCATTTTGATACAGATGTGTTTGGTTTATGTCCCAGTGTTGTGTGTAGAGTTTAATGAGTGATTAATGATGATGAGTGATTTTGCAAACAGTTTTCAAGCAATAGGAAAAAACTGTAATAACTGCTTAATAAAGTCTAGCATCATTATGACCATTATTATTAACACTAATAATCATGATTATTATTGTTGCTGTGAGTAGTAGTACTACTACTACTAATGTCTAAAGGATACCAGCTTATTTTTTCCGGACTCTCTGTTTTCAGGGTTTCTATATCAATAAATAGATCATATCAAATATAGGCCCAACCTAAGCCAATGTAGTTTATTATTTCATTTCATTTCATTTCATTTCATTTCATTTACATCCCTTTATTTTCCATTTCTGGGTCAGGGGGGTGGCAATCAGAACTGCCACCCAATTCACACAGCACCAGTCCCTTGCTGATCTTCCTGCAGGTGGTGGGTCCACGGGAAGATGGCTGCTCCTTCGACACAGATGCAGCCTTGGTCTTTCAGCGGGGACTTCAGGCACATTGGGGTTAAGTGTCTTGCCCAGGGACACAACGACAGCAGACATCAGTGGGAGCAGTTGACATGGGTCGTGGTGGGATCAAACCCTCGACCATTAGGTCCAAAGACCATTGCTCTACCAACTGAGCTACTGTCGCCCCAACTACTGTAGTTTATTAACATTGTTTAAATGTTAATAAACTACAGAAGTGTAGAAGTATATAAAAAAAAGACAATTTACCGTGTTGTCCATTGTTGAAGGAAACAGAGTTGCGGATATGCACATTATGAATGTGCTTTTTGGACGCCAACGTATTACTTTTACAGTATGGGCAAACTTTATTCTCTATTTCATAAAGCTCTTCCACTGTTGTAAACACCTTAATCATCTAGATATAGTTTAGGCAGCATAATTTTAATAATTAGATTTATGGATGTGCCCACAAAAAACAGCATTAGTCAGATACTTACTTCAGCCGTCATGGTTCATCACTACAGACACGCGGTGGATTTTTCATTTTTATGCCCTTTAAACGTGTGAATGCGCAACAACATAATTCAGATCTACACTTAAAAGTTGAGAACAAATTATTTATTTAAATAGAACCGTACCACGCAGCACCGCGCAAAGGAGGTGGCGCCGCCGTGTGATGATTTGTTCCCGTAGCTATAGAAGAATGTTAGTCAAATTGTAATGAATATGATAAGTAAAGCTGGTTTGGCTCCCCATGTAAACTTTGCCTCAGTCTGTAGGGGGCGCTAATGGGCCAATTTCAAATATTTCACTTTCACCTGACCTAAACCCTGGAGTTAAACAATGGATTCAAGTTTAATGCAAATCAGACTTTGTTTGTGCAAACGGGAAAAAAAAATTTATGTTGTCAAAAACCTCACATTTTGCCGCTCCGCTGCTCAAACAACGTTTCACTGATCAAAATTCCCTGAAGTCATTTTGAAAGTACATGTGTTGAGATAATTTGGAGCAATTTTGAGGCCAATCGGTGAAACGGCAGAGGAAGAGTCGCTTTCCAAGCGACGTGTGAAAACGATTTTATGGTTTTAATTTTTCCATTTTGCAATGAAATTTATGGGCTTCCTGTTTGTCAGAGGGCTTAGCCATGATAACATTTTTTCCATGTCTTGACTTGAGGAACATGTGAACCAAATTACATGGTTCTACGACAATTTTGACCTCGGACCCCTCCCATAGGCATTTTTAAATTGGCTGTTGTAGGTGGCGCTATAGAGCCAATTTCAAAAATTTTACTTTCAAATGACCTAGACCCAAGAGTTGAACCATGGATTCAAGTTTTGTGCAAATCAGACTTTGTTTGCGCAAACAAATTATTCTACTGAAAACTGGAAAAAAATGCCACTTTTTGGCGCTCCGCTGCTCAAACAACGTTTTACTGATCTAAAGTCTGTGAAATCAAAATGATGGTACATGTGTTTAGACGATGTGGAGCGATTTTGAGGCAAATCGGTGAAACGGCCGAGAAGGAGTCGCTTTCCAACTGACACGTGTGAAAAGGATCATGTTTCATTTGTCCATTTTGAAGGGAAATTTATGGGCTTCCTGTTGGTCAGGGGGCGGGGCCATAATAACTTTTATTTCATGTCTTGAGATGAGGAACATGTGTACCAAATTTCATGCCTTTACAGCAAACTTGACCTCGAAACGCTCCCATACTAAAAACTTTGACCCCATCTGTAGGGGGCACTAATGAGCCAAGTTAATTTATTTCACTTTCAAATGACCTAGACCCTAGAGTTGAACAATGTATTAAAATTTTGTGCAAATCATACTTTGTGCAAACGGGAGCAAATTTGTAATGTTGTAAAAAACTGCCAAAAAAAGGTCACATTTTGCCGCTCCGCTGCTCGAACAATGTTTCACTGATCAAAAATCCCTGAAGTCATTTTGAAGGTACATGTGTTGAGATGATGTGGAGCGATTTTGAGGCGAATCGGTGAAACGGCCGAGGAGGAGTCGCTTTCCAACCGACATGTATAAAAACCTTTGCTATTAATTTTTCCATTTTGCAGTGAAATTTATGGGCTTCCTGTTTGTCAGAGGGCGGGGCCATAATAATATTTTTTTCATGTCTTGACTTGAGGAACATGTGTACCAAATTTCATGGCTCTACGACAAACTTGACCTCCGAAAACTCCCATAGGGGTATTATTTTGGCTGTTGCAGGCAGCGCTGTTCTGGCATTTTTTGAGTCCCAAAAAAATAAACACCAAAATATCAAATTTTTCGCCAGGTCTGATTTTTTGGCAAAATGTAACAACTTTTCGTGCATGTTCAGGGGGTCAAATTAAGGCTCAAAAAATAAATAAATAAATAAATAAACAAGGAATTTTTTTTGACGTCTCGAGCAAAAACAATATAGGTTTCAATGGCACCTTATACATCATTTTAAGCGTTTGAGTTTACGCACGCAACCGTCACGTTGGGGTGAGTGACGGGCGCTGACGCGTTCGTCACGCACCGCCACCATTTGTTAACCTGGCAAGAGCCAGATTGATGATTGTGTAGAACTCTAACGCGTTCTTCACGATATCAATCTGGGATTTCTCCCGGAGAATCCTTTCGGGGAAAGGAGGGGTAAGCAGCAGAATACTTGAAGCTGATTGGGCGAAGTGACGCTGTGTGTCCGCTGTTGTATTAAATATAGGCTAAAAGGCGATGTGAATTAGATTGACCTGAAATTGAACTCTGTCTGTCTCCAAGCAAAAAGAAAGACCTTGTATTGCCCTACTCCCCTGGTCCCATTTTGTCCAAAGTGCATGGGTGAGTTAATGATAGTTAATCTGGGGGGATTCTGCTAATCTTTCCCAGTTGTGAAAGAAGGAGAGCTTTCTGCCTTATCTCAAAGGAACCAATAAATCTATAGGTTGGGGAGGGGGAGTGTGTGAATGATTATGTCTAGGTCTGGCGAGACGGAGAAGACATGATGGAGGCCGGACCCGGGACCCGAGAGAAACGACACGCCCCCTTCTTCATGCACATTTGCTTAAATAACCTCATGCTTGTTTTAGACTAGACTGGATCAGGGACAGCAGTGTGACTTTGCGTGGAGCGCCCACCAAAGTTATACTTTATACTTTATATAGGGAATAAGGGATAGTTAAAGTTGGTCCAGGTCGTTGTGTTAGATTCTTTTGTATTAGGGAAATAAACCTTTTTTGAATTTAACTTTCTGAATCCTGGTCATCTTTATAAGGGATTTTGAACACGTCATTTTTTAATACAATAATTGGTGACCCTCGACGTGATCCCTTTGATGACTTTTCGCCTTCCCTTGGACTCTGCGTCTCTCCTCAAAGCGGCCGCTGATTTGAAGGTAAGCAGATACCTTTTGACTAATTAAAAATCTGCATATTGGACTAACCAAATCAAGGGGAGAGGAGTTTTGTCCACGGAGGAGCTAATTCAAAAAGTAAAAATAGTAAAAGCCTAAAAAGTAGTGAGAGCCTTGCGAAAATACGTTAAAATTAAATAAAATAGGAGTCTAAGTAGCTAGAACCCTGCGAGAATATATTAAAAGTAAAGATTTTTTGAGAAGCCTTGCCAGAAACAGGAAAGCCCGCTGTGACTAGCGTGGTTGACGGACGCGTCAACACACAAGTTAGTTTTAACCCATTGGAGCCTGGGGGAATTTTGGGCCCCCCCGAAAAATGGAGACAGGCATTCAAATCGAGCAGCTCTATAAAGAGATAGAGGCTCAGATTCTGAGTGGTCTGGATAAAAAATATAGGAACAAGGCAAAACGAAAGGCTGTGAAAGCATGGGAAAAAATACAGAACAAAAGGGACATACCTGAGTATATGACAGCGTCCGCATTAGCTAAGATTTTGCGGGAAGAGGAAAATAATTTAAAACAAGATAAACTAGACCTTGAGGGAAAGCAGGGAGAGAGTTGGAATGAGCGTAGAAAAATTAAGAAGGAACTAAAAAAGGCTGAGAAACTGAGGACCAAGGTACATAATTTTGCTTTGGCTGCCACGGCGTTGGCAAAATTACCGATGGTAAGTAAAGACAAGGAAACAGAAAACGGAGCAATGCCGGTGAGTAATATATACCCATCCCTACCCACGGCTCCACCAAAGTACTCTCTAGGTTTAGAACCAGGTAAGCCAAATCTAATATTGCCACAATATACATTTTCAGGAGAAGTGGCGGTAAGAAAGAGAGGGGACAATGACTTTGTAGACAGTGAATTTGACGAAGGGACAGAAGAGGAGTCTGTGGGGGACAATAGAGATCCGAGTCAAAATCCAGCTGTCAGCCTCCCGCCACAGCTCCCACACACCCCTCACCAACCCCCATCTATTCAAGAGGAGCTCCTGCACTCTCTCAGAAATATTAGAGCTAGGAAACCGACCTTTGAATGCACCACAGACAGAGTTGAGGGAGAAGAAACCCCAAGTAGGACCCATGATTACGAGACCGCTAGACAGGAGAATGCAAAATTAATTAATAAAGCCGCACGCAGAGCCATGACTAGGACGGACAGTGAAAATGAAAAGGGAGACGGTGCCATGGCCCAGCCAATACTTAAAGCTAAACAGGCTAGAAAAGGAGCTAAATTCTCTTCTGACGATAGTAGTGATGACGGAGACCGGGAGCCTGGAGAAACTAGACCGGTGGCAAGCAGAACCAGGTCTCAGACAAAATCCATGTTCCCTCTGAGACCAGGACGAGGCGCAGCTGGGGAGTACCATCCTTTTTCTGTAAGTGACATGCAGACTATAAAAGACAAAATGCCTCCATTGTGTCAGGGAGCTGGAAACTGGATTTCCAGTCTCAACACATGGTTTACAGGTCATGATGTGGCGATGGGTGACGTCCGGGCAGTGTTGGCAGCATGCAGTAAACCTTGGGAGAGAGATGCTATTGAAAGACAAGCTGGTACTGCTGATGTTTGTGATTCTTCCAGATTTGGCCAATATGCAAATGCCTGGTATGAAGCACTGAGGGAAAACTTTCCAACTCCGCTGTCTTCTGCCCCTCGTGAGTTAACTTGGCTGGAGTCTGAGGACCCACTTGTATTTTATGACAGGAGTGTGACCAAGTGGATGGACACAGTAGGAAGACACCCTCACAAGGTCAGTGAAGTCATGCCTTTTAGAGCAGCCATTTTGAATGGTTTACCAGAAACAATACGCTCAAAGATTGAAGACAACCCAGATAATATTAACCCGGATTCAGCACAGTGGAAAACAAATTTAATCTTTCACATTAAGCGATATGTTGAAAATAAAACTAAAGAAAGAAAGAGTGTTGAAGATATGACTTGTCAACTTTTGAAGTTACAGCTTAGTGAAGCGAGAAATAAAGCCACCCAAAATAAAAAAGGAACTAGTAATCAGATGACTAATATGCCTGCTGGACCTGCGACTCAACCACGACAGGACTGGACAAGGGGAGGGGCCAGAGGTGGTGGGCGTGGGGGCCGGGGAGGAAGAAGGGGTGGAAGCTGGAGAGGGGGCAGGGATGTGTGTCGGCTCTGTTACAGGCACGGTCACTGGGCGAAGGACTGCCCCTTTGAAGGAGAGGCCTCCTACTACCATGGAGCGCCTGAGATGGTGCGTGGGAGGGGCCCCCAGAGAGGCATGGGACCCAGACCAGAGCGTGCAGGCCCTCCCTCCCCATGGACGGCTCCGAATGACAACCTGGCCCCGAGAGATGGACAATATTTCCAGCATGGGAACTACTGGGGCGAGTATGAACATGAACAATCTTACTAGGGCTGCCTAGGAAATCCAGGGGACAAGGTGCTTGCAGAGCCTATGCTTCCCATAAGGGTGGAGGACGACAACCTGATGGCCCTGGTGGACACTGGCGCCACCTACTCTACCATCAATACAAAGATACGCCCTGTCTTGCTCTCTGAGGAGCACATCACCCTGGTTGGATTTTCTGGGACACCTGAGGTACTGCCACTCACTAAACGTTTAAAGACACAAATTGGAACACAGACACTGTGGCATTCTTTTATAAATGCTCCTAAAACACCTGTCAACCTGCTGGGAAGAGACTTATTGACTAAAACCAATGCGTCAATTCTATGTGGACCGGATGGTCTACAAGTGACTTTTCCAGGGGGGCAAATTTACAGATGTGTGACCGGTGTATCGATGGACTCCTGCTGGCTTCTGAGAGAAGAGATGCCAGACCAGTATGCAGACATATACTGGGTGAGACTGGACCCAGAAAACAAGTCCACGGACAATAATGGTGTGCATTCCGTCTTCTTCAAGTGGAAACCCTGGATAAATTCTTTGGCCTCCTACCACCTCCCACTGGACCCTGCCCACTTGACATTATTCTATGACAGAGACCAAGACTTAATGTACAGAGAACAATTCAAACAAATTGAAAGTGATAGGTGGACATTAGAATCAGATTACATTTATATTGGGCCTGAGGGTGTGGCGGCCCATACACGGCTGCTTCCTAACAGTGTGAGTGGTATTACATGTCTTCCTCTGCTGTCCCACACATCACCTTGGCTGTACACCCTGGTCACGAGGCTAGAGCTTTAGGTCCAATGGTAAAGAGACTGGTAAAAGCTGACGATTGGTCTGACACCCAACTCCCTCATGTGCAGTACAGCATTGAAAATAAGTCATACAGGATAAAAGCAAATATGATAGACACAGGGGAAGTGGAGCACGAAACATTGACCAGACATCATGGTAGACACATGACAGATCATGATGATACTCATGAAATATTGAAACAGGTGCCTGCAGAAGTTTGGTCCCAAGGTCCCACGGACGTGGGGTTGTGCACCTCTTTCCCTCCTGTGTCTTTACAGATGAAGCCAGGAGGCCCGAGTCGCATAAAGCAGTATGCCACCAAACCAGACGCTGTCGAGGGTATCTCACAGGTGATAGAGGGACTTACGAAAGTGGGAGTCCTCGAGCCATCAAAATCAGAGTGGAACACGCCCACTCTAGCTGTGCCAAAAACTGGTCAGAATAAATATAGAATGGTCCATGATTTGAGAAAAATAAATGATTTAACATTAACTCAGTGTCTCCCGGTCCCAAACCCTTATACAATGCTGTCATCACTGTCACCAGACCTCCAGTATTTTACTGTTATGGATTTGGCTAATGCATTTTTCTGTATTCCCCTGGCAGAGGAAAGCAGAGATTTCTTCTCATTTACTCACAGGGGCCAAAAACTGCGTTACACCCGTCTTCCCCAGGGACATAAATGCTCCCCGGGCATTTTTAATCAGACTTTGAACGCTCTGCTGAGAGAGTTGGTGCTTCCGGAGGGCGTGGTACTCCTACAGTATGTGGACGATCTCCTCCTCGCCTCGAGAACGGAGCAGGCCTGTCTACAAGCCACTAGGGACACTATAGTCTTCTTACATTCAAAAGGATTTAAGGTCAGTAAGGAAAAGCTACAATGTTGCAGGCCTGCGGTGACCTTCCTGGGACGTAGCGTGTCTGGAGGATCAACAAATATGTCTCCAGAGCACAGAGATGCTATTTTGTCATATCCCAGACCCACCATGGTGGGGGACATGTTGTCCTTCCTGGGTCTGATAGGCTATAGTAGACACTATGTGGCAGATTTTGCAGACAAAACTAAACCTTTAAGAGCTTTAGTTAATGAACATGGCATGAGAAACACAAGGGCTAAACTGAATTGGGACAGAGATAGTGAGGCACAGTTTATCTCACTCAAACAGGACCTATCCTCTGCGGCTCATTTGGCGTCACCAGATTATTCGCTCCAGTTCTATTTAGATGCCACAGTGCAGTCTCAGGTAGCTAACGGGGTGTTATATCAAAAGTGCAGAGGCCAGAGAAAAATCTTACAGTATATTAGCGTTCCATTGGATTCAATCGAGGCTAGACAGGTTGACTGTTCTAGGTATGCTGCAGGAGTGGGACATTTGATTAAGAAAACAGCACATTTAGTCATGGGGCATGCTTTAGAAATATTGACTGATCATGGCGTTTGTGCATATGTGTCCTCAGCTGCCTTCACTATGTCACCTTTGAGACAGTCACGGCTCTTACAGGTGCTCACTCAGCCCCACATAACTTTTACACCTCTTGGCATTAACATGGCTGACCACATGCCAAGAAAGGGTGAGCCCCATGACTGCAGTGTAAGGGTAATAGACAGTCTGAAAGTGCGACCTGACCTCCAGACTGACCCACTTCAGGACCCCGACTTACAGCTTTTCACAGATGGGTGTTGCTGGAGAGAGAGGAATGGCAGCCTGAGAGCGGCATATGCAGTTGTCAGTGTTAACGGTGAAAATTTTGTTACAGTAAACAGCGGTGTTTTAACTGACAAACCATCAGCGCAGGCGGCAGAACTAGAGGCTCTTTGCGCCGCCTTGGAGTTTGCTAAAGGTAAATCTGTAAATATTTACTCCGACTCTGCGTATGCTACTCAGGCTGTCCATTTCAACCTCTCCGAGTGGAAAAGAAACGGCTTCTTGACTGCTAAAGGCCGACCCATCACACATAGAGCCCTGGTGGAGAGGCTGGACAGCGCTCTCCAGCTTCCAAAACAGGTAAGCGTCATCAAGTGCCAAGGGCACTCCAAGTCAGACAACTTTGAGGCCAGGGGAAACGAGGCGGCGGATGAGGCCGCAAAGAAAGCTGCCAACTACAAGGTCAGTACTCCAGGAGGGTTTGTGGTTCGGGACGAGGGGCCAGACCTGGCAGACTGCCTGCCCAATCTGTCCCTTCAGGTTTTAGCTGAAGCCCAAACAAAAGCAGCTCCTGAAGAAATATCCATGTGGGTTCAAAAACGGGCAAAGAAGGATCCAGATACTGGCATCTGGTACGGCCCTGATGGCCGCCCCGCCCTGCCCATGGGGGACCTCTCACGAGCGGCTTTATCTGAGGCACATGGGCTAGCCCATGTGGGTCAGGTACAGATGCTCAGGAATATGTCACAATGGTGGCATCCCTTTAAGACAAGCATGATCCAAGATTATACTAGGTCCTGTCAAATATGTCAGAATTATAACCCATCGCCCTGCTCAGCTGTTTCCCCAGGAAAATTCACACCTGCTGCTTGGCCTGGGGCACATGTTGTGATGGACTTCACAGATATGATTAACAGGTGCGCAGGAAAGCGGTACCTGTTGGTCATCACTGACACCTTTACGGGATGGCCTGAGGCATATCCTGCTGCAAAGGAGGATGCTGCCTCTGTAATCAAAGCCTTAATTCAGCATTACATCCCAACGCATGGCTTTCCCCAGTTAATAAGGTCTGACAATGGGACGCATTTCAGGAACAAACACTTGCAATTGGTAGAAAAACATCTGGGGCTAAAACATAAATTTGGAACGGTCTACCATCCTCAATCCCAGGGCCGAGTTGAAAGGATGAATCAGACCTTGAAAAGTAAACTCTCTAAAATCCTGGCAACGAGTAAATTGAATTGGCTACAGGCATTGCCTATTGCCCTGTTGTCAACAAGGCACTCTGTTAACCGCATTCACCATTTCTCCCCATACGAGCTGTTAACAGGGAGGCCTATGCCAGGACCAGGAAACAGGGTGGTGCCTTTCACAAAAGACGACTCCCCAACACCCCCAGTGCGGGTGTACTGGGAACAATTGATAGAAATGTTGTCTAGTTTTTCCCATCAGGTTGAAGGAAGTCTCGACCTCTGCGAGAAGGAGGCCTCGGAGGATCCACCAGCCTGGGTCCGTGTCAAGGTGTTCAAAAGGAAGTGGAACGAGCCCCGCTGGACCGGACCCTTTGAAGTGGTGGCCCGCACTCGCAAAGCTGTTCAACTGAAGGGACACGGGAACAAGTGGTTTCATCTCTCTCATACGAGACCATCTGACCCACCCTCGTAACCACGCTCACGGGTTGGACAGTGACTCACACACACGCTTACACTCCCTCTTAATATGTTGCCTTGGGACAGGGAGCCCTGGCCCTCGACCAAAAGAGGGAGAGCCATCCTATGGGCTATCGCTGCAGTTGGTTTGGTCGTGGTCCTGGGAATTTTAACATGGGAAGTGTTAGAAAACACACAGCTAAGAGGCAGGGCCAGACTTGTAACACAATCCAGTCTTTGGTCCAATAAGACTGACAGAAATAAAAGATCCATAGGAGAAGGCAGCGTTAGAGACTCTCTACCTACGATTGTGACAGTAAAATGCCCGGTGGGTGCGACAATTACAGCCCACATACCAATGGCAACAATCTTTCCATTATCCTTTCGACCTGACTACACACTCTACCTGTGTTACACACCGTCAACATGTAAATATGAGAGACATGGAAAAAGCTTTAGAGCATCGGTGGACTGCACCTGTGATGCTTGGGAGTATGTTATATCCAATACAGGTCCTGATTGGGGTTATAATAATGAACACAGATTGAAGGGACGAGTGATTCTGACTACAGACCACTCACAAACAACAGTGCTAGTCACTGTGAAAAATTGTGGGATTGATGTGAATGGGACTTACGTTATTGGACATTATCCAGGAGACATTAGACAATGGATTTCAATTGCCATACCCGAGGACAAGGAGCTAGACAAGGAGGCCATAGATAGTGAAGTATGGCAAGACAAACAGAACGTACAGGTGACTGCTGACTGGACTGTTTCTGAATTGTTAAAACAAGCAACTGGATATGGGGATAGAAACGCTTGGTTGTGGACAGTGGAGCACATGTCAGCGGCTGCTGGCTTTGACGATTGTGTTGTGTGTTCCACTGCACGTCCCACTTTGTATACAGCCCCTGCTCCACTTTTCCCAGAAGATGTAGATGGTTATAATTGTATGATAAAGTTGTTTTGGCAAGAAAAGGACCTGACTGAGGAGACAAAGACAGTCCGTAGCAACTGTTCAATGTTTGAAGTATTGTTTCCAGAATTGGATTCAGAAATTCAGCCCCCTATGTTTTCCCACAGGAAAAGCAATTACACCTGTTTCCACTCACTCAATGGAGGGACGAGGCCGCGTCTCCAGTGGGGGTTCCTTCCAGCAGACTGGTGTGTCAACAACGTCACCCTGCCCAGTCCGGTCCCCATGACCCGGACCAGAGGTGATTTGTATTGGTTGTGTGGAGATTTAAAACTTAGACATAGACTAATAAAGTCTAATTTATTTAATTAATAAAAAAAATAATTTTACAGGCAGTTGTGCAATGGTGCGATTAATGATTCCCATTTCCATAATTGGCCATAAGCCATCCCTAGACAGTCCCCACCCACTGCATAGATTTAAAAGAGCAATACCATTCCTAGATACTGGGAAAGATAATCCAACTTACATGGACTCTATAGGTGTTCCACGTGGAGTCCCTCATGAATTCAAACTGGTAGATCAAATTGCAACAGGTTTCGAAAATCTTCCAATAATTTCCGCTATTTTCCCTATCACGCCAAACAAAAATGTAGATAGAATTAATTTCATTTGGTATACTATGCTTAGGCTTGCCAATCACACCAGGGACGCAATAGAGGGATTGGCGGAGCAGCTGGGGGCCACCTCTCTGGTAGCATTTCAAAACAGAGTGGCTCTAGACATGCTATTAGCAGAGAGAGGTGGGGTCTGCAGTTTATTTGGTACAGAATGTTGTGTATACATTCCAAATAACACACATCCAGATGGATCAGTTTCCAGGGCTCTGGCTGGTCTCAAAATGCTGTCAGAGCAAATGCATGACGTTTCTGGAGTCCCGGAGAACCCACTAGAGGCGTGGCTGGACAGCATCTTGGGGAAGTGGAAGCATGTAATTTTGTCTGTTATCACAAGCCTTGCGGCCATCTTTGCAATAATAATGGTTGCAGGATGCTGCTGTATACCTTGTATACGTTCTCTTTGTGTTAAAGCTATAGACACCGCTGTTAACCCTGGACTGAGAGGTCAAATGCTTGCAGTGGTTGAGGATTCCCCCGTCCCGTCGCCTGAGGAAGGTTATTGAAATGTGTGGCCTTTTTTAATAGCGGCCAAAAGAGGGAACTGTTGTATTAAATATAGGCTAAAAGGCGATGTGAATTAGATTGACCTGAAATTGAACTCTGTCTGTCTCCAAGCAAAAAGAAAGACCTTGTATTGCCCTACTCCCCTGGTCCCATTTTGTCCAAAGTGCATGGGTGAGTTAATGATAGTTAATCTGGGGGGATTCTGCTAATCTTTCCCAGTTGTGAAAGAAGGAGAGCTTTCTGCCTTATCTCAAAGGAACCAATAAATCTATAGGTTGGGGAGGGGGAGTGTGTGAATGATTATGTCTAGGTCTGGCGAGACGGAGAAGACATGATGGAGGCCGGACCCGGGACCCGAGAGAAACGACACGCCCCCTTCTTCATGCACATTTGCTTAAATAACCTCATGCTTGTTTTAGACTAGACTGGATCAGGGACAGCAGTGTGACTTTGCGTGGAGCGCCCACCAAAGTTATACTTTATACTTTATATAGGGAATAAGGGATAGTTAAAGTTGGTCCAGGTCGTTGTGTTAGATTCTTTTGTATTAGGGAAATAAACCATTTTTGAATTTAACTTTCTGAATCCTGGTCATCTTTATAAGGGATTTTGAACACGTCATTTTTTAATACAATACCGCCTACCAAGGTTTGACTTAAACCAATCCCGGTAACATTATGTCGTCATCGGCGTGCGCCCTGAGAAATCACCTGAAGTTGCGCTGGACTAAACTATTTTTATTTGGCTTATGACTGCTTTATCATCATGTCGTTGAATGAAATTTGCCGTTTTTGTAGTACTAATTTGCGGATTAAAGGTATCCTCGCCAACACAACGCTAATTTTTGAAAGTCGATTGTCGGACAAATGCGTGATCAACAGATTAGCAGACCTTGGGTGCCACTTATCGAGAGATGATAAGTCTAAATCATCGCGGATGTGTAGATCGTGTCTTCGCCTACTTCAACGAATGGAGGGGGACTTTGACACCTTGAAAAAATGGCGAGAGACGGGAACGCCAGAAGATGCGCCCTCACTTAAACGCCAGAGAGATTTTACTCCATCTAAAACTCCAACAATGTCCACGAAAAAACTGCGTCCAAAACCATCCACACCAACAGCTCATGCAGAAGTTAAATACCCGCTACCATCAGCTGATATGCCACCACGACAAAGTACGGTAGAGGTTAGTACAGAAAAAACATTAAGAACAATTCTTTTTTTTCCCCCAAAATTATCAATCAATGCATCTTGTTAATTGACTTGCATGTTACGTTTGTGCATGGGTTGGTCGAGGGGGTTTAGTCTGAATTGGCCTTCTTAACTATGATATAATACGATATGAATGCCCAGTCGGTGTTGTCAAACATTATACACGTGTAATACTGTGTGTGGGTAATATTTTGTGATTGTGATATTGAGATGGCAGTGGTTTCAACATTTTGGGTAAAAGGGTCAACGGGAGGAGTTGTATGGAAACATTATTTACTAGAGTCAAACAGTGGGTGGTCGTAAAAATGAATAATGTTGACTTCAAACTAATCTTACAACTAATTTTTATATCTCCCATTTTTCTCCTCAACAGGTTGTCATTCATTACCCATCTAAAAGAGAGGACAGGATAAAGTGTCCCACAGATGTAGCAGGAATAATTGAAAACATGGCAAAAGGAAAACTGAGAATGGCTGCCAATATTCTGGTTAGACACCATGAACTTCTTTCAGAAGTAAAACGCCACATTATTCGTGTTGTAGAAGACGAGGCTAAAGTGCTTTGTAACCCATATAAGGGTTTCGTGTTGTGGAAGTCATCAGCAGATGACTTAAAAGCATTTTCCTTTGAAAATATTTCAGCAGATCTACAGAAGATGTCACCATTTCTTTTTTCCATATTTGACGCAATAACAAACCAGTCAAAACTTTCGACCTGTGTAGCTGCTGCTGTTGCATTAAGAGGAAGAGAACGACGCCTATCAGCCTTTGCTTATTATGTAAATAATGTATTACTGTATGGTGGCGCAAAAAAAGCAGTTTTTAAAAGATTGTCAAAGCTAGGAATCACAACAACACACTCAAATGCTATTGGCAAACAGAAAGAGATTGCCAAAACCTGTGGTGAAGGCCTACATTTGCTAAAAGTTGCGAATGAGAGTTATTTGAACTCTGCAGAGGACAATGCAGTTCGTGCCACCTCAACATGTGACATTGATTCAGCAACAGTGATTGAAAGAATTAATGACTGTGCTCAGGCCATCTCACTTTCGGGTGAGAATATAACAAAAGTAACATTCATTTACAGTGTAAAATTGAGTTTTTAATTTGCTATTTTTTTTTTCCAAACAGATAACCAGGGTTCATCAGGTGACACGACAGTGACACAAGACACATCTGATACCACCACAAGGGCCACTGAACAGCATCAGACTGAGCAAAGACTGGTTGAAGGTTTTGACTTTTTTTCAATGACAGAAGAAGAAATGGAAGATCTGGGCGTCTCATCATTGCAGACTACTTGTAACACACAATCATCTCCTCCACCTTCATACTCTATCATAATTGACAATCTGGACTTCTTCATTCGCACCCATCACCAGTCACTTATAAGAGCAAACACATCACTCCACTGGATTCATCATGTGGCTGTTGAGGATAGGGTCCCCATCTTCCACCTCAGCAGGGACAAGCCTGTCCAGGCAGTCATGGAATATGATATTGGGAAATCACTTCCAGGTCCGGACATACAAGCACACATGAGACTTGAATTCATCATTCTTGGCAGCCGGATTTTCACCCAGTATCTCAATGCATTCAAGCCATTTTCATCCGTTGTGATAAAGCATATCCCTCATCATTATTCAGAGGAAATGTCAGAGGCCTCTGTTCATGCAAGTCTTAACATATTTTGTTTTAACACTTAACACAAACTTCTAATCTATGTTTTGTCTTCCTTTAGTACCCTCTTGGGCTGTTGTTCAAAGATGAAAACAAGACTGGTGACTTGACAGACGTTTTACATTATTTGCAGAAGGAGTAAGTGTGATCTATTAATTATTTTGGCTGTGATTAAAAAAAACATTGCCTTGTATGTAAGTGGGTTGTTTTATAGGTATGTTCCAAAAGGCCCTAAAGGACTGTCAAGTGTTTTGGTTGGTGGTGATAGGCTCACTGAAGCAAACAGCCGGAACATCCAGTGGACCTTTGGTCAAGGAGACACGACTGAGGACAATCTAGAGGGACTAGTTTTCAAGTTTGAAGATTGGCACGCCATAAGAAACCTGTTTGAAGTTAGAATCAATATTGTGGGACGCAATATTAAATTTCTCTCTAATATTCAGTACATGTTTCATTTTTATTTCTTTTTTCTATATCAGATTTATCATCAAATATTTTTCAAAGAGGAAGCTGCAAAAGATCGCGGGACACTGGCATCAAACATGAATAAGCTGAGGTAAGAAAAAAACAAGGTTTATATGTGTTTTAATTGGTTTATTCAACATGATTGTTAACTGTCATTACTGTTTTTTTAGAGAAAAAAAGTGAAGTCCAGGCAACATGAATTCTGACTTGGAACTTCATCATCACAGCATGCTTTATGGTGTTAAGTGTGGCTCTGCCCTTATGAATTTCACTTAAGTACTGCATGAAAAGTACTTATCACGATATGTCTATTAGCATGAATATGACATATCCATTACACAATATATTCAGCGACGTATGAAATTGTTAAATTGGCCACAGTTTGTGATGAGTTGGGGAAGGCACAGACCCACTCTTATCTCACAGAGTTACAAAAATTAGCCAATATAACAGGGCAAGACTACACTGCGGTTTTAAGCGGGGTCATTTCTCTACTTGGGCAGTCTGTTGCAGAGCTTTGCCCAAGCTCTGGTCAAATGAAGCAGTCAGCAGCCGAAAGTATGATGACGAAGGCAGAGCCGTCCATTAGTGTTGGAGAAATGGCTGCACCATCGGCTCCTCCCACGCTTAGCCAACCACCATTCTATGGCAGTGTTCCAGTGCAGTCTCAAGCCGGACCATCAAGAACCCAGTCAGACCCAGTAGGACCGTCCACACCAAGACCACCATCCACCTTTCAGTCAGCGCCTGCTAAAGAGTTCAATCCGCCAGAAGTACAGCGTTACATTGTAGAACATATAGTGAAGAATGATGAGTCATCCCTACATGTCTCTTCACACAGACTCCGAGCATTTTCTGGGAGACTACCAAGACCTCAGCAGGAGTCAGACTACGACACGTGGCGTTCTGGTGTCAATCTCCTTATGAACGACTCTTCGGTCTCTGATCTTCAACGGTCTCGTAAAATCCTGGAGAGTCTCCTTCCGCCAGCAGCTGACATGGTGAAACACTTACGAGCTGACACACCTCCTGTAACTTACCTTCAGGTCCTCGATTCAGCTTATGGAACAGTCCAGGACGGCGATGAGCTGTATGCTAAGTTTATGTACACGTTCCAAGATGCCGGAGAACAGCCATCAACTTATTTGCAGCGCCTGCAAGTCCTGTTGAACTTAGCCGTTAAGAGGGGAGGGGTCTCCGCCACTGAAACAAGCCGCTTCCTCCTCAACCAGTTCTGTCGTGGATGCTGGAACGATGCATTAATAGCAGAGTTACAATTGAAACAACGCAAGGTAAATCCACCTACCTTTGCTGAGCTCCTGGTGCTGCTTCGAACTGAGGAAGATAGAGAAGCTTCTAAAGCGTTGAGAATGAAGCAACATTTCGGCTCAACAAAACCCAGAGCCGTCTCTCACGCTCAATACGCCTATAAGGTTACAGAAGAAGGCGTAGGTGATTCTTTTACAACAATCACCCAACAGCTCACAAAGCAACTAGCAGACATTCAGAGACAGCTCACAGCATTGACCGCTGCACAAGCCAACCCCAGACACTCTGCTACGCCAAAGACAGTACCCAGCAATAGGCAAACTGAAAGTTCAAAGAGCGGGAATTTATCCACCCGACTCAAGCCTGGCTATTGTTTCCATTGCGGTGAAGATGGTCACATTAGAGCAAACTGTGACAGTGATCCAAACCCATCACTCGTAACTGAAAAGAAAAGACAATTCAATCAAAAGCAACAGAGATCACAAAAGCAAAAACTGAGCACCCATTCTTTAAACTAGAAGGGGTTCCTGCGGAGGGACGCTCAGGAACTAAAGTGGACCCACAATGTCCCACCAGTCTAAAGTCTGCAAAGTGCAAATCAACTCAGTCCAGTCACGTAACCAAGTCACATCTTCCAGACGGCTTAATTGGATCCAAGTGCACTGCCAAAGTGCGCTTTGCTGGTCAGAACTGCCTGTGCCTACTTGATACAGGGTCTCAGGTGACAACAATTCCTGTACTGTTTTATAATGAACATTTGTCACACCAGCCAGTGAAGCCACTCAGTGACTTGCTGCACGTAGAGGGAGCTGCTGGTCAGTCGGTGCCTTACCTCGGTTACATTGAGGTTACTGTCACTTTTTCTCATGATTTTCTTGGCACTGAGTTCGATGTCGATACCCTGGCTCTTGTAGTTCCAGATGCACGTCCAGAATCCCAGATATTGATCGGAATGAACGTAATGGATCCACTCTATGATAAATTTGCAAAATCAGAATTTGTCAATTTCCAACCAGCAATGCATGGATACCGAGCAGTCCTGAAGTTGCTACAGATCCAGCATGAGAAGGTTCGCTATGGCAGTGATGGAGTTGTGCGATTGGCCAAAGACGCTCCAGTTACCGTGCCAGCTGGACATACTGTCGTGGTAGAAGGTTCCGTTCGTGACACTTGGGTCCCTTCCAGTAGTTGGGCCTTGCTAGAACATCCGTCTTCACCATTGCCTGGGGGACTTTGTGTGCAAAGCTGCTTGATCACTCTAGTGAGCCGACCCAACCACAAGATTCCGGTTATCCTCAAAAATGAGTCTGAACATAGCGTAACCCTACCACCACTCAGTAACATTGCCAACCTTGTAACATCCCCTCAGGTGCTCACTCATGTCGTTGTAGGTTCACCAATGACAGAATCTAATGACAAAGATGTTATAGAAATTGACTTTGGGGACTCACCCATCTCTCAGGCATGGAAGGAACGGGTCTTGCAAAAACTCAGCGCCATACCTGAGGTATTTTCGCGCAACGACTTAGACTTTGGACGAACCGACAAGGTGAAGCATAGAATCAATCTTCATGACGAAACGCCATTCAAACACAGACCACGTCCAATCCATCCCAACGACATCGAGGCAGTCCGCAGGCATCTTCGTGACCTGCTAGATGCTGGAGTCATTCGTGAGTCTGAAGCCCCATTTTCGTCGCCGATTGTCGTTGTACGCAAAAAGAATGGAGATGTTCGTCTTTGTATAGACTACAGGAAGTTGAACCTTCAAACTGTGGAGGACGCATATGCGATTCCTAATTTAGAAGAGTCCTTCTCTGCCCTGAATGGGTCACGCTGGTTTAGCGTCCTTGACTTGAAATCTGGTTATTATCAGATAGAGATGGAAGAGGCAGACAAGGCGAAAACTGCCTTTGTAACTCCATTAGGTTTCTGGGAGTTTAACCGGATGCCTCAGGGCGTAACGAATGCTCCCAGTACCTTCCAACGCCTCATGGAGAAGTGTATGGGAGACCTGCACTTACAAGAGGTGTTAGTTTACTTGGATGATCTGATTATCTTCTCACCCTCTCTTGAAGAACATGAGCGCAGGTTGCTGAGAGTTCTCCACCGTCTCAAGGAATATGGACTGAAGTTGTCGCCCGAAAAATGCAAATTTTTCCAAACTTCTGTGAAATATCTGGGCCACGTTGTGTCTGAGCAAGGAGTTACAACTGATCCAGAGAAAGTCAGCACTTTGAAATCATGGCCGACTCCCCGTACCTTGAAGGAACTACGATCGTTCCTGGGATTTTCAGGGTATTATAGAAGGTTCATCTGTGGTTATTCCACCCTTGCAAAGCCCCTTAATGACCTCACAAAGGGATATACCCCAGCCTGCCGCTCAAATCGAAAGAGTTCCACTACTTCCAGAGTGAATGATGCTAGACAACCCTTTGGTGAGCGGTGGACAGACCAATGTCAGAAAGCCTTTGACACACTCATCGAGAGGCTTACCACCGCCCCAATCTTGGGCTTTGCTAACCCAAAACAGCCATATGTGCTGCACACCGATGCGAGTACCACCGGGCTCGGTGCTGCTCTGTACCAGGAGCAGGATGGCCAGTTGCGGGTGATTGCATATGCCAGTCGCGGGTTGTCTGCAAGTGAGGCTAGATATCCCGCTCACAAGCTGGAGTTCCTAGCTTTAAAGTGGAGCGTATCAGAGAAGTTCCATGACTACCTGTACGGTGCAGAGTTTGTTGTTGTAACTGACAATAATCCTCTTACTTATATTTTGACCTCAGCAAAGCTAGATGCAGCCAGTCATAGATGGCTTGCAGCCCTTTCCACCTATAACTTCAAGCTTCAGTATCGGTCTGGTAAACAGAATCTTGATGCTGATGCATTGTCCAGACGACCACATGACCGTGCTTCGAATCATGATCTGCAGAGGGAGTGGGATTTGGTTCGTCGATTCGCTCAGGACCAAGATGCAGACGATGCTACAGAAGTTCCGCAGGATATTATTGCTGCTATCTGCCTCAGCTCGCTGGTCAGAACTTCTCCACCAGAACTAACTAGTTCTTCAATCACTCTAGTTGAGTCCATGAGTGTGACAGCAGCTGCAGTGCCTGAATGTTTTGCTGATGAATCCAAACAAGGTCTACCAGTCATTCCATCTCTGTCGAAACAACAGTTGAAGGACAAACAGCGCTCAGACCCCTGTCTTCGTGAAATCATTTACCAGCTTGAAACTGGCGAGGGTGTGCCTCCCACAGCAAGACAAGCGCTTCCGGAGTTGTCTTTGCTCCTTCGGGAATTGAATCGTCTTCAGCTTGTTGATGACATCTTGTATAGGAGGAGACAGGATGGGGACGAAGAACTACTGCAACTTGTCTTACCTGAAGAGTTACGGTGCATGGTGTTGAGCAGTCTCCACAATGATATGGGGCATTTGGGTGTAGAGCGCACATTAGACCTGGTGCGTTCTAGATTCTTTTGGCCACGTATGTCTACTGATGTTGAGACAAAGATTCGAACGTGTGATCGTTGCGTCAGAAGAAAGTCTTTGCCCGAGCGAGCCGCACCCTTGGTTAACATCACCACTACTCGGCCGCTTGAATTGGTATGCATGGACTTTTTGTCTTTAGAGCCAGACCAAAGCAACACTAAGGACATACTTGTTTTAACAGACCATTTCACAAAGTTTGCCGTGGCCTTGCCAACGCCCAATCAGAAGGCTCATACAGTTGCACGTTACTTGTGGGAAAACTTTATAGTTTATTATGGAATCCCAGAACGGCTGCATACTGATCAAGGCCCTGATTTTGAGAGTAAGCTCATAAAGGAACTTTGTGAAGTTGCAGGCATTGTGAAAACCAGGACTACTCCGTACCACCCGCGAGGGAATCCGGTTGAACGGTTCAACCGTACTCTGTTAAGTATGCTCGGGACCTTGGACCCCAAGCAGAAGAAGCGGTGGAAGGAGTACGTCAAGCCACTGTGTCATGCATACAATTGCACAAAGAGTGATGTGACCGGGTTCACACCATACGAGTTAATGTTTGGTCGCACACCACGTCTTCCAGTCGACCTTGCGTTTGGACTTCCGGTCCGAGGGAATCACTCTAAGTCGCATTCACAGTATGTTGAGCACTTACGTTCCAGACTGGAGCATAGTTTCCAGCTCGCAACAAAGAATGCTGAGAAATCTGCAGAGCGGAATAAGACCAGATTTGATCAACGTATAATTCCATCGAGTCTGAATGTTGGCAGTCGTGTTCTCGTTCGGAACGTGAGGCTGCGTGGGAAACATAAACTGGAAGATAAGTGGGAGCGTGACGGTTATGTTGTTCTCAGTCGGGCCGGTGACCTCCCAGTATACACAGTGAGGTTGGAAAAGGAAAGTAACGGTCCAACTCGAACACTCCATCGGGACCTTCTACTTCCTTGCGAGTTTCTTTCAAGTGATGTACAAACTGAACTGGATAGTACACCTCCCCGAAGGCCAGTGACTCGCAGTCGGCAACAAGCTGCTCCACAAACTGAGGACTTCGAGGAGGAAGATGATTGCGAGTTACCGTTCCTCGTAGACCACTTGACTAAGACCTTTACTGTGGATGAAACTGTTCTAACACAACCTACCGTTTCAACTCCAGTTGATCATGTGCATTTAACATCTAGCAACACCCCAAGGCGTATATTTACCGTACCAGTGGAACCAAACTTACCTGATCCTGGGGAATCCGCTACTGCTGTTGTTATGCCGCCGCCTCCATCTGTGGAAAAAGATAATGAATACTTACCTGATCGCCAATCCTCATCTGATGTGCCTGATCCTGAACTTACTGTTCCTCAGTGTAACTCACCTCCTGATGCTGCAAATCTTGCTGCCCCAGAAGTTGGGGAAGAAGCCAAAACGGTAAACTGCTTACCAGATATTGACAAATCTCTACTTACCAGTGGGGTTGAAGGTGCCGAACCTGACGAAGAACCTGAAAAAGAGCCACAACCCCATGCCCAAGTAGAGATGCCCCAAACGTTGTTTGAATCGTCAAGCCAAGGTGAAGAACCTGTTGACATCGATCATGCCGATATCAGACGATCCACTAGACAGCGACAGCCGCCTAGGCGCTTTGGTTATTCCGGTTTAGGCAATCCATTAGTCTCCGTTGTCCAGACACTTTTTCATAGTCTGGCCGATGCTTATGGTGAAGCACTTAGCACCACCCCTGCAGCAATGGCTAGTTTAGAGTTACCCATTCACATTGTCTAACATGCACACGGAGGTGCATGATTCTAAGAGGGGAGGGTGTAACACTGGTGTCAAAAGCCCACCTGTTTGACTTGGCATATGCTCTTGGGCCATTGTTACTCTTTGGCTGCTGAGCGAGTGGTCATGTGACCGCAGCCACCCAATCAGTGTTGTTCATATGCGTGAACCTGGAAGCGGCGCATACGCGAGGGGAAGCCGTGTTTGTTTGCTGCAGAGAGCCGATCACCAGCGCCGGATCGTTGTCCGATTGAGCCTTGCGTGTTTTAGAAAGTGGAGTCGGCCACATTTGAATGATGGCGAGCTAAGGAACAGGCTTTTAGCCTAGAGAAACGACTCACCGGGAGATTCCTTCGAGGACCCCACCTACTGCTCTGTCCGGGCTGGTAGGAGGCTCTCGCAGCCACCCCTCACACTCGATTGCACTACTCGCACTTTATTCTACGGCCTTCAACCAATTGTATTCATTCCCTTCCATCCACATCCTTCCTCTGGATTATCTTCAAAACTTTTGGGCCGTATAAACTTTGCCACTACATCTGTGCGAACGAACTGAGCCGTGCTCTCACAATCAAAGGGCCGTGTCCCTATATGAACTGAACTATTTATTCATTCAATCTGTGCGGTTGAATTGTCTTGAACTACTGTTGAATATTGATTTCTATCGTTACACTGTATATAACACCTGGGATTTATTATTGTATATTTGCACTGAATGGCCATTCATTTTAACACTTGTCTACATGTTTTGTCTGTCCTGTCCATACACATTAATGTAAATACAAACCAGCTATCTAAACGCAAATATCCAGTCTCTGCCTCTCTCTCTGCGAGTCGCACCCAGTCTTCTGAGATCTAGCCTAACAACTACTTTAAATGTATATATAGTACAGTACAATACCTGCTACATATACTAACTTAATTTTGTGTTTTCACTAAATGCAGATGTAGCAATGCCAAACAAGGTCCACATGCAGCATTCAATTCTTATAAGGATTTTGTGAAAAAAGACACTACTGCTCTGTTCTTGGCTGCTGCGCTGGAACATTTTGGTCTGAAAAATGTTGACGGTATGAATTATGATTTTTAATTTATTTGAGGTATGTTATAGATACAGTTATGATTATTTATCATTGCATTAAAACCAGAGGCAGGTGGCACTCTACATTTGCTTAAGTGCAGTATGCATTGGAGTGCATATAGCACTTTGGATCACTTTGTCTTGGCACAGAATATATGTATTTAAGAATATATTTATGTCATATCTGTTTATTTATATTAAAATGTTGAAAAAATTCACATTTTATGTTTTGTTTCTAGTAATTATTGCTCTACTAAAACATACATTTAGTATTATTACTTTCTAGAATAAATATTTTGCATACTCAATCCACCTCTGCTCAATGCTTTTCATATATTTCAACAGACTTCCCTGAGGACTTCATACCGGACAATGTCCTAAATGGCACTTTGGAGATAAAACGAAGCTGGCTACATGATTCAGTCGCACAAGTTGTCGACAGATTTGTCAAGTTTGATGATGTGAAGGACGTTGCAGCTGGTGTGATAGAGGCTTCGAGAAATCGCCCCCTGAAGGGGACTGAGTTCCCTTGTCGTCAGACAGGTTGTCAAATCGTTTACAAGTACCCAAAAGCCAGGCAGAACCATGAGAGCACTGTGCATGGTCTAGATTCCACACCTGTGACAGCTACAGATAGAACTGGGACACTGTTGATGGACCATGTAAAACAACACACAGAAGCAAGGCTCAGTTTTGGGTTGTTCCTTACAGACATGCAAGATGCAGTGAGGGAAGGTGATGGCGAGAGAATCCTGCGATTATACAAAATTGCCCTGTTATTCTATAAAGCTTATGGACATCATCAATATGCCTACAGCACATTTCTCCTAACAGTGCAGGTCAATGCCACACTTTCACACTCTCTTGCACATAGTGTTACATGGAACCGGTTTTGGAATGGGAAAGGTGGCAAGGGTAAAAACATTTCCCTGGACTTGCACCTTGAGCACCTGAATAACTTCCTAAAATCCTTCTTAAAGCGCAGTGGGCCAAACATGACAGAGAAAGCCGCAGACAGGGTCAGCAAGTCACTCCATGTCCTTAAGGAAATGATGGACACCACGGACGGAGAACTTGAAGTCTCAAAAAGCAGTGTGGTCCACTGTGCTAGTAACTTCACAGAGGACATTATATGTTTAGTGAATATTTTTAAAGAGGTGAGGGTATTTCAAGCTATCACTGGCAGACAGTACAATGCATTCCCTAAATTCAACAGGGACCTATTTTATAAGTTGAAACATAGTGAGTTGTGGGGATGGATGAGGACCAAGCTATTAGAGTGGAGAAGTACTCCCATTTAGTGGACTGCCTTTTTTGTTTTGGAATGTACGTGCAATTACAGATTTTTTTTTTTAAACATTTGTAATACTTCTATTCTTGATAACCCAATAATAAATAAAAGCAATTCATTTCAACTTGTTTATTAACATGTATTTTGTCGCTCTACAAAAAGTGTATACACGATTACATGTTAATTAGTGGTACCATGTATCAGAGTCTTGGCTGCTATGTGGCGTTGCAATGTCAAAGTCGTCGTCCTCATCATCTTCAAAATAACCAACAAAATTGATATCTAAATCAGGCAAAACCTCATGTGAAGTCGTATACTCATAATCAATGTCTCCGAAGACCTCACCAATTATAAGTAATATTTCTTTGGCATGCTCTAATCTAAATACTGGCAGATTCTTAACTATGTAGTTGAGATCAGAAATGTGTGCGCAATGCTCCACTACAGCTTCAATAAGGTCTGTGCTAAAACCTGTACACACAGACTTGCTTGTGAAAACTGGATTTGTTTGGCAGTTTAATGATGACATATACTCCTCTAAACAGTCCTGAACCAACTGTCGTTCTGTTGGTTTCACCTCTCTGCACTTTAATGACTGGATCAAATTTTTAGATTGTTCATATAATGGTATGGGTTCTGTACAACTGTCACCCTCACATGCACATTGTGAATGGCAAAATGTGCAACACAAATGACCTGGAAATACACTACTTGTAGTCTCTTCAAAATGGGAGTAGAGAGCTTTTCGAAAGCAACCTTTTAAGCCATTTGCAATCACCTCTTTAACAGTAACGTCATCCCTCGTGACATGTTTGAGGATATACAAAATGGCATGTGACTGCAACCCATGCCTACCAGCTCTGCCAACCTGCTGAACAATGTCTTCAACATCATTTGGTGATCCATACATGACAACATGGGACACATTTGGAAAATTTAAGCCCATGCCCAACGCAGTTGTGGCAACTACTACCCTGCAGTGTCCCTCTCCATTGAGCGATTTTAGCAGCCTGTCCTTGTGATGTTGCAATGTCTTGCTGTGAAAAACTCCAATGAGAAGATTTTCAGACTGATGGTCATTGTCAACCCATGCGCCTTCACCAAGTTCTGATTTTAGGTGTCAAAAAAGTCTCCCTATTGTTTTTAGAGACTTGCAATAGATAATGATTGGAGGCATTGATTGTTTTTTTTCTTGAATCATTGTCACAATCCAGTCCATACAGCTGAAGTTGTTAGATGGAACTTTACACAGTCCAAGTCTGATGTTCGTCCGGTTGGGGCTCACAGTCACTAAGGTAGCGGCTTCCATGTGCAAGAGTTTGGTTACACGGTCTCTGTGGTTGGTCTCAGCTGATGCAGTCATCGCCAAGACGGGTGTTCCTGAAAGGAATGAGCAAATATATAAGCCATACATTTACACTCATTGGCTACTTATTATTACATAAATGGCATTGATCTGAAAATTCACAGTAATAAAAAAGGTGGGAGTGGATTATTTTTGTCAAACTGCAAATTTGTATATATTGCTATTGTATGAACCACAGCATGGCAAGTCCAAGACAAATTTCCCTATGAGACAATAAAGTTTATCTTATCTTAAATATGTTAAAACACAAAGTAGTACAATGGGCATTGTCAAAATCATACAATAATTATCATGAATAAATGATCACATTAAAACATTACACAACTACTATACACTAATCTTATAGCCTATGCCATATGTTGTGTCAAGCTCCATATCAATCGAATCAGTCCCCCCCCCTGCCCCTCCTTGAGAAAACTAATAACGTACCTTCACGAACAATAGATCGTAGTTCTCCAAGCCTGGAAAAACTCTCTCTGAAGGCTGGCTTTCCTGTCGCACCTTCCCCCCTAAAAAACATAAATTATACAGAAGAACGTTAAAGAATATACTTCTAGTTGTTTTGTGATGTACATATATTCCATTACCTACCATTTGTATGTAGCGTGTACTTCATCCACGACGACCCCAACCAAGTTTTCCTGATAAACTCTGGATGCAAGCATGTTCCTCCATTTCGTATTTAGTAACCACGATTCTGGGCTACCGAAAACAAGCTGGCATTTTCCATTTAACACATCGCCTTCATCATCACCAAGCTTAGAAGCAGGAATGCCCAGATTTTTAGCTTCTTTCACTTGGTCGTCCATTAGAGCCAACAAAGGAGACACGACTATCACAATAGGATTTTGCAGCCTTTCAAGTTTTTTCACGACAAGTGGAGCAAGTTGGTATATTAGACTCTTGCCAAAACCCGTAGGTAAAAATGCACAAACATCTTTGCCGTCCAGAAATGCACAAAGCGCCTCTCGCTGTTCATCTTTCAAAAAAGAAATTGTAGATTCTGCTAAAACTGACTTGATAGCCTCAGCTACGCGTCCGTCCTCCTGCGTAGCCATGTTTGTTTTGCTTCGGCCCGGCACTTCTTGCTTTCGTCAAACCCGGATATCCCGCCCTAAACCCCCAGACTGGCGCGTGATTAGCTCGCACACCCAGTGGTTCGACTCGAAAAGTGTAAGCGGGAGCGGTACAAGATGTATTCTCGAGTGTTTGTGAACTCACAAATACCGCGAGAATTCAGCTTGCAGGCAAGGTTAACCATTTGTTTTCACCATTGTGAAAGCAATAGGCCCTTACCCCGTTCCGGGCTCGGGCCTAATAACAATATTTATAATTGTTATATTAATAATCGTAATCATCTTCATCATCTTCAACATTATTATTATTATTGTTAATAATTATGGTCAATGGTCATAATGATGCTACATAAACAGACTGGATCAGTGGTAAACTTTCTAAAGCAGGTATTTACAGGTCAAAAGCATAGTGAGCGGTGCCTTTGAGCCCATAAGTAAGTCTGCCGTTGTGTGTGACCATTGTCCTGAGCGGAGTTTAAACAGCAAGGAGTAGTGTGTATGGCTTTGAGCACATGAGAGAAAGAAGGAAGCACTTTCTGTCAAACTTTGATGGATGACCTTTTGACCTTTAGCTATGTCCCCTCTATATTGTCCAAAATTGCCCCCCTCTATTGTCTAAAAAGCGTGGGAACCAAGGGGAGGGGCGAAATGTGGGCGGTCGAAAAAGGGGGTGGGAAAATGGGAGGAACAGGGCGGAGTTAGTGAGATATAAGGATGTCATGCGTTAGGGAATTCAGT
This sequence comes from Knipowitschia caucasica, assembly GCA_964034765.1. Lineage (NCBI taxonomy): Eukaryota > Metazoa > Chordata > Actinopteri > Gobiiformes > Gobiidae > Knipowitschia > Knipowitschia caucasica. Next base: position 7,320,632 of record OZ035837.1, on the reverse strand, counting down.
CATAAGTCAAAATGGAGTCCATGCTGCTGAAGAAGAAGATTTTCCATCTCCAGGGAGGCCGTACAGTGGTCGCTGAATTTAAACGTGCTGGAGGAGTTTTTTACGTCAATCTATACAGCCATGAGCATATACAGATGCATGCTATGCGAATCTATTCAACTGAATTTGAAAAACTGAAGATGGCGCTAAAGCAATGCATGCAATATGGATCGTGTCAACGAGGATGGAATCGTACGCCTTAGTAAATGGATGTCGAGCATACCTGTGTGCGTCCTACAAGTGGCTCTTGGTGTTTATTCATCATACGATCGTGGCGAAAGAGCGATATTTCCCGATCCATGTGGCATTCAAGCTGACGGACTTCCCTAACGTGGAGAATCTCCCGGGACAAATCGAGCTATTTTTTAATGAAGAAAAGCGAAAAGCCCCCACTGAAAGATCAAGGCTATGCTCACACTCAGAGAGCAGCCGTCCTCCTGTGGACTCACCACCTGCAGAGGGTCAGTGAGGGGCTGGTGCTATGAGACTTGGGTGGCATCCATCCATCCAAATGGATGGATGGATGGATGGAAAAGCGAAAACAGATTCTGCTGGAAAAGAGGTTAACAACATGCGATAAACCTCAGCTGGTGAAAGGATGCAGACGTCGTCTAAATCTGATGCGGGTTCTCTCTGTTGATGGAGAGAACGGGAACGAGAAAGTGAGAGATTTTTCATGTTGCTAAACTTCATGTCCTTCTTTACGGACATGTCTGGACTTGCCTTCTAGAACCCGCCTTCACTCCTAGACCCCTCCTTCTTAGATCCCGCCTTCTAGACACGCTTACTACTCTCAAAGTAAATGGGTGCGACAGTAGAGAGACTATATTAGACATGGACTTTTCAACAGACAACGCAGTAGACGGTTTGGAGCGTCCCCATCAGGTCTCCGGTTCTGGCGGAGGGGCCGAAGATTCCCCCAAGAGATACACCCTGCTCATCTCTGATCAGGGTGGTGCTGAACTCAATGCCGGCTCTCCAGGGATCGTGTCTGACATTTCTGAATCAACTTTTAGCGATGGCTCTGCACTTTCTCCACAAAAAAGTCAAGGATATGAGGCAGACCATGCTCCGGCATACTATTCCTACTGGACTCCACAGGTCTACAACCCGGCAGTCATCGACAGTTTCTTAATACCGTCCAGCTCGCCGCAACCACGCCTGACCGGTACAGTTGATTTTCTAGAGATTGCAAAGACCTGTGTCGCGTCTGCCGTAAGAGTGGTGGTGTTACAGCAAATAAAAGAAGACTGTTTCGGATGTCAAATCTCCCATCCGAGTCAGCGCCAGCACGCATGCCTCTACCCTCTTTTTTTTCAGCTAACTTTGAACGATTAATGGGCAAGGTTTTGACGTGGGAATTTGTCCCGGTTCTCAAGAATACCTTGGCGAGAACTGGTCTGGACATATTGGAGGCAAGAGTGGAAGGAGCGGAGATTTTTTTACAGCAAAAAACACTCGCAGATACGTCGATGTTCTTCAAGCTCTACTGACTAGCTATAACAATAGTTATCACAGCAGTATAAAAATGAAACCTGTTGAGGTAACAGACAGCAGGACATCGGAAGCGTTTGAAAACTTATACTCGTCAATATCTCTAGCCCCTAGAGTCAACTTATTTTGAGTGAACTTATTTTATTCAGGGTGATGTGGTTCGGATGTTCAAATTCCGCGGTGTATTTGACAAAATGTATGAACAATCATTCACGGACGAATATTTTATAGTCAATGAAAGGATCGCTCGAGTTCCTCCTGTTTATAAATGAAGAGATGTAAGAGGTGAAATTCTGAACGGGACATTCTATGAAGCTGAACTCCAGAAAGTGAAAATCATGCCTGATACTGTTTTCCGTATAGAAGAAATATTAGACAAGAAAACAAAAAAGGGTCAGAAGATGGTTTTAGTACACTGGCGAGGCTGGCCAAGTCAGTTTGACTCCTGGATACCTGCTAAAGCGGTCTTAGACCTGGAGAAGAAACAGAAAGCAAAATGACCGATCAAGACTCCTTCTATGTGACGCTACCATCAAACGCATGTCACAACATTTTCCCAGACAATTACACTGTCTAAGCCGATAGAACTACAAGGAGCTTATGAAGTAGCCCTGGCTGAGATCATGTACTGTCACACATGGAATAATATCGTCGGAGCCGAAGGTGGATTTGAACTAATGGATCATTCATCCACAACCGACCGACCCAACTATGTAAAAATTCCTACTGGACACTGAGAAAGTTGAATTGATAGTGAAGGAAATCAACGCCTTTTTAAAATCTGTAAACGTGGATCTCATCTTCTATTACAGCTCTATCAACATAAGAGCTTCAATATTTGGGACAGGCCGATTCTCTATCAAATTTACTCCACCCTTAGGTTTTTGGGTTTTGAGCCTAATGAATGGGTCAAAACCGATGGAAAAACTCTGAGTAATTATCCGTGCGATATCAATAGTGGGCATTATAATTATTATGTCTATACCAATAGTGTGGAAGCCCAACATGTTGGTGATTATGTTGTTCCACTTCTGAGAATCATTAAAAAAGAAGGATCATACAGAGATCTTGTCACTCTGTCCTACAACCGCTTGCATTACATATCCAGTTTGCTTACAGACAGAACAGGAGTGTGGAGGATGCCATCTCATTTGCTCTGAATTCTGTCTACAGTCACTTGGACACTAGTAAATCTGTTGCGAGAATGCTGTTCATCGATTATAGCTCTGCTTTTAACTGCCTTGTCCCAGGTAAACTGATTGAAAAGCTCATGTCTCTCGGTTTAAGTGTTGCCATGTGTAAATGGATTTTTAGCTTTTTAACTGACAGATCTCAGAGAGTAAAAATCAATGACTGTTTTTCTGATGTTGTTTCTGTGAGCACTGGTTCTCCTCAGGGATGTATTTTGAGTCCTTTGCTTTTTACTTTGTACACTCACGATTGTGTGTCCTCCTCTGACTCAAACTTGATCATCAAATATGCTGATGACACCACCATCATCGGTCTCATCAGTGACACTGATGAATCCTCTTATAGAGCAGAGATACAAAATGTGGTTCAGTGGAGTAAAACTAACAACCTCCAGTTGAACGCATCCAAAACATGTGAACTGGTCTACGACTTCAGTTGCAATAGTTCTCATTTGTCTGTCGTAATCGACAACTCCCAGGTGCAGATCGTAGAGGAGTGCAAGTTTCTGGGTTTAACTCTGTCTAACGACCTGAAATGGGTTAAAAACACTGACCGAGTCGTTAAGAAAGCTCGTCAGCGTCTCTACTTTCTGCGTAAACTTAGAGAATTTACCACTAACTCTAAGATTCTGCTGAACTTTTATCGCTGCACCATTGAGAGTTTACGTGTTGGTTCTGTGCCTGTGTGGTTTGGAAACATCACAGATAAAGAAAAGAGAGCTTTAAACAAGGTGCTCCGCTCTGCAAAGAGGACCGTGGGCTGTGAGCTTCCTGTTCTGGAGGTTCTTTATAAATCCAGACTTCTAAACAAAGCTCTTAGGATTGTTAATGACTCTTCTGGCCACCCTGAGAAAGCCATGTTCCAGCTTCTTCCCTCTGGCAGAAGATATCGTTCTGTGAGATGCAGGACATCTCGTTACGCTAACAGTTTTTATCCACAAGCTGTTATCAGTGTGAACAGAGCACTTTAATGATTTGCACTTGTTTTGAAACTGTTTTAGTCGATCGATTTCACAGTGACATTTGTTTACTGTTTTATTTGTTTTATTTTTGTCTTTTAATGTTGTTTTATGTCTGTATTTGTCTGTGCACACTGGAGACTTTTGCTAATATATTCCTATGTGGTTTTTTACTGCAAATGGCAAATAAACTGAATCTGAATCTGATTACGCCCCTGTGAATAAACAGCGCATACAAGATATACAAATAGAATTAAAAACGGATTTAAACACGCCAATTCGCTTCACCTACGGAAAGACTATTTGTAACCTACATTTTAGACCAATTTCAAAAACTTTTGTCTGAAACAAATAACGCTGAAAAAATGAACTCGCAAAGATTTGTGAATTATTATGTGAATCAAGCCTGAGGTGGTCAATAAATGGATTTGTGGGGGCTCCCGTAATGTATGGGCGAGGTTTGGGGTCCATGCTGAGTAGAGCGTTCCGGTTCGTCCTACCGTTTCGATTGCGCCCCATTCGGGGTCCGCCCCCCCTTGCTGCAGCTTGTCCGGACCATAGCTGACATATACATCAACTGACAATCACATGTTTCACATCCTCGTGTTCGGACAACTCTCAGCTACAACATTATCCACTTCAATTTCAGTTCAACAGACCCAGGTTCAAACAACAAACCACAATCTGACAAATCGTCATAAAGCACATGTCGAAACAAATGTTTGCTTTGGCGTCACAAGCGCCCTCAAAACAATAAGTAGCCATGCTGTCAGCATACCATTAGAAAGCCCTCCTTGAGCTGAACACAATGCTATAAGCCTGGTAACGCTAGCTCTAATACTCGCTGACCAAGCCGCAGACGAATGCCAGAAAACAAAGCCGTAAAACATCAGCGTTGAAGTAAAAGTCGACTTACTTTTGCTGTTTTTTCATCACAAGTCATTTCCATAGGAATAAAAGTCCGTTTTTTCTTGTATTCAACCTCATAGCGAGGCTTTCTAGCGACCTGGCAGATACCAGTTACTTCCTCCTTCTGTAAGAGGCCCTTTGTGATAGGCTGCACCCGTGCGTCATGTCACGTACCTCTGTGTATCTCTTCCTGTGATTGGCCACAGGTGCTGTCCATCAATACGTTTTCAATGGTTTTTGATAGCCGAAGGTGTGTTCTTTCCAAAATGGTATGACATGCCCTGATTGGCCAAAGTACCGCGGAGGCGTGTACATGCGTATAGTTGGGGCAGAAGGAGGCTGTGCGCAATGCCTTTACGCACGGCAGGTACTCGGAATTTTGACGAAATTAAAAATGGCAAAACAGCGTTATACACGCGAGGAGGTTGTAGAGCTTCTTGCTAGGGAACCGGGTGCCAAAGTTTATCTCGATGACTCTACAGACATGTTTGTGCCATTTGGCACAATTTTGGCACAGTTGGATTCCGCCTGGACTTTTTTTCCAATTCCATGTACAACTCTGCAGTGGTTTGTTTATTTGGCACAATTTTTGCTGGACTGGTCCAAAATATCGGGAACTGTCAATTTTAGTTCTTATTTGCTACACCACAGACAGGGAAAAAAGCTTTTTTGAGGGAAAATATGTGTTTTTTTTTTTAGGCGGAAGTTAGAATTGTCTGTTTCAACCTAATTTTATTGGCAACCAATACAATTTATCATCTTTTTTCACTTCCACAGCAATCCCCAAGGTCCACCAGGTAATTTGGTACCAAGTTTGGCCACATATCTGGCTAAATACTATATGAAACCTTAGTAAATGTAGATTATAGCTTTTTCGGGAAAAAAGGCCTCTGGGCTTAAGAGGTTAAACAAGGTGCAAATATTGCAAAACCTCATTTGAAATCTGCTGCAAAGGGGTTTGCGTCAGATGTTGTTGGAGCCGTAACCAGCCACATTGCTAATCGCGCTAGTCAGTGTCAGGAACCACAGGAAGGATCTGGACTTCCACGCATTGCACGCGGAAGAGGAAAAAGAAGTCTCTCTGTATTAAAGCACAGTGTATCTAAAGAAAAGCGTAAAACATCGCAGAAGGCCCATATAAACAGACAGCCTCAAGAGAGAGATATATTTGAAAAATGTCTCTCACACATCACCTCTCGGCAGAGTGCACAAAATCAGAGCTTGACCTCTTTGCCCCTCCTATGACTCAACTATCCATAGATCAGACCAACTATGTAGAGATTCACCCTTTAAACTCCATCACAGATCAAGAAGTATTAGAATTTCTGATTTCAGGCAGTGGTGGATCCTATCTTGACCTAAACTCAACATTGCTTTATCTAAGATTAAAGATCACTAAGGAGGATGGAACTGACCTCGGTGCTGATGACAAGTGTGGGACAATTCAGTATCCCCTGAATACTATTTTCTCGCAAGTAGATGTTACTCTAAATGACGTTCTCCCAATTTTCAGCCGGGTTATGGTACAAAGATGTGGGAGCCGATTTGGATTCGGTCGAAATGGGTGATGACGCAACCAATAAAGGACTGGTTAAACGAGCTAGTTTCGCAAGGGGGTCCCAACCATTTGAGCTGATTGGGGCGCTACACAGTGACATTTCTGAAAGACTTTTGCTAAACAACGTGGATGTGCCCTTGAAACTAGTAAAGGCCAAAAGTCCTTTAACTCTGATGTCAGCGGCGGGGGGCGCCTACAATCTAAAGATTTTGGGGGCCAGTATTTTTGCCAAAAAAGTACAAGTCTCACCAGATGTTATGCTAGGACACTCAGCGGCTCTCATGAAATCCAACGTCATTTACCCTATAAGCCGTGTAGTGGTAAAGAATTTCACCATCCCTGCACAGGATAACTTATATCTAGGGAAGCTTCCAAAATATATTGTAGTGGGACTAGTAGATCACAGAGCATTTGTCGGAGCTAGAGAACTGAATCCATTCAATTTTCAACATGCAGATCTTGAATATTTCTCTCTAAGTGTGAATTCTAGATTCATCCCATCGAAACCATCTCAGCCAAGCTTTAATACTCATCAGAGCGTCCGTGAATTTTACACTCTTTATTTGGGGACAAACAGACATATTAGAGACTCGCCACTCTGCATCGAACGTGAAAACTTTGAAAACGGGTACTCTCTATTTTTGTTTAATCTCTCAAGAGATGATGAGCTCGACAGTGAGGCTCTATCCCCCTCAACGCACGGAACCTGTCGCTTGGATTTAAGATTAAGAGCTGCTCTTCCGAGAACTATGACAATGATTGTCTATGCCTGTTATGACACAGTTATAGAAATAAACTCTTAAGCAGAGGTGTGGACTCGAGTCATGTGACTTGGACTCGAGTCAGACTCGAGTCATGATTTTGATGACTTTAGACTCGACTTGACCAAATGTAAAAAGACTTGCAACTCGACTTGGACTTTAACATCAATGACTCTGACTTTCACTTGGACTTGCGCCAATTGACTTGTAAAGACTTGCGTAACCCGGGCCATTTTTACCTTTCTCCGCATCTCTCTTTCTATCTATGCCGTCTCTGAAGAAACAAAGCCTCGCGGTAGTTGTAGCGCTCGCGCGAGAGTTCGAACGTGAGTTCCAGGCAGTTCGCGCAGCAACACTTCCCTAAACAAGCGGACTGCATTCACCGGTGGGTGTGTTGTCTAGGGGAGCTGGAAATGAGCGAGCTGCAGGTATTTATCACGACTTAACGTCATACTTTGTTCTACAAACCGTAATTGATATGCTTTCACTACAGGCGCCTCATACAATTGAATCGACGCAGTTGTCACACTGTGTGCCGTGTTTTAAAGAGGAACTGGTGAGTCAAACTAGCGCTAGCCTGCGCTGCTCTGTTAGCTATTTCTTATATTTTTCTGTGTGGGCGCCGAGGCCTATTATTATGAGTATGTTTTTGCTGTGCTCCTCCTGCTAAAGTTTGCATACATTAGATAGTTGTTTTGATTATGTGCACTAAGCTAGATTAATATTTGCACTATTGTTTATGGTGCATTGATATGAGAATCAGTACTTTGACTGATTGAATTAATTTATATGAGACATTTTATTATGTAATGATATATTGGTAATTATGAGATATTACTAATGCTGGTCCAGTTCATACAGGCCAGGGTCCTTCCCCTCCATTGGTCCCTTCAGTCCTTTGGAACAATAACCACTACGGACATTAAACTGATTATATAGATACAGGTCCTAGCCCAATACTCATATTCATATATGCTGCACTGCTGCACTTGCTACTTCCCATTAAAAACCCCAAAGATAAAAAGTATGTTGACACGGACTGCTCTGATTTTATGTGTGGTCTGTGCATGTGTAACTGAGCCTGCATCTGGCACAACATCCAATTAGATCACGTAGATAGTTTTGATTTACCAGCAGCCAATGACATGGAACAAACTGTTAGTCCATGGGTCAGAGACCAACGAGAATGCACCAGCAAAATGATTCCTAACATTATTTTGTTTGCCTACAAAAGTACGTGGAGACCAACAAGAAACAAATCGCGGTCAAAAAGACTCGAGAGGACTCGAAAGTCAAACCGTAGGACTTGGGACTGACTTGAGATTTGTTGGCCTTTGACTTGGACTCGACTCGGGACTTGCCTGTCTTGACTCGTGACTTGACTCGGGACTTGAGGGCAATGAATTGAGACTGACTTGTGACTTGCTAAACAATGACTTTGTCCCACCTCTGCTCTTAAGCGTCAGGTTTTGATCGACTATTAAAAATGAATAATTCACAAATTAAATCTAGCCGATCTTAGGAGAGTCTTTTTTGGGTGTATACCCGAGTGACTTACTCCCGACAATGATTGAAAAACGTCCATGCTATCTTGTTGCTAACACGCATGATCAAACGCGCGAAGGTGAACACTGGGTGGCTATGATTGTTGAAGACGAAGAAAAATCTTGTTTTTTTGATAGCTACGGTTATGGCCCCGAATTCACTTTCTACCCCGAAAGTTTTATAAAGTTTCTAAAGAACAATTCCTCTGAAATACAATTCAACAATCACCAAGTTCAAGACCATTCTTCAATGTCGTGTATCTTTTTTCTTTGCCATCGTTTTAAAGGACTTTCCTTTCCGGAAGTAATGAGATTGTATTCAGATGATTTAAAAAAGAATGATGCTCTTGCCAATAAGTTTGTGAAGAAAAACGCAGAATGTTTGAGGTGTTTAAACAGGGGTAAAACTTGTCAACAAAAAGCATGCTCTTTAAAACTGTTTAATGAATGTTATAATTGTTCTCAATAAAACACACCCCCTGTATATATTTTTTGAAATAAAACGGTATACTTTTTTTAATCAACTGAAGTCCAACCATTTTGAAGGCATCGGTGAAGACACATGCCATTCAGACGGTGTAAATTCTTGTTGAAGTAAATTGGGTGTATTTGCCGTCGATCTTGTTTTTTTTCCCTGTTTTCACTTACTGCGTTGAACTTGTGGTTCACTCTGACGCTATGTCAGGCTTGAGAGGTAATTGTTCACGCGCATGAGTATTTGTCACTGTAGTGATTGGAATATTCAAATCTGAAATTGCTTTCAAAAATTCCTCCCAGCCACGTGGTATTGACTGTGTATGGAATCGCCTGTTTGATATAGTCTTCATCAAATCAAAAATATGAGCCTTTGATAGTCTTGTCTCCAACAGCAATCTCTCCCACTCGATTCCAGTTTAAAAGGTCTGAATTTCTGAGTTTATGCAAAATGTAGGCAGCATTTTTCCTATTACGCGATTCAATATTTTCTAAAATCTCATCTCATTGTAAGCTATTTTTTTTTGGAGTCTAGGGTGATACCCTGTTTATCTTTATAATCCTTTCATTAGTTCATCATGGTTAGATCCTATATCCATACAATCATCGACCACTAAAAGATTGTGCTGATTCGATGGGAAGAGATTAGAGAGAGTGTGCTCCATATTATGTGTTTAACAAAAAAAGATTTTCCAGTATCACTGGCCCCCACTAGTAATGCAGTGAAAGGGAGCACTGCAAAAACTCAAAATCTTGCCAAGTATATTTTTCTAATTTCTAGTCAAAATATCTTATCACACTTAATAGAAGACAAAATCACCTAAAGACCAAGATTTAAGTGAGATAAAGGAACTTGTTTTTGAATACCTTGTTAAGTGAAACTGTCTTGAAAACATATTGTTTTAAGTCATATGTCAGATGAAACAAGCTTTTTTGACATTTCACAAGGTTTTTAAACTGCTGTGTTATTTGCAAAAGATGAATGGTCTTGTTTCAAGAAAGACTTAACTTGAATTGAGACAACAAATCTGCTTTATTGAAAACTGCAACATGCCCAACTCACAATGTACAGTACAGTGTGGCTATGTTTCTTACATTTCCATCAAACCATGTCCATGTGATATGTAAAAAAGACAGAGGCAAAAGCTGGAATTATGTTTCCTTCTTTGTTCTGTTACTCTCATACATACTGCACCACATTATTCCAAAAGTAACCAGTAAAAATAAATGCTGTCATCAATTGTGTTTGTCCTTAAAAAAAAAAATCAGCACCAGTACCCCACTCAAAGACTAATGAAGAAGAATGATGTTTGATGACGTCTGTGAGGTCATACTTCAGGGGAATGTACATGCTATAATTGATGTTTACAAAGTAGTATGGTGTATAATCAACAAGCTTTTCAACATCTATGAAAATATTGGCTTGCGCTAGGTCGGGAACTTCTACTTCATAATCTAAATAATGATCATTCCACCCAACTGTAGAGAGAGGCTGGCATTCAAAACAATACACTGACGCATTTAAAATATAAACGTTTTTCACAAGTGCAAACTCTGGAGTATCATTGATAACATTAGAAATAACCAAAGTTTTTCCACATGTATGCTTATTTCCATGTTGCATAATCCACCGTACTGAAACTATATGTTCGACATGCTCTATTCCTAAGAAGTCTTTAATCTTTCCTTCAACATAGTGAGCATCTTTCACCTCAGAGGCTGGGCCCATGTCAACTTCACTTGAAAAAATTGGATGTTTCTCATGCACATTCTGACTACATTCATAAAGTTGGTTGTGCTTCTCAAGAGACTTCAGATATTTTTAAAACTACTTTTCAAAGCCCACTGCTTAAAAAAGCAATGCTTTGACTCAAAGCGCATACACATATGCCTCACTGCAGGACCAAGTGCCTTAATCTGTGAAGGAAGATGCAGCAAGTAATGCTGTTTAGGTATAATATTTGCATCTGAAAACAGCTGTTTGAAATGTTTTAAATGTTGCTCTATTAAAAGCTTCAGCCTTGAAAGAGTTGAGAGAGCAATAATAGGTGAAAACAGAATTTTGACTATCTCTAACAACTTAAGTAGCATTTGTGTTATTTCCTCCAATTTTGTCAATGAGAAATGGCAGGATCTTTAACAAAACCAGCATCTGCCCAGCTGACTTATCAATTTATTGTCATTTGATGACAGTGTATTGACAGATATGGGACAAGGTTTATCCCTTGCATCCACAGGAGAATAAGGGAAATAAATAATTGCACTGTTGAATACATCTAAGTCCAAATGCCCTGAAAGCACAAGATGCTTTAAAACACATTTTATTTCATAAGGGGCAACCCCTTCAAGAATGACATGCATGATGTCCTGTGGGGTTTGATTGATTATATCAAAGTGAGGAAATTCTGTTAATTTGCTTCTCCTGTTTATGCCATATGTCATTTTTATATTTTCTTTCAGAAAGTCAGTATTTGCCTTCTCAATGTCATTACATTGCCTGTTATGACTTGCCATTGTCCTTTTAATAAACAAATCTTCATTACATTGCTCCTGCATGTCTTCAAACTTGCATTCGCAGTGCCTGCATTTACTGTAGGCAAATCCCACTCCAATCTTAAATCCAGCCACTTCATGCTGAGCTAGAGTGTCTCCACACACAGACATAAGTGCCCCATAAATTGTCCTCTCACCATTTGCAGTGACAAGCTGGACACCTTCACACAGCTCAGTTAAGTCATGGTTAATCCTCTGAAATATCTCATCAATACAACGGGAAATATCTTTTGATTTTACCCTGGGTTGATGTTACCTAAAGTGTAATAAATCAATAACAATTTGTTTTTGTTTGCCCGAGATCCAAGAGGATTGCATAGCTCAATTTCATAAGTATATAAAACTACCTGCAATGCTGTGGGAAATTTTGAAAAGAGTGGGTGTGACTTAAAAATGTCTCCATCAATGAAATCATGAAAAAATCCATCCTTGCATGTCTGTGGCCTCTCAGCAATCATTGCAATTGTTCTTGGATGTGATAGCAGCTGCTCCAAACTTTTCACCAACGGTATATAATGAAAACAGTGGTCCTTAATGGTAAGAACTCTGGAGTCTCCATGTTTCACATAGCATACTGTTTGTTTTGCGACAAGAATCTCTGGTTCAACTGGTTTTAACAGTTCTTTGATTGTCTTATCCTGCAAATGGGTGGAAGAAATTTGACAGAAAGGGTCGACAAACTGGTCAAATATCCCCATTGCATCACTCTTTAGTTGAACCGGGTCCCCACAATGTCTCTCAATCATGTTGTTCATTTTCTGTTTTAGGTGCTCCAATAATGCGGCCTGATATTGCTGGACTCCAATCACCATTTGGTTAACAGCACTCTGGGGAGCAGAAAACAAACAAACAAAAAAATACTACATTATAAAATGTATATAAAAATGCTGTCAACATGCAAATTCACAGACACTTAAAAAAAAAAGTAATAACCCTTCAATTACATATTGTTAGTGATGTGCAATGATCAAAATAGGCTATTTCCAGCAAAACTATCATGAAATATTGCTGCCTTTTGCTGCTTTAAGACTTTGTTTACACTTTGTCTTAAAATGCGTTTTGAGCAATAGGATCACAAGTGGACAGTGCTAAATAGAAGTTTAAGTGTTGGGTGTATAATGTTGTCTCTATTTTCAGCTCATGCTCAACAAATATAGTGGATGGACAGATTTTGTAAGCAAGGTATATGGCCATATGCATATATAGCGGGGAAGTGAGATTTGATCAGAAGTGGTCACTGAAGAAGCATGTGGAGACACATTCTAATGTCAGGTGTTTCTCTGTCATACCTTTAACTGTCCACCTGTGATCAGATCAATCAAGATGTCAGGTCTGAACAGTGGCTGAGTTATTTGAAAGTTTAAGCTTATTGCTTTTAAACTTGCTACTAAAAATTGAAAATAAATAAATGGCATAAATTACCTGTGTCAGTCGATGCGTTTCTCTGGCTTGAAGAAGAAATGCAGTTGCATGTTTAGAAAGGTCAACATTCATGCGACCCTCTCCATCTTCTTGAAATCCACTCTGAAAGAGATTCACAATAAACATATCTATTAAAACAGGGAAAATAATCTGTACTTCATGAATGTTACGGTTTACACACATACTAAATTGTTTTCCTTTACCTGCTCTCTTGCCAATAAATGAATATTACTAAAGGCCTTTGAACTTAACATGTAGTCCAATAAGCTAGAAGGAGACAACTTCCTGTCACACACTGTCATGGACACATGTCTCACCAGCCAATGATAAGCCAATAATACACATATTACAGCCTCTATGCTTGATTCAAACTGTTAAAGGATAACCTGTCATTTCTTATTTATTTATTTATTATTTAAACAACTAACATTAATGTTACTGATTTTTCTTCAGTTAATTCTGGCAACTGAATTACATAACTAATAATTACATACTAATAATCAAATAAGTGAATTAAGTTACCAATTACTGCATATAAAATTAAGCAGTTGCCAGAAAAGCAACTTGTCTTACTTATAAATAATTTATGTAATTTTCTAATTAATGTGTCAATACACTTAAATTATTTTAGTATCCTAAATTCTTTTTCTTGACGTTGACATTTGAACACATCATGATGACATTTTATTTAACTTTGCCTAATAGTCATTTTACTGAGCCCAACTTGAACGCAGAGCTAATTAGCTAGCTAAGTCAGCTAACAGCATGGACGAATTGGATGATGTCGCAGTGTCGATTTTAAGGGATAATGTATGCAAATATTATTCTTTATCATTTTGAACGTAGGAATGCAGAGACCTAATTGAAGCTAAAGAAGCTAATTGCTTCCTGGCTGCTCCACATATGAATGTTGTATTATGACAAACTTTTATATAACAAATTATTATAATATATATTATGTTGTGTTCAGACTAAAAGCAAAGTGAATTTTCCAGCTAAATTCATAAACTGTGAAGACTAGTAAACTAATGGTCAAATGAAAATTGTTGGTCACTAGGAAAATTCTTAGTTGGTGGCAGCTGTAATTGTTGTACTAGTAACGTCTATAAGACATCGCACTAGCTGCCTGATTTGAATGTAGTGTCAACTTCTAACAGTCTCATTCAGTTTCATTGCTATGGCACTGTTTCATCTTGCTATGTTTGTCTTCCAATGTTTTCATAGCTGCAAACATCACAGAGACAATGATGAGCACCCTGTCTCGTGAAGACTTGCGGGATCTTTTCCCAGGCCCAGAGAACTTCTTACGGAGAAAAGCAGTCTGGCGTGCCTGTCATGGTGCGTTGGATGAGGTCAGTTTTTCAGTTAAGTGGCCTAAACTAACCACCTATTTAAGTTGGCAGCAGCACATTGAGCTAACAGCATGGTATCTTTGGAACAGCCATGGTAGTCTACATGTGTGATCAATTGAGTTTAGATTAATAGATTGATAGGTGTTCAGTTAGTTGATGTAAGCAATTCACCCCTAAAATGGAACATTATTTATGTAATATGTTTATTTATACGTGTGCAGAGCTGTCAATGCTACATTTGTGTTGTAACAAAAAAACAAATGTTGCTTTTTGCAGTAAATGGTTTTGCATTTATATAGCGCTTTCCAGCCGTATTCCTACAGCCCCAAAGCGCTTTACAATGCTAACTCATTCACCCATTCACACACATTCATACTCCGGTTGTAGTTCAATATCTTTTTTTTATCTTACAGGAGTGTGGCCAAGAACACTCAAAATCATCGAGCAGTTCCTCCTGTAATACATCACCAATGCAACAGACATCCACTCCTGTGAAAGCGAGTCCTGCAAAGTACACAACCCCTGAAAAGGTTGTGAAATGAACCTTTCCGGAATATGTGGTGCACACCGACTGTGACGGCCCCCTCTGCTGGGCCTGTGGTGGCAGTGTTCATGACATTCTGAGATGATGGGAGGCAGCTGGGAAGTCATGTGACCTCCCGGATGCTTCAAAAAGCGGCTTCCCCTCACTCTCGCTCTCTCACCTGGCTTCTGGGCACCTGCCGGCGTGCCCGGACTGCCGCTACCATTCTGGGCCCTGTTGGACCAGCCGCCACGCCACGCTTGTTTGTCCTTTCATTTACACGCACTACAACACAATATTTGCACTACAACGGTTGTCCTACTGACTTTCATATACAACACCTTGCACCCCACAGCATACCATTCACTTACACTGCTTTCATACAGATTCCTTTATTATTGTTTAAATAAATGCCCCACAGAGGGTTTAAATTTCTCAGTTTGTCGTGTCCTCCCTCTCATGTTATGGTCTCACGAGCCGGGCCGTAACAAATGGGGGCTTCGTCCTAAACATATTTGGAAAGTCATTCAGTGGTGTTTTGGAATCTCCCCTAGACGTGGTAGTGTGTGTGGATTCGGAGTTTGTACACGCGCGCTGTGCGTGAGTGGATCCATTGACCTACTTTCTGTGAATCTGTGAATGGACGTGACGTCACCGCTGCTGAGGAGGCGGGTGTACGTGCAGTAAAGTTGTGGTGAGGACACGGCTTCGCGTGGAAGTTATTGGTTCATTCAAGACTACAGGTGAGTGAAGTGTTTTCTGTCTTGTGTCGCACGCAAATGGCTTCTGTCTACAGCTGGGTCTCCTGTTAGGCGAAGTGGTGTTGCCGCTTCAGGCTTCACCTGTTTTTTTTTGTTTTAATAGTGTCGTGGGAACGCGGTTGGTGTTCAATGCGCAAGCATTGATCTCGGGGGCACTCCGTGGAACTGTTTGCTCCACTGGTTTCGTGCTTAATATTCCCGCTGCTGAACCACGTGAAGAGCTAGGCACAGTTAGGCAGGTGAGTTTTGGGATAGGTAGGCAAAGTATAGAGGGGATTCTGGTTGTGTGAGCCTGTTGCTGCGCACTGGTTGTGACACTTCCACTCGCAGTGTAGTAGTCTGGTTTGTTTGTTTAAGGCTAACGCGTGTGTGTAGTTTGGTATGAGTATGGAGTCTGTGGTAGAGGATTTTGTGGCTGATCCCACTGTGGGGAGGCTTGATGAGTGTAGTAAGTCTGATTTGTTGGCGATCGCGGCGCACTATGAAATTTCCGTGTCAAAGCAGGAGGTGAAGAAAGTGCTTAAAACGCAGGTTCAGTCAGCGTTGGTGGCGCAGGGCATTTTCTCTCCAGTGGTTGTGTCTGATGCGGAGATGCGGAGAATGGAGCTGCAGCTGGAAATACGAAAGTTAGAACTTCAAGAAAAAGAAATACAGGACAGAGAGCGGGAAAGAGAGCTTAGGTTTCGGGAAAGAGGGCCAACAGCAACATGAGTTTGAGCTGCGTAAATTGGAGCTGGAGGCGAGTTTCAGACAGGCGTCTACTCGTTTGTCTATCAGCCAGTGCAGTAGTTCCCAAGCAGAGTTTGACGTGAACAAATGCATCAGATTAATTCCACCATTCACGGGGAAGGGTGTGGATAAATATTTTGTTTTGTTCGAGCGTGTGGCGAGTACTTTGAGCTGGCCTGAGAGTGTCTGGCCGCTGCTGCTGCAGTGTGTGTTCACGGGGAGGGCGCAAGAAGCGTATGCCTCGCTGTCACCGGAGGATAGTTTGCAGTATAGCAAGGTAAAAGTGGCAGTCGAAAGGGCGTATGAGCTCGTACCAGAGGCGTACAGGCAAAAGTTTCGCCGCTACAAAAAGTTAGACACTCAAACCTACGTTGACTTTGGGCGTGAGAAGATCTCATTGTTTGAGAGGTGGTGCGCTGCACAAAACGTTAGTACTGTGGACCAGATAAAAGATTTGATTTTGATGGAAGAGTTCAGAAACTGTGTTCCGGAGAAAATTGCTGTTTATCTCAACGAACAGAGGGTTGGGAAAGTAACAGAGGCCGCAGTGTTAGCGGACGAGTATGTGCTGACCCATAGAGACTATGCGCAGACTGTGGGCTCGAGGAACGTTAAAGTATGGCGTGAGGAGGGCTCTGCTAGACCAGATGTGTCAAAGGTTAGTGCTAAAGGCTCGACCATGGGTGATTGGGACCGTGTTTGTCACTTCTGTCAGAAGCGTGGACACATTAAGGCGAATTGTTATGCGCTGAAGAATAAGTCTGGGGGGTCCCACTCTGATCCTAAGGGCGCGGGGTTAGCGGTACCGGTGCGTAATGGGTGTAAAGAGCGTAATGAGGTGGAGCGTGTTGAGTCTGAAGCTTGTATCTCGTACCTTCCGTTCATCCGTGAGGGCTATGTGTCGTTGCTGGGCAGTGACAAGAAAGTGCGGGTAAGGATATTGAGAGATACGGGGGCTTTTGTTTCTTTTATTCGTGCCGACGTTTTGCCATTGTCCAGTGAGTCTGAGACTGAGGCATGTGTGCCAGTTCGGGGCATGGGATTAAACATCCTGTTTGTTCCATTGCACAAAGTGTCTCTGGAATGTGAGCTCTTTTCTGGAGAAGTGGCATTGGCTGTACGACCTGCATTGCCGATAGCGGGGGTTTCTGTCATTTTGGGTAACAGTTTGGCGGGGTCTCGGTTGTGGGACGCTGCTCCGTCACTTGTGCCAATGGAGGCGGATTCCGGGCCACTGGTTGTTCCCCACACGATGGAGATAGTGCGGAGTTTCCGGAGGTGTTTACAGCGTGTGCCGTGACTCGGGCCATGGCGCGGGCGCAGTCTGGGGAAGAGGGAGGTGTGAAAAACATTATCTTTCCCTTGTCTGATTTTCCTGTGGCTTTGACTCGTAGGGAGCTGGTGCTGGAGCAGCAGGCTGATGTGTCCCTAAAGAGCCTGTTCGAGCAGGTGCGCCCTACAGGTGAAGCAGTGGACAGTGCGTGTGGGTACTTCCTTCAGGAGTCACTGTTGGTGAGGAAATGGTGGTCACACGTTGGCCTAGCCAGTGATCCTGTTTTTCAAATTGTTGTGCCCAGTAAATTTCGCTCTGCTGTGTTAAAGGTGGCACATGACGAGTCTGGACACTCTGGCGTGACTAAGACTTACGACCGGGTCCTGAGACATTTTTTTTGGCCTCGTCTTAAGAAGGACGTTTCAGCATATATTAAGACATGTCATGTGTGTCAGCTTACAGCCAAGCCCAACCAGGTGTTGAAGCCATTCCCATTAAGTCCAATTGGGGTGACATCTCAGCCATTTGAGCACTTGGTTATAGATTGTGTGGGCCCATTACCACGCTCTAGGGCTGGTTCGTGTTATTTGTTGACTGTAATGTGTCAGCTGACGCGGTATCCTGCTGCCTATCCGCTGAAAACGATCACTGCCAGGGCAGTGGTGCGTGCCCTAACCCAGTTTATTTCTGTGTTTGGCATTCCCAAAGTTATCCAATCCGACCAGGGCACTAACTTCTCGTCTCATCTTTTTGCCCAGGTTCTAAAGCAGCTTCGGGTGCGACATAGGATGTCTACAGCATACCATCCTGAAAGCCAGGGGGCTTTAGAGCGGTTCCATCAGTCTCTACTGCGTGCCTATTGTACAGAGCTGGGAGGAGACTGGGAGGAAGGATTGCCGTGGTTGATGTTGGGGGCCCGTGAGGTTACCCAGGGGAGCACTGGGTTTAGCCCTAATGAACTTGTGTTTGCGCATACAGTTAAAGGTCCCCTAGCAGCAGTGGCAGGCGATTTCAGGGAGCCTGAACCGCCAAAGAAACTTGTGGACTATGTGAATGGGTTTAGGAGACGCTTGTATGCAGCGAGAGCAATGGTGCAGGAGAAAATGGCTGCCACACAGGGGAAAATGAAAGCACTGTTTGACCGGCACTCAGAGGTGCGTTCATTTTTGCCGGGGGATCAGGTGTTGGCCCTGTGTCCAATGTTAACCTCTCCTTTTCAAGCCAAGTTCACAGGTCCTTATACGGTACTGGAGCGAAAGTCTGACCAGAACTAGGTAATCTCCATGCCTGAGCGCAGGAAGAAGACTCAACTGTGCCACGTGAACCTGTTGAAGCCATACTATACCCGTGAGGCTGGTGTGGAGCAGCTGGGGGGTGGCAGGGCTAAGGCAGCGTGCGCAGTTGATAGGTTTGTTGGGGTGACTGAGTTCAGCACCACGGACAGCTCCCTGTCACCTGGTGTGAGAGATGACAGTGACGCTGGTACTCTGGACAGCGCTCTTGTTCAGGGGCGTCTTAAAAACTCGGAAACTTTGAGGAACTTGGACTCTCTGTTTGCTCATCTGACGGGGGACCGGGCAAAGCAGTTAGTGCAGTTGGTGGATCAGTTTCCTGCTTTATTTTCGGACACACCGGGTCGCACACATCTACTCGAGCACGATGTAGATGTGGGTGACTCCAGGCCTATAAAGCAGCGTTTTTATAGGGTTAATTTTGAGAAGCGTCAATACTTGGATGCAGAAGTCAAGTACATGGTTGAAAATGGGATTGCAGAACATACTTGTTCAAGCTGGGCGTCCCCATGTATTCTTGTGCCCAAATCTGACAACTCTATGCGATTTTGTTCAGATTTCCGAAAGTTGAACGCAGTTACTAAACCAGACTGTTTCCCATTGCCGAGAATGGACGACTGCGTGGATCAAGTTGGTTCCGCTCGGTTTGTCAGCAAATTCGACCTTTTAAAGGGATACTGGCAGGTGCCGTTAACTCGACGAGCCCGTGAAGTCTCAGCGTTCATTACACCAACAGGCTTGTACTCCTATACAGTCATGCCATTTGGTCTACGAAATGCACCCGCAACATTTCAACGACTCATGAACAGCGTCATAGGAGATATGCCGGGTTGTGCGGTGTATTTAGACGACGTTGTTGTGTATTCGGACTCGTGGGAGGAGCATTTGGCACGCATTGAGGAGCTTTTCACTCGTTTGCTAGGGGCGAGGCTAACTGTAAACCTTGCAAAGTGTGAGTTTGCGAAGGCTACTGTTACTTATCTGGGACGTGTCGTGGGTCAGGGCCAGGTCCGACCCGTTGCAGCTAAAGTTGAAGCCGTTGAGCAGTTCCCTGTTCCGGTCACAAAAAAGGAGCTAATGCGATTTTTGGGACTCGTTGGGTACTACAGGTGTTTTTGTAAAGATTTTTCATCGGTTGTCTCACCATTAACAAACTTGCTGCGTAAAGATGTTACATTTTTGTGGGCTCCAGTCTGTCAGCAGGCATTCGAGCAGGTGAAAAGACTCCTGTGCTGCTCCCGTGCTTGCCGCGCCTCGTCTGACCCAACCATTTCATCTCTACGTGGACGCAAGCCACGTGGGCGCTGGGGCTGTCCTTACGCAAGTAGATAACCTTGGTATCAACAGACCGGTCAGTTATTTCTCTAGGAAGTTCAACAAACATCAGCTGAATTATTCAGTGATTGAGAAGGAGACCTACGCGTTAATTCTAGCGTTGCAACACTTTGACGTCTACTTGAATGGCAGCGTTGAGACGGTGGTCCACACCGACCATAATCCGCTCACGTTTTTGTCAACTTTTAAGTGTCCAAACCAGCGGTTAATCCGTTGGTCACTGTTTTTACAGTCATATAACTTGGACATCCGCTACATTAAAGGATCCGATAATGTGGTAGCTGACGCTTTGTCGCGCGCTCCGTTGTGATAGTGTTGCCATTGTATGTTCCTCTCTTCTTTCTCACTCTCCTTGTATCCAGGTTTCTGTGTGCACCAGTTGCTGGACGGAGGAGTGGACTGGGACGGAGTTGGAGGACGCGCTAGTGGCCGTTCTTTCTTTTGGCGTCTCGTTGCAGGGTTCCTTTGGGGGAACCTGCATTTTAAGGGCGGGGGTGTGACGGCCCCCTCTGCTGGGCCTGTGGTGGCAGTGTTCATGACATTCTGAGATGATGGGAGGCAGCTGGGAAGTCATGTGACCTCCCGGATGCTTCAAAAAGCGGCTTCTCCTCACTCTCGCTCTCTCATCTGGCTTCTGGGCACCTGCCGGCGTGCCCGGACTGCCGCTACCATTCTGGGCCCTGTTGGACCAGCCGCCACGCCACGCTTGTTTGTCCTTTCATTTACACGCACTACAACACAATATTTGCACTACAACGGTTGTCCTACTGACTTTCATATACAACACCTTGCACCCCACAGCATACCATTCACTTACACTGATTTCATACAGATTCCTTTATTATTGTTTAAATAAATGCCCCACAGAGGGTTTAAATTTCTCAGTTTGTCGTGTCCTCCCTCTCATGTTATGGTCTCACGAGCCGGGCCGTAACACCGACACAGAACTTGAGCAAGTCCGACAACAGTATTTTGAGTTGTCGAAGAGAGGTGAACAGCTTAACTGCCAGATGTCAAAGGAGCTCAGATGCCGGCTCATTCGAAACACCATGACCAGTATGATCGCAATCCTGAGGGCAAAGGGTGATAGAGAATCACACAGATACCCATCAAAGCCAGAAATTACAGCAATGGCAAAAAGAATCGTGCTGTACTATCCCATGCTGCAGGACCAAGGCCTCCGTACATGGGTAAGTGAAATGTATCCAGTTGATGACTGTGTTTCATGTTGGACATTTTTAGCAGTGATTTGAATAATGTATTAAATTTCTTGTGCAGCTCACTGTGTACTCACAGCTCTACAAAAAAATACAAAATGTGAGATCCTCCCAAAAAAGAACCCCAGATTGGAGACATTCAAAGAGGTGAGCTGTACCTAAAGATTATTTTCATTTAAGATTGATCTGTTAATCATTTTCTAGATTAATTGATCAGTTGTCTGGTCAATATAAAGTCCAAGGTGATGTCGTCAAAAGTCTTGTTTGGGCCACAACCTAAGGATATTAATTTCACTGTCATAGAGGACTAAAGAAGGTAGAACCTTTTCACATTATAGAAACTTAAATCATATTTGGACACTAAAAAGTATATTTTCCTCACTTCCTGTTTTTTTGTGTTTGACCACAAGGTAATTGCTTTGGATGTGTGCGGGAGATATTGCTTTATTACTAAGCACTTTGTGTTACATTTTGTTTGTATAAAAAGTGCTGTGTTGTTGACAACTAATTGATTGACTAATCTTTGCAGCTCTTCAAAGAGGTGCTGTCTTGAGCCGCCAACAGACACGGATGAAATGGATTTAAGTGACTCAACTGTAATTCTGGATCGGTCCACAGAAGGAACTGGCAGCCCAGGCTCAGACGGTAAAGAAAGTGAGTTAGTGACAGTTAGTGACAGGTGAGTTTCAACTTTTCATTTACAGATTTGTCCTTATGAGGTATTTATATTTTAGATTAACTAATAAACCCACTTTATTGGTCATCATAACAGTACTGACATGACAGAAGTGTAAGGCTTTTAAATTGACATCAGAGGATTCTTGTTTACACTATATTTATACTGTTTTATTTTCAAAGTATTAACATTATTGTAGAAATTAAGTTCTACCAGAAATCTGGTATTAATAAAAAGCTGGTATTATCAGTCACTGCAAAATTACTTTCTATATCCTCTCCAGCATATCAAATGTTATGTATTTAAAACCCATATGTCTCATTTGTGGCATTTTTGCTCTTTTTAATTGAATGTAATTAATTTTAGTTCCAAAATGATCCTTAAAGTACATTATCCTATCAGAAATATTTCTGTGTCATGTGTTGAAGGAAGAAGATCCCAAAGCCTTCCTGAAGAAGCACCTTCTGCCTTCTCCAGTCCTGATGGTGAGTTTGTCCACCTCATGACTGTGTGTAGTAAGGGTATGTGCATCTTTGTAGGGGTGTAGTTTTGTGCGTACATGCAATTTTATGAGATTGCAATTGGTTGTTCTTGGGCTTTCATCAGATGTCGGTCCGGGGATCCTCTGCTGACTAGCCGATTGGGGGATCCAGATGTTCTGATGGAGAATGTTATATGGTTAGTTTTAAACACACGTAGAAAATAATAAAAATAAAATAAAATCTGTTTACTTTTTCCTAGTTGAAATGTAGATTCTGAGATCTTTAAGAACGAGTGAATCTTCTTCTCCAGTGGTCTGAAACTAAAAGAAGACGGGGTTAATGCCATACATTTTCAGATATAATATTACAAAACAGAGATGCTAGGAGTGTGTGTGCGAAATCGCACACACACATATGGTAGAGATAGTGCACCCATACACACACACACATTATTTTCAGAGTCTAGGGGGGCATGCTGGACGCACACAGACGCGTGGAGGGAGAGAGAGGGTGGGGGCTATACAGACACATACACACACACATGATTCCTCCCTGATGCACACACAGACATTGCCCCAGGATATCTCTTTATACTCGGAGAGATGAGTATACAAAATTGGGCATTGAGTGTGTATGCTAGGCACACACACCTAAGGTAGGGATAGAAAAGAGACTACAGTAACTTATCATGAAAATAACAAAATTCAAGTACTCACAGAGATGTGGTAGGGCCTAGCTCAAAACTGGAAGGTGCAGACTCTTCTCAATCTGGAGATGCAGACTCTTCTTGATGCTGGAGATGCAGACTCTTCTTGATGCTGGAGATGCAGACTCTTCTTGATGCTGGAGATGCAGACTCTTCTTGATGCTGGAGGTGCAGGCTCTTCTTGATGCTGGAGGTGCAGGCTCTTCTTGATGCTGGAGGTGCAGGCTCTTCTTGATGCTGGAGATGCAGGCTCTTCTTGATGCTGGAGGTGCAGGCTCTTCTTGATGCTGGAGGTGCAGACTCTTCTTGATGCTGGAGGTGCAGACTCTTCTTGATGCTGGAGGTGCAGACTCTTCTTGATGCTGGAGGTGCAGACTCTTCTTGATGCTGGAGATGCAGACTCTTCTTGATGCTGGAGGTGCAGACTCTTCTTGATGCTGGAGGTGCAGGCTCTTCTTGATGCTGGAGATGCAGGCTCTTCTTGATGCTGGAGGTGCAGACTCTTCTTGATGCTGGAGGTGCATGCTCTTCTTGATGCTGGAGGTGCATGCTCTTCTTGATGCTGGAGGTGCAGGCTCTTCTTGATGCTGGAGGTGCAGACTCTTCTTGATGCTGGAGATGCAGACTCTTCTTGATGCTGGAGGTGCAGACTCTTCTTGATGCTGGAGGTGCAGACTCTTCTTGATGCTGGAGGTGCAGGCTCTTCTTGATGCTGGTGCAGACTCTTCTTGATGCTGGAGGTGCAGACTCTTCTTGATGCTGGAGATGCAGACTCTTCTTGATGCTGGAGATGCAGACTCTTCTTGATGCTGGAGATGCAGACTCTTCTTGATGCTGGAGATGCAGACTCTTCTTGATGCTGGAGGTGCAGACTCTTCTTGATGCTGGAGGTGCAGACTCTTCTTGATGCTGGAGGTGCAGACTCTTCTTGATGCTGGAGGTGCAGACTCTTCTTGATGCTGGAGATGCAGACTCTTCTTGATCCTGGAGATGCAGACTCTTCTTGATGCTGGAGATGCAGACTCTTCTTGATGCTGGAGATGCAGGCTCTTCTTGATGCTGGAGGTGCAGGCTCTTCTTGATGCTGGAGGTGCAGGCTCTTCTTGATGCTGGAGGTGCAGACTCTTCTTGATGCTGGAGATGCAGACTCCTCTTGATGCTGGAGGTGCAGACTCTTCTTGATGCTGGAGGTGCAGACTCTTCTTGATGCTGGAGGTGCAGACTCTTCTTGATGCTGGAGGTGCAGACTCTTCTTGATGCTGGAGGTGCAGACTCTTCTTGATGCTGGAGGTGCAGACTCTTCTTGATGCTGGAGGTGCAGACTCTTCTTGATGCTGGAGATGCAGACTCTTCTTGATGCTGGAGGTGCAGGCTCTTCTTGATGCTGGAGGTGCAGGCTCTTCTTGATGCTGGTGCTGCAGACTCTTCTTGATGCTGGAGGTGCAGACTCTTCTTGATGCTGGTCAACTCTGATCAATCTCATGGGGTCAGTATTTATACACATAGAAGAGATAGACCAACCCACATCCTAGACTTATCAATTGTCTCACTTTTGGCACAGGAATTATTTTCTCCCTGCAGGTGCCATCCTTTTGAGAAACTTTTATTTTGAAAAACACGCGGGAAGATTTTCTCCCATGTCATTGGGCTTATCAATTGTCACTCTTAAGGGGAAGATGTTTTCTCACAGGGCCTTCTTTTGAGGAAGTTTTCTTTTAAAAAACACACAGGAAGATTTTCTCCCACCATGCTTAAAGTTAAAGGAAAATAGAACAAAAACATTTTTCCACCCATCAATCATGAAAGCTGGACCATCATACAGAGAGGGGGGCAAATTCTTCATCTCACCCACATATGAATGACCATATTTCACCCCTTGTGACCTCTGGGTTCCCATGCTTTTTAGATAATAGAGGGGGCGTGGCTAAAGTCAAAAGGTCATCCATCAAAGTTTGACAGAAAGTGCTTCCTTCTTTCTCTCACATTATATTTGCTTTGAGCATATAATATTTGCTGTGAGCGCTAAGCTTTGAGTGTACGTATGGTCCGGAGCGGTCCGAAGCGACCCGAAGCAGAGTTGCCAGTGATAAATGGTGAGAGGGCTGCTGCAGAGCCAGTGCGCGGTGTGCCGATGCTTTGAGTGGCATAAAATAGTGATAAACTGTGCTAAATCCCGAGGTGTGGAGCCATGGTGCTTTAGGCAGTGAATAAATGACCGGGAGCCGTGTCAATGGCTTGGAATACTGTTTGAGCATTTTTTGAGCGCTGGTCACTGTGACGTCAGGACAGAGCGCCGTTTTGGTCACAACCCCTGTTGGCACAGAGACTGCTCTTTTAAAGATTTCATTTAATTTCATTTTCAACCCCTTTGTCCATTTCTGGGTCGGGGGGGTGGCAATGAGAGCTGCCACCCAACGCCCATAGCACCAGTCCCTCACTGATCTTCTGCAGGTGGTGAGTCCACAGGAAGATGGCTGCTCGGTCAGTTGTGAAACAGCCTTGGTCTTTCAGCGGGGGGCCTCAGGCAACGTGGGGTTAAGTGTCTTGCCCAAGGACACTTGGGCTCACAACCTCACAACCTCCAGGCCCAAAGGCCAATGCTCTACCAACTGTCGCCCCTCTTTTATTTTTTTATTTTTATGTTTTATTTAAAATGATTTTAGAGTAAATTATGATTCTAAAAAGGAGACCGTGTTGGTTCTACTGGATCTTAGCACTGCCTTCGATACAGAAGACCACACCATTCTTTTATCCTGCCTGAAACACCTCGGCCTCTCTGGTGCTGTCCACAAATGGTTCACTTCTTATTTAACAGACAGATCCTTCATGGTAAGTTTGGATACCTGCTCCTCTCAGGTCCATAAAATCACATGTGGTGTGCCCCAGGGTTCCATTTTAGGTCCAGTCCTTTTTAACCTGTACATGCTCCCTCTTGGCGGTGTCGTCAGGAGACATGGAATTAACTTCTACAGTTATGCAGATGATACACAGCTGTACATCTCCATGTCTCCTGATGACACCAGGCCAATGGATGCTCTTTTTAACTGCATTTTAGACCTGAAATCCTGGATGGCAGAAAATTTTCTCCAGCTCAACCAGGACAAAACTGAGGTTTTAGTCATCGGTCCCTAGGCCCAGAGAGAGAAACTTTTATCAAAACTCCAAACACTCTTTTAATCCATTGTCACAAGTGAAAAACCTGGGCGTAATTTTTCACTCTGAGCTTACTTTTATTCCCCACATTAAAGCTGCACTAACTGACTTTATTTTGTATTCATTACAAAAATGCTATCCATGTCCATACAGTGCATTAGGATATACGTCCTTTTGAAGAAAAAGTAGCGCAGGGTTGTGCTGGCGTGACATTATATTTTAGATCGAGTTTTGATGAAACAAGAGAATGCGTTTCGGGTCATAGATTGTGACCAATCACAGCGGACCACTAGCCCCCAATTTTGTGAGAAATCTACAGGTCTCGGTTGTTTGTTCAGAGTAAGCCGCCGTATGACGTAATGCACAGCCGGCACTTCCGCATTCCTCGGTTATTTTCTAGTGTATTTAAGCAGGCTAGACGCGATACACGGGTAGGCTGCCCTCCCGATCATCAAACTATCCACTGTGTTCCCGTTTCTCTCCCAGCTAGAAGCTGTAGTCCGGGTAGGTTGTGGTTTGTTTGTTTGTGTTTTAGACGCTGTCAAGTAACCCCATTGACCTGTCCGGGGTGCGTCAGCCTGGGAGGGCATCTTTATCTGTCAGCTCAGACAATATATCACTCTAGGTATTCAGACTGCTTTTATAAGGGTTCAATTGGGGATTGAATGTAGAATATGAATTTGTTTGTTTCTTTTGTAGAGTTAGCAGGCTACATGTCGTTTTTATTTGGGTCTAATGCTAGGGTTGTTTTTTAGTCAGGTACTGCGTGGACGAGTCTGTACCCCTTACATTTGATTTTGAGATAATTCTCTCTTTTTGGGTATTTACTTTGACCTGTATACTGTACTTGACACTGTTCTCCCTGTGCTCTAGGACTGGTGGAGGTTTGGTGATAGAGTTTCTCACTGCTGCACCATCACTCCCCTCGTGTGCTGTGGTATTTTTGCACTCACCATTACTGCATGTTTTAGTTATCCTAGATTTGGTTTTGCGTTTGTGTGTGTGTGTGTGTGTGTGTGTGTGTGCACGTGTGACTGCACTGTGTGTAGTGTGTACTCTGTCCTATTTACATATTTGCCCTCTGACCGCGTGCACCTGCGGCCGACTAGTCCTGGCCATTCTTAAAAGCATTTGTTCAAATTAACCACTGTTATTTATTAAAACTAGCATTTTAACATAGCCTAAAATAAACATACATTTTTCATACATTTCTAATAACGTGCTTTTTTTCCCTTTTGTAAATTAAAAATAAACCTTTAAAAACTTTCATGGCATGTGTCTCTTTTTAACTTTTCACTGCATCCTTACCTGTGTATAATAAAACACTGTTCAATTTGGCTCTCCCCCGGTTCTGTTAACACAGACAGCTGAGTTAGCACAACAAGCGGAGGAGCTAACCTGAAGCTTCCTTGTCTTCGTCACCAGTTACTGCTTACACAGCGAAACAGCCAAAAGAAAGTCCCGTTCCTCCGCGCTTCCCTGTTGTATCATTCTATGGTCACGCCATCATACCTGTCAACCTGCGTGGCTCTATGCCCTTACAAATTCCAGAATTTTACCATACAAATCAGTAAAAATTCTTACGCCTCAGATAGGAATATGTCTTTGGAGCACTGAAGCGACTATCCATGGGCCGATAAGTCTTTGCGATTTCTGCATTTTCCACGTGCTTTTTAGTGTTGAAATGAGTCTTCAAATCGTAGAATCCTGAAGCTTTTACTTTCACATCTTTCTTGCAAGGAAAGCAGTATGAAAACTCATCTCCCTTTGTTGATGCTTTGATCATTTGATCTTCATATGGTCCTTTCATGGATTCCCATTCCTTTTGATGCCTACCATGGCCGGCAGTTTTCCATTGTTTTGCTGCTGGTCCTTCCATGTTAAAAAACTTAAAAATGGTCGACTATTACGAAATAACCGGGAACTAGCTTCTACGCATGCGCAATTGCTCGTCTGTTAGCCCGACTGGAATATTCGTTCAGCTTAGTAGAAAACGCCAAGATTGATTCTGGCTGGATTGTCGTCTGCTGACTTTATTAGCCGTGGAACATGTTTCGAGACATTGCGGATTAACGCGGGGTAGGGGAGTTTTTTTTCCCCCGTACTGATTATTTGTGTACGTCGTACATGTTTGAAATATCATTTTTTGCGTACAAATTACGGGAAAATCGTACAGGTTGATAGGTGTGCGCCATCCACGTCCATTAAAGAACATCGCCAGAGTCCGCCATTCTCTCTCGGGGAAACACGGAGACCCTGATGCATGCTTTTATCTCCAGTCGCATTGACTACTGGCAAGAGCTCTGGTGTGTGTTGTCTGGTGCACACTGGGGTAGTCTTGCACAGTTTTTCCTATGTGGTTTAACTGCAAATGGCAAATAAATGAATCTGAATCTGATCTACTGTAATGCCCTGCTCTCTGGTCTTCCCAAAAAGAACATTGCAGGTTTAAAATTACTTCAAAACTCAGCAGCACGTGTCCTGACTAAGACCAGGGGGCGGGACCACATTACACCGGTTTTAAAATCGCTGCATTGGCTCCCCGTGTGTTTCAGGATCGATTTTAAGGTCCTTTTAATGATTTTTAAATGTCTTAATGGTCTTGGGCCTTCTTATCTTTCAGATTTGCTTTTATCCTATGAACCTTCCCGGCCCCTGCGCTCCTCCGGCAGCAGACTTCTAACCATTCCAAAAGTCAGGACACACACTCACGGCGAGGCATCTTTCCAGCACTACGGCCCCCGTCTCTGGAACAGTCTGCCGGAGGAGCTCAGGGCCGCAGAGAACATTCATATTTTTAAAAGTAGGCTCAAGACACACTTTTTTAGATTAGCTTTTGATTAGTTTTTATTGTTGCGTTTTATATATTCTATTTATCTTTTTTTATTTATTATATTGTTTGGTGCTATTATTCATGTATTGTGTGATAGTTAAGTGTTTTACTTTTTTATTGTATTGTTTTTAGTATTCCCAGTGTTTCCTCTGGAGGAGCCCTCTGCACTGGGAGCAGTGGTCGGTGTGGCTGTGGGGGTCGGACTCTTGGGCCTGGTGGGGGCCTCGGTTTCATGTCTCCTCTAGATCCTGTGTCGTCCCCTGTGGCTACAGGCGGCTCTCTGCTCCTGGTGCAGAGCAGATGACGCTTTTTCAGCTGGTTGCATCTGAACCCTGCCAAGTCTCTCATCATGGTTTTATTGTTTTACTGGTGTGTGTGTGTGTGTGTGTGAGAAGGCGTGAATTCGTCTGTGTGTGTTTGTCTGCGTGTTTGGTTTGGGATGGGTCTGTTGGGTGGTCGGGGGGAGGGGTCATGGGCCGGCTCGACTATTTTTAACCAAACTGTAAAGCACTTTGTGTTGCATCTGTATGAAAAGCGCTTTATAAATCAAATTTGATGGTTTGATTTTGCACAATTTTGACATGAAGAATTGTTTTGAGAGAGGGAGGAAGAAGGGGGGTCTCCATAGTAAATGAATAGAATAGGAAGTACCTGGCCCACTCCTCAGGAGACACTGCACTGATGTACAATATGACTGAAACTAGAACAGTTTTACTGTTTTTGTTTTCTGTTCAGTCCATTTTCACTACAGACACAGAACTTCATTAACCCACAGTGACTTCATTAAGTTGAGCAAGAATTGCTTTCATTCTTTATTTTGTGCTCAGATGTTAGATGTAGGCTGGATGTCGCCGGATGTCAAAGTTGTGGACAACGCTCCTGTAACGTTAACGCTGCTGTTAGATAACGGGAAACTAGGATCAGAAGCATAGTTTATGTAATCTGAACGTTTAAAAGTAATTTAGCCTACACACGCTGTGTATAAGCCTTACGATGTTTGTTAGGTTAACTTTCCTGATAAACTTAGCATTTATGCTAATGGAATGTCAGATGATCAGATATTATGCTTTTACAGTTTTTCTCTTTGCTTAAACACATTTCATGATACAGCCCTCCCTTTTCTCAAAACTCTAAACACAAAACACCTTTCTAAAGCTACAGGCACACAACCTCAGTCTCTTTTCAAAACCAACCCATCACACCAAAACAGTTTCTCATATTCTCAAAAGAAAATTCTGACACCAAAATACCACTCAATTTCTGCAAAAATGTGAACACTATGAGCATCATTATTACCAAAACATTTGAAAACACAATTTTCAGAGTGTGAGACTATAGTTATTTCACAATTTAATGCAAACAAGAGTAACTCCTGGATCCATGACACACAATGGATACAACAGTACAGCAAGAAAACACTATGTTCAGAGTGTGATTTATTTTATTACAGTATGTTGTACAGTATGTTGTACAGTATGTTGTACAGTATGTTGACACTGAAATCATTAGGCGGCATCACGTCATCGGGCTGGGTCGGGCCACAGGACCTCATCAACATCACAGGCAATATTGTCCGCAGCCAAATAACGCTCCTCTCCCTCCTCTGATAAAGACTCTTCTTCTTCTGCCTTGATCCTCCGTTTTTGTTTGGAACCTTCATCAAACTGCACTGACTTACACAGTTGTGGTCACATCATTTGCAACAGGAGTTCTCAGTTCTGAGTCGCTGTGTTTGCTGAAGAACCCAATGAACAGACCTGGTGTCAAAGTTTTGCTGACTGTGGGAAGCATTTTTCATCACATGAGCTTCACAATGAAAATTGGAGCAGAGATACATGCAAAATGTGTTTTAGCAAAAGCAAAATGTGTTTAGAATTTTGATAAAAAGGGAATGGGCTTTGTGAACAGTGTCTACAGGAGAATTGTGTTTATGGTTGTGAAAAGTGGGGGGTGGATTTACTAAATGTGTTTAGGCCACCGGTCATTTGGTTTAGAGTACTGGGTTTTGTGTTGTAGCAATAGAGAAAAACTGTAAATCGGTATAAAATGTTTAGCCTACATTGTCGAACACTTTCCAATATCATCACCACTATTTCTATTAGTTTCTATTCCAGAAAGTCTCTGGGATAGCTGTGCCACACACACACAAACACACACTTTTTGTTGTCAATTATAGGCTACATGGTTTGGTTATCAAGTTTAGCCTATATCATTTACAGGCATAGTAATGTTAAACTAAAATGTACTTTTGCTTGTGTTCTATTTTAGATGCACTGACTCAACGACAGTACGGCGAGTACATATATGCATTCGCACAAGCTGTGCAGAAGTGGCTGTGTTACGCCCCAGACCGAGTGGGAGAAGCTGGACGACCGACGCGGAGTGAGCACGTTAAAAGAAAAAAAAAGAATTCAGATACAATACAAATTTCTTTTTAAAAGATGCTTGGGGTGTCATTTGTGCTAGTCTAGGCTATAGCCTTAAGATCTGCTATAGTTTCTCTGTTCTATATTTTGCTAGCCCATCCTGGCTGTCAATAAAGCAGGATTAAAATAGCCTGATAATATTTGTAATGTATTAATTTATACCTTCAGATTAAACCTATACTATAATAGCCTACCATTGAAGTTTTGTTGATATTATTGTTGATACCTTGGATTTCAACATTGTTTCAATGTCCATTATAATCGAAATACCATTGAAATCCTGTGGATCTATAGGAATGATTTCAACGTTACTTCAATAATGATAGAGGGTGCAACATGATGTAGAATCAACATCAGAGTTCAACGTTGATTCAATTATTCTTTGACAGCAGGATGTTGATTTAACATTGTTTCAATTACTATTTGCTATCTGGGAAGGATTTTCCTCTCATCAGCAAACACACGTTATTACATTTAGGCATGATACATATTATTTGTAAGTGATGCACAAACGAGGGCCATAGCAAATATATCATAAAATATAATTTTGTAAAAATGAATAATTACTGCCAATACAATTATTATAAGAGAGAAAGTCTGTCACAAAAGCTTCGTCTTTGGGTTTTCAGAATTAAGATTGTGAGAGCTCCACTGATGTTTACAATGTGTCCCCACGTTTAGACGCTTTAAATCTTTATTTATACACCGCCTTTCACAGACCAGTCACAAAGCGGTTTACAATTGTTATTTCTGGGCACTTTCCTCTCACTCCACACAGAGATGGGAGCGGGGTCGCCGAACAGGAGGCGCATGCCAGATCTAGGGGAAACCGGAGTACCCGGAGGAAACCTACGCAGACACGGGGAGAACATGCTAACTCCACTCAGAAAGACCCTGGTTCGAATCCCGGTCGGATTCAAACCCAGGACCTTCTTGCTGAGAGGCGAGAGTGCTATCCACTCAGCCACCGTGCCCCCCAAATGTTCAATTTTATCACCAAAAAGACCTCTGATATGGTATTTCTCCCCTCAAATGTTGTTAGAACTAACTTTTATGTCCTAATTAAAGCGTACTTTAAACTTTTTACCTTCCATCTTGGCTGCTGTGTCCTTCCGCTCCGAGTTGTGTTGGCAACAGAAGCCCCGCCGCAAAACGCTCTTTTCCCTCTAGTGTTCTGGACGTGCTGTGACAGTGTCTGCCAGAATCTGTCACAACGACACCCAAGACTTTTTAGGTCTGAATCCTTAATGCATTAATGCTGCGATGCCTCTTCACGGAGCTTCATATTGCCATTTCTTATTTCTTCTTTGTTAAACGTGAAATAACCTAATCTCGACCCTGAATTGATAAGAAATTACAGACCAAATCTAAAATCCTTGAAAAGCTCAATGCCATACCTTCATACTGTGGCACCTTGTGTTCCCAAACCTTTCCCAACACAGTACTAACCAGGCCCTGCCTTGTATAGTTTGAGATCTTGTCCATGTGCCCCAGGGCAGCTGTGGCTACATTTAATTAATTCAATTAAGCAATTTATCACAACTGTGTACGGAATGAATGAATGACATGTGAAGCAACATTGTTCATTTTTATAGCAGTTTTTTTGGACACTAAATGTTCATAAATGACATTTTCCCACGTTTTTATTGCTCCGAATGAAGGAGTGGTACAACATCTGTTAACACTGTTGGTTGCTGCGTTAGAAAACACAATACAACAACTATAACAATACAATATTTACAAATGCCCCATGAATAAAAAAAGTTCACATTTACAGTGTGTGATAGTTTTCAACAAACTTTAAACAAAATACAATCAAAACTCAATAAGTTAAATTATGCACCAACGGAACACCGCCTGTTTTTCTTCCATTCAAGCTACAAGACTTTCTCCAAGTCCAACTTATTTAACTCAGATAATGTTTCTCTCAGTGCAGATAAAGTGATTTAAAAACAGCTTAACTATCATAAATAGCTAAAACATCAAATTCCCTCATGTGCTCAAAGATCGTATGAACCCTTTTTCATTGCGTTCAAAACCAGGACAAAATAACTGCTTCAACTTAGCTTTGTCCAGTCCAGTGTCATCTAATATTTACGGTCTATAATGTAATCCATGTCACCGTACTGAAAGTCATGTCTGATAAAACGTGGAGGTTGAGTGCGACATCATTTCTAGCTTCGGAGTTCAAATCGGTGGCAGCTTCACTTCTGCTTATTTTTTAGGCGACTTGATCAAGTAAACTAATGCTATGGTAGCGCTCTGCTAACAGCGGTTCTGTTTAGCCCCGTCAACTATGCCATGCCAACAGAGAGGACAGAGAAAGGCCAGCTGATTTCTAATAGACTGACTGTCCTTTTGCGTACAGTTAGCTTAAGCCTGTACCCTGAAGAACAGTGTGACATTTAATGGGTCTCAGGAAGTTCCCCCACACTTTGGGCGTGTGTGAAACATTTTAAAAAGTTGATTTACTGCATTTTTCTCATCATTAAGTTGGGGGTTTTTATATAAAAAAATGGTGATAAGTCCAGTGTAACAACAATTTTACATGTTGTTACACTGACAGCCACAGGGGGCGCAGTTTCTCTTGTGACGCTGAGCACACAGGCTACCACTTTCACACATGCACACACACTAAAATAGATAAAACCATAAAAACAGAGCAGAGTGGAGGTCAAAAGCAGCATCTTGAATATGGATTTTTCGGCTGGTGCGACTTGTACTTAAACACACATTTGCCCGTTTTAAAATCTGCGTTGGTCAAGAATAAAACCTTATCAGCCGATTCTCACATACCGATACTTACAGCAGTAGCAGCTATCAACATGCACAAAGCCAGGATCATTTCAAGGCCGAGTTTGGAAATAAATTAATTGGTCTAAAATCAGATCGTAACAGTGATATAGTGCACCTCCAAGTCTGTCTACATAAAGAAGCACATTTGAATAAACCCAGTGCCGTCCGATTCCCCACCGTAACTTCACCTCCACTATAAACTTAACAAAAATACAATGTAAGAGCGTTGGACTGGATGTGGCGGTGTTGCCGTAGTAACACAGTGATGGAGAGTATCAGCCCCAAAGGTCCTCTGTGCGCCCGAACTTGTAGATCAGAGTACTGAAAAGACAGAGCACAGACTGTAACTACATGTCCAGTGTTAAGGAAGTTATTAGGTATTTAAGATGATTTTTATTTTTTTGCGGAAAGCCCGCCTTTCAAGAGAAATTTAGGTTTCCACAGGACCAATCTAGGTTTATTTTGGTTCTCTCCGGTCTTTTCACTCGAGTGTCGCCCTTGCTTTTGCCAATCTTCCATTTTTGCAGACAATCAAAACAATCAGTTACTTTGTTAGCGGCTAATCGGCTACAGAAAAATAGACTTGCCAATCAACTGTGCGTCCGGATCTGCTAGCATTGGAAAAGGGGACGTGTGATTGGTGCCGAGTACAAAATTGACAGTGAAATAGTGAGACAACCCATACTGAACTTCCTTGAACTTAATTTTGGCCGAAACACGACACATGTCTGAACTAATCGTCTTCTGTACATTTAAAGATGTTTTGTGGAAAGTAAAACAGAAAGCTGAACTCCATATTATCAAAGGTAGTACTAGATAGAGTAGAGCAATATTTTTATTAATAAATACATTTTTTCAGGTAATTTCCATCTGAGGTTTCTGTGACTCTATGGCGTCTGCTTGTTGTGACTCTATGGCGTCTGCTTGTTGTGACTCTATGGCGTCTGCTGTTGTGACTATGACGTCTGCTTGTTGTGACTCTATGTCTGCTTGTTGTGACTCTGCTTGTTGTGACTCTATGGCGTCTGCTTGTTGTGACTCTATGTCTGCTTGTTGTGACTCTATGTCTGCTTGTTGTGACTCTATGTCTGCTTGTTGTGACTCTATGTCTGCTTGTTGTGACTCTATGTCTGCTTGTTGTGACTCTGTCTGCTTGTTGTGACTCTGTGTCTGCTTGTTGTGACTCTATGACGTCTGCTTGTTGTGACTCTATGACGTCTGCTTGTTGTGACTCTATGGCGTCTGCTTGTTGTGACTCTATGGCGTCTGCTTGTTGTGACTCTATGACGTCTGCTTGTTGTGACTCTATGACGTCTGCTTGTTGTGACTCTATGACGTCTGCTTGTTGTGACTCTATGACGTCTGCTTGTTGTGACTCTATGACGTCTGCTTGTTGTGACTGTCTTGTCTGTAAGGTCCTGAATCTTCAAGGATAACATTTTTGCACTTCCCTCCTCAGTGTTTGCTTCAGTTCATGTACAGACCATAATAAATGTCGTAGAAGAGTCAAGCCTTTTTCTGCCTCCATGTTTGTAAAGTCTTGAGGGACATGAATCGCAATACATCACAGAATCGAATCGCAATACTCGCTCTATTGCAAAAATGTTGAGAATCGCAACAATACTGAACGGTATCCCGACTATTGCAATACTTTCGAGCCATCATATATTTGCCAATTCAAAGCTCTAATATTCAGTAATTGATGCTAGCTCCAAGTCTCCCTGATCGTCACCGACTCACCTGAAGAAGATGAAGGCGTTTTGAAAGAACACCGCCAGTCCTGGGGCCACCTCCTTCTCTGAGAACACACAGACAAAGTGTTGATCTTTGATGGCATTGCTCGGGTGCTAGCTCCTTGACTGCTTCAGTTAGCTTACTTGGAACAACATAAGCCCCGAACAGGATCCAGATGGAGGCGATGAGGGAGCCGAACATCATCATGAAGCCCAAGAACAGCCACAGCCGGGCCCCTGCGCGCACACACACACCCAGGTCCTTCTTAAAAGATATAAATGAGGATTTTCCCATATTTTAGAAAAGATGTGCCCTCTCCACTGAAAAAATCTCTTGTTTGACGAGCACGTATCACCAGAATGATTGACACAAGGCGTTTGCTCTTTTTCCAAAATAAAACTACAAACTTTTTAAAAGCTGATATTTCTTTCCCAAGACCTGAAAACCGAAAAGACCATATATAAAAACACGCAACGACTCATTTCTGTTGATCACTAGGCTAGCTATGTGTCAATAGAGCTCAGCAGTGACATCACGAGAATGTACCAGACCAGGCTAAGCAAGCGTTGATTGGATATCGTTCCATTAGGCTAATACAGTATGTAACCAGTCAAAAATAAAATTATAGTTTTTTTTTAGCCTACCTTCCCATTTCTCATTTCACAAAGCCTTTGAGCATACTGTGAAATTCTACCATCATTTTTTCTTCCATACTTTCACACAAAATTTGAGGTCTGGAAAACGGTGCTTCAAAATTCCATATTAAAAGACTTTCAAAACTTGCGCAAGCTCCCTGTTGACCAATAGGACGACAAATAGTCTTGATGATCCACGCAAAAGTAAAAAAATCTCCTATATTCCTTTAAGTTTGCATCAGGAAAATGGGACATTGAGTGAAAAAAGACCTTTCATCTCTTTTACCTCATCTTGTCTTGTGATCATTTACAGTTGTTTTACTCACATTGTTGTGTATCTGATGTTTCTGCTCAAACTGCTGTCAATGACCAGAGTCCATACATTCATCAACATTTATGGACCAATGGCTCTGAGTTTTTTTATCATTGCATTTCCTGTGTTTGAACTGTTTGATTCTCTGATCTGTGTTTGTGAATCAACAGTTTTGTCAAGTCCTTCGACATAACTACTGTTGTGACTTAGAGCTGTGCACAAATAAATTGAATTGTCAAGTCTTTTTCCACTAACTGTAATCTTTGACACATTTGGGCCAAAATATAAAATATGCAAATACTGTCGACAGCACATTGTAAGTTACTTAGACCTGAACCTGGTCTCAATATGGATTTGTAGAGTACTGTTTCTAAGTCAGGGCATTAAATCCAACCCCCCCGACCCAGAAATGGATTAAGGGGAAGAAAACTGATGGATGTATGAATCAGTACTGACCTGTGCGTCCCAGACAGCCCTCTCCGTACGTATCTCCTCTCACCTGACCGTTCGACACAGCGTTGATCCTGCATCACAACACAAGACCAGTTTTATGATAGACGGACCTAATAAAACCAGGAATGTCTGGCTGACATCTTTCTCTTTACATTCTTCGGCCTGGCATAGTTCAATAGTATAATGTCAAATATACTCTTCTCATCAAAATGACTCGAATTCAGGAAATTCTGCTGAAAGTTTTTGGACAGATGGATTTGCGCATTTCACAAGTTTGAAGGTCCCTGTGCTACCGTCGGGTCAAAATGACCTGCCACAGATGATTAAAAGTGTCTGTGGCAGATCTGAAATGGTCAGAGATAAAAAATCCTCAACATTCAGCCTTTAATCACTATGGCAGGGTCACTTTGACCCGAGGATAGCACAAAGGCTAAGACTTTTGTGGATATTATAGTTAGATCTTGAAATGTATTGAAGCCAGGAAATAATGTCGTTTTTACAAATAGATAAGGATCAGGAAATATTGTTTTGTAGTGAATAATATAATACAGGGTCGGGCTCTCTCAGGGTCGGGCTCTCTCAGGGTCGGGCTCTGTCAGGGTCGGGCTCTCTCAGGGTCGGGCTCTCTCAGGGTCGGGCTCTGTCAGGGTCGGGCTCTGTCAGGGTCGGGCTCCCTCAGGGTCGGGCTCTCTCAGGGGTCTGGGCTCTGTCAGGGTCGGGCTCTGGTCAGGGTCGGGCTCTCTCAGGGTCGGGCTCTCTCAGGGTCGGGCTCTCTCAGGGTCGGGCTCTTCAGGGTCGGGCTCTTCAGGGTCGGGCTCTCTCAGGTCGGCTCTGTCAGGGTCGGGCTCTTTCAGGGTCGGGCTCTGTCAGGGTCGGGCTCTCTCAGGGTCGGGCTCTCTCAGGGTCGGGCTCTCAGGGTCGGGCTCTCTCAGGGTCGGGCTCTCAGGTCAGGGTCGGGCTCTCTCAGGGTCGGGCTCTCTCAGGGTCGGGCTCTCTCAGGGTCGGGCTCTCTCAGGGTCGGGCTCTCTCAGGGTCGGGCTCTCTGAGGGTCGGGCTCTCTGTCAGGGGGCTCTCTCAGGGTCGGGCTCTCTCAGGGTCGGGCTCTTCAGGGTCGGGCTCTTCAGGGTCGGGCTCTCTCAGGGTCGGGCTCTCTCAGGGTCGGGCTCTGTCAGGGTCGGGCTCTCTCAGGGTCGGGCTCTGCAGGGTCGGGCTCTGTCAGGGTCGGGCTCTTCAGGGTCGGGCTCTCTCAGGGTCGGGCTCTGTCAGGGTCGGGCTCTTCAGGGTCGGGCTCTCGTCAGGGTCGGGCTCTCTCAGGGTCGGGCTCTCTCAGGGTCGGGCTCTGTCAGGGTCGGGCTCTGTCAGGTCGGGCTCTCAGGGTCCAGGGTCGGGCTCCATCAGGGTCGGGCTCTCTCAGGGTCGGGCTCTCTCAGGGTCGGGCTCTGTCAGGGTCGGGCTCTGTCAGGTCGGGCTCTCAGGGTCGGCTCTTCAGGGTCGGGCTCTCAGGGTCGGGCTCTCTCAGGGTCGGGCTCTCTCAGGGTCGGGCTCTCTCAGGGTCGGGCTCTCTCAGGGTCGGGCTCTCTCAGGGTCGGGCTCTCTCAGGGTCGGGCTCTCTCAGGGTCGGGCTCTTCAGGTCGGGCTCTGTCAGGGTCGGGCTCTCTCAGGGTCGGCTCTAGGTCGGGCTCTGTCAGGGTCGGGCTCTGTCAGGGTCGGGCTCTCTCAGGGTCGGGCTCTCTCAGGGTCGGGCTCTGTCAGGGTCGGGCTCTGTCAGGGTCGGGCTCTCTCAGGGTCGGGCTCTCTCAGGGTCGGGCTCTCTCAGGGTCGGGCTCTCTCAGGGTCGGGCTCTCTCAGGGTCGGGCTCTGTCAGGGTCGGGCTCTGTCAGGGTCTTCAGGGTCGGCTCTCTCAGGGTCGGGCTCTCTCAGGGTCGGGCTCTCTCAGGGTCGGCTCTCTCAGGGTCGGGCTCTTCAGGGTCGGGCTCTCTCAGGTCGCTCAGGGTCGGGCTCTTCAGGGTCGGGCTCTCTCAGGGTCGGGCTCTCTCAGGGTCGGGCTCTCTCAGGGTCGGGCTCTCTCAGGGTCGGGCTCTCTCAGGGTCGGGCTCTTCAGGGTCGGGCTCTGTCAGGGTCGGGGCTCTCAGGGTCGGGCTCTCTCAGGGTCGGCTCTCTCAGGGTCGGGCTCTCTCAGGGTCGGGCTCTCTCAGGGTCGGGCTCTTCTCAGGGTCGGGCTCTTCAGGGTCGGGCTCTCTCAGGGTCGGGCTCTCTCAGGGTCGGGCTCTCTCAGGGTCGGGCTCTCTCAGGGTCGGGCTCTCAGGGTCGGGCTCTCTCGGGGCTCTTCAGGGTGGGCTCTAGGGGCTCTCAGGGTCGGGCTCTCTCAGGGTCAGGGTCGGGCTCTCTCAGGGTCGGGTCTCTCTTCAGGGTCGGGCTCTCTCAGGGTCGGGCTCTCTCAGGGTCGGGCTCTCTCAGGTCGGGTCGGGTCGGGCTCTCTCAGGGTCGGGCTCTCTCAGGGTCGGGCTCTGTCAGGGTCGGGCTCTCTCAGGGTCGGGCTCTCTCAGGGTCGGGCTCTCTCAGGGTCGGGCTCTCTCAGGGTCGGGCTCTCTCAGGGTCGGGCTCTCTCAGGGTCGGGCTCTGTCAGGGTCGGGCTCTGTCAGGGTCGGGCTCTCTCAGGGTCGGGCTCTCTCAGGGTCGGGCTCTCTCAGGGTCGGGCTCTCTCAGGGTCGGGCTCTCGTCAGGGTCGGGCTCTCTCAGGGTCGGGCTCTCTCAGGGTCGGGCTCTCTCAGGGTCGGGCTCTCTCAGGGTCGGGCTCTCTCAGGGTCGGGCTCTCTCTCAGGGCGGGCTCTCTCAGGGTCGGGCTCTGTCAGGTCGGGCTCACATGAAGAAGGCGATGGTGGAGAAGACGCCGCAGGTGTGGAAGGCGTGGTTCATCTGCTCCTGGCTCGGGTATGTGACCGCGGCATCGATCATGATCCACCAGCCGCTGAAGAACTGACACACAACAGGGGGAAGGGCTGATGTCACACACATACAACATATTCCAAAAACAATACAAATGATTTGTACCTCTAATGGAGTTCACAAATATTCATGGAGTGAAAAGTAAAAATAATAATCGTTTTTTATAAAATGATTTTCAGGACATTCAAAGAAACATCATTCATTCACTCCAATGTGTGAGTGAGTGTGTTACTGAGCTTGGACTTTATAATGCAAGTAATAGGAGCCAGTGCGAGTTGGAGAGAAAACTTTGTCCATGAGCACTTCCCTTTGGGCTTCATTAAGCTTGAGGGTTAATCTAAAGACAGTTTATGTTGGAACCATGTCTGCAACAGGACTTACCAGGACTCCCGCTCCGATAGAGGCCAGAGTGTTCCTCCTCTCCCCCCAGTCCATGCACTCACACTCAGGCCAGCGGAAGTTATCCAGGAAGCCCGCCATCTCCAGCAGCGCCCGGTCAGCCTCTGTTCACGTCCCTGCACACACGTTACATCCAGTGTTGGGGAAGTTGCTTCTTAAAAGTAACTTAATGCATTACTCTACAAAACACTGGTTACATCTGAGATCAGTTAAAAGGACATGGACTTCATAAAAGCCAGGGACTTGCACCCACAGACATGGACATGAGCGAGCAGCATTGTCAGCATTCTAGGACAAAATATAAAAAAAAAACACCCCTGGTATTTAGTGGATTTGGATTTAGTGCATTTTTAAAAGTGTGCCTTGTACTACAGATCATTAAAAAACATATTTAAAAGGTTGTATCTTCAATTGAGAACATTTTTAATTACAAAAATGCAATGTCAAGTAATTAAGCAGTACTAGAGTTTTTACATTTCATTAAAAAAAACTTCTAAGCACGAAACATGAGAAGACATTATGAACTTTACATTCATCCTTTACCTCTACATGGATAATCTTTTGGTCGCAGCAATTTTCTGATAGAAATGTTAAAGGTATATAGGAGCCAGACCTGATCCTGAGGTCTAAACCAGAGCCAGATCAGATCCTGAGGTCTAAAACAGAGCCAGATCTGATCCTGAGGTCTAAAACAGAGCCAGATCTGATCCTGAGGTCTAAAACAGAGCCAGATCTGATCCTGAGGTTTAAACCAGAGCCAGCCCAGATCTGATCCTGAGGTCTAAACCAGAGCCAGATCTGATCCTGAGGTCTTAACCAGACCTAAACCATATTGTTATGCCTTAATGCGTTCAGAGGCAGTGAGTTGAATGGGTTAAAAGTATCGCCAGTATAACTATAGAGTGTGTTAGGTTAGCAACGCTTCTATTGTGTTCAAATGTACAGTTAATATTTTCCACGAGACTATTATTATTATTGTATAACCTCGATCCAACAGCAGAAGCTAAGATGCTAACAGTTAGCGTCGAACCAGACACGGAGCTGCTTCCTGACCACCCTGCGGTCCGGTCAGAGGTCCGGTCAGAGGTCCGGTCAGTCCCCTATGACCGCCGCAGACTGGGACAGTACCTGAGAAGCGGCCTGGAGGGGTCTGTGGTCAGATTTGTGCTGTTTCTGACGTGAGGTTTGCTTTCGGTTTGTATGAAGCGCTTCCGTCCTCTCTGTGTGTTAGTCCGCGTGCATGGCGCCATCTAGCGGCCAGAAGGCTCTTAGCATCGGTCTATTAAATAATAAATACACTATTTAGAAAAGGGCTCTAAATCAGCATCCCAGGCGAGGAATGGAAAAAAAATCAAACGTAAAGACAGATAAAAACAGTGGCAAAAAAACACACTATTTACAGCAACAACAAACAAATAAATAAAAAGCCAATGAGAACAAGTGAGTTTTAAGACGAGACTAAAAACAGAAAATGAATCAGACAGTCTAACTGTAACTAATTTATATCATTTTATCAACATTTATAGACATCTTTATTCAGCCCCTGGACGATGCGTTTTTTTTAGATGTTTGATTCTCTGATCTGTGTTGGCGAATCGACAACTTTGAAAAGTCCTTTGAGATAGCCACTATTTTGATATAGGGCTTTTCAAACACATTTAAATTGATTTGGATTTTTTTTTTTTATTACACGAAAAATAATTACTTTTGCCTCAATCATATGGAGTTGAATTATTTTTGTTATATACATACCATAGACTGTAAATATCATTATAATTTATTACACATACACACGCCAGGAACAACCTCAGAAATCTCGGTCCAGGTAGGTATCGGTATCGACCAGGAAGCTTGAGAGTCTTTGCTGTTCCTTATCTTCATGATCTATTATAATATCTTACCTAACCCTTTTTTATTGTGTTGTGGGCGTGGTAGTCTGTTGTGGGCGGAGTCAATGTTGTTTTTCAGGAAGCAGCTCCAGTTCCTCTGATCCGACGACCGACTCGTCTCATAATCCATATTTCCCTCACGAAATATTCCCTGAAGTCCTGGTGCAGAGGCAAAGATGGTGTGACTGATCATTAACGGTGAGTCCTCTGGTCTCTCGCTCTGATCTCTCGCTTTGATCTCTCCCTCTCTGGTCTCTCTCTGGTCTTTCTCAGGTCTCTCTCTCTGGTCTCTCTCTCTCTCTCTCTCTCTCTGATCTCTCTCTCTCTCTGGTCTCTCTCTCTCTCTGATCTCTCTCTCTCTCTGATCTCTCGCTCACTGGTCTCTCTCTCTCGGGTCTCTCTCTCACTGGTCTCTCTCTCACTGGTCTCTCTCTCACTCTGGTCTCTCTCTCTCTCGTCTCTCTCCCTCTTTGGTCTCTCTCTCTCGTCTCTCTCCCTCTTTGGTCTCTCTCTCTCTCAGGTCTCTCTCTCAGGTCTCTCTCTCTGGTCTCTCTCTCTCTCTCTCTCTCTGATCTCTCTCTCTCTCTGATCTCTCTCTCTCTCTGGTCTCTCTCTCACTGGTCTCTCTCTCTCTCGTCTCTCTCCCTCTTTGGTCTCTCTCTCTCTCGTCTCTCTCCCTCTTTGGTCTCTCTCTCTCTCTCTCTGGTCTCTCTCTCTCTGGTCTCTCTCTCTCTCGTCTCTCTCCCTCTCTCTGTGTCATAATATTATTCCACAACAGTGATACTGATGTGACCATAGTTCTGCTGCTGTCTGCTGTGAAGAACAAGTGTTTTAAGAACCTCAGAGGTAAAGCCAGTGTTTGTTGCAGCCTGCAGGTATGTGGCCCAGAAGATCCGTGCCTCCTTCAGGGACCAGCCGGAGAACGTGAGCGGCCCCTCCTGACAGCAGGCAAAAGGTCAGTCACTGGTCCAAACCGGTTCAAACTCATGACACTATGACGTCACGGACAAACCTGTTTTCAACCTTTTGAAACGGAAGCATTGCCTTAAAATTATATTTAGATTATTGGTCCTGTGCCTTCAGATTACAGCAAGTTACATTTTTAGATAGATACTTTATTGATTCCCGTTGGAGAAATTCATTTCTCCAGTAGCAGCAGAAACACATCCATCCATACAGACAAACAAATAAATACATAATTATAAAAGTAGATAACAATACTATACTAGAAACTTGCAATGGCTGAAGCCATTGCGATTGACTGCGGAACAGATCTAATGTGGAAATCTGCTAAAAAAAATCCTTGAAATCCTTTAAAAGGCCTTGAAACTGTTAAAATACTTGATAGATATTTGAAACTCCTGAAGTCCTTGAAATTGTTGAAACCTTTAAACTCCTGAAATCCTTGAAACTCCTGAAATCCTTGAAACTGTTGAAACATTGAAACTCCTGAAATCCTTGAAACTTTTTTTAAACCTGGAAACTGTTGAAAGTGTGGAAACTCCTGAAATCCTTGAACCTCCTGATATCCTTGAAACTGGTTAAATTCTTAAACAGTTGAAATCCTTGAAACTACTGAATGTATTGAAAGTGTCCTTGAAACTGAAAAATCCCCTCACCGCTGAAACAATTTGGTTCCTGTAACTAAGGAAACCTGGTCTGTGGTCATTATCTGG
Organism: Knipowitschia caucasica; assembly: GCA_964034765.1. NCBI lineage: Eukaryota > Metazoa > Chordata > Actinopteri > Gobiiformes > Gobiidae > Knipowitschia > Knipowitschia caucasica. The sequence continues at coordinate 7,276,130 of OZ035837.1, read as the reverse complement.
TGGTGGTCTGAGTCTTCGTTTGGGTCTTGGTCTGGTGGTATAATGCAACCTATTAGGTTGCATTATACTGGTTTACATGGAAAAATCCCTATTAGGTTGCATTATACTGGTTTACATGGAAAAATCCCTATTAGGTTGCATTATACTGGTTTACATGGAAAAATCCCTATTAAGTTGCATTATACTGGTTTACATGGAAAAATCTCTATTAAGTTGCATTATACTGGTTTACATGGAAAAATCCCTATTAAGTTCCATTATACTGGTTTACATGTAAAAACCCTATTAAGTTGCATTATACTGGTTTACATGGAAAAATCCCTATTAAGTTGCATAATACTGGTTTACATGGAAAAATCCCCATTAAGTTGCATTATACTGGTTTACATGAAAAAAACCCTATTAAGTTGCATTATACTGGTTTACAAGGAAAAATCCCTATTAAGTTGCATTATACTGGTTTACATGGAAAAATCCCTATTAAGTTGCATAATACTGGTTTACATGGAAAAATCCCCATTAAGTTGCATTATACTGGTTTACATGTAAAAAACCCTATTAAGTTGCATTATACTGGTTTACATGGAAAAATCCCTATTAAGTTGCATTGTACTGGTTTACATGGAAAAAACCCTATTAAGTTGCATTATACTGGTTTACATGGAAAAAACCCTATTAAGTTGCATTATACTGGTTTACATGGAAAAAACCCTATTAAGTTGCATTATACTGGTTTACATGTAAAAACCCCTATTAAGTTGCATTATACTGGTTTACATGGAAAAATCCCCATTAAGTTGCATTATACTGGTTTACATGAAAAAAAACCCTATTAAGTTGCATTATACTGGTTTACATGAAAAAACCCTATTAAGTTGCATTATACTGGTTTACATGGAAAAATCCCTATTAAGTTGCATAATACTGGTTTACATGGAAAAATCCCCATTAAGTTGCATTATACTGGTTTACATGTAAAAAACCCTATTAAGTTGCATTATACTGGTTTACATGGAAAAATCCCTATTAAGTTGCATTGTACTGGTTTACATGGAAAAAACCCTATTAAGTTGCATTATACTGGTTTACATGGAAAAAACCCTATTAAGTTGCATTATACTGGTTTACATGGAAAAAACCCTATTAAGTTGCATTATACTGGTTTACATGTAAAAACCCCTATTAAGTTGCATTATACTGGTTTACATGGAAAAATCCCCATTAAGTTGCATTATACTGGTTTACATGAAAAAAAACCCTATTAAGTTGCATTATACTGGTTTACATGAAAAAACCCTATTAAGTTGCATTATACTGGTTTACATGGAAAAATCCCTATTAAGTTGCATTATACTGGTTTACATGGAAAAATCCCTATTAGGTTGCATGATTACACTGAAGTCCTTGAAACTGCTGAAGTCCTTGAAACTGCTGAAGTCCTTGAAACTGCTGAAGTCCTTGAAACTGTTGAAGTCCTTGAAACTGTTGAAGTCCTTGAAACTCTTGAAATCTTGAAACTGCTGAAATCCTTGAAACTGTTGAATCCTTGAAACTGTTGAATCATTGAAACTGTAGAAATGTCTGAAAGAGCTGAAGTCCTATTAAAATGCATGGGCCTATTAAAATGCATTGCAGAATTCTCAATGCAGATTTTTGTCCGATTGCGGAAAAACCGGAAATCGCTGAAGTCCCAAAAGTAATAGCAATAATCTCCCAAACATGTGGAACGTTTTGATGTATAACTTGTGGAAATTGTTGAAAATGTGAAAGCTGTGAAACGTGTCAAAAAAAATGACGGAATAAAGAAATACAAAACCAATGGTTGACTGCGGAAGGTTCCGCAGTCAATCAATAATGCAACTGCACTTACGGTCCCAGCAGCAGAGGGGGAGGAGCCGCTTGGTTCAGACCATTTTCTCTGCTCTGGTCTGGATCAGTGTAAAACCATGAACACTGTTTTGCAGTAACATTTACAGCTAGAAAAAAATAAAAAATAAAACTAAGAGCGACATAGAACTTGCTGCAGTTTCTAGCGCATTCATTTATTTATTTTTATTTTCACATCAGGCGACAGTAGCTCAGTTGGTAGAGCATTAGCCTTAAGGCCTGAAGGTCGTGGGTTCAATTCCCATCTCTACACCTTCACCGACTCCCACTGATGACTGCTGTCGTTGTGTCCTTGGGCAAGACACTTAACCCCACTTTGCCCAAAGCCCCCACTGAAAGATCAAGGCTATGCTCACACTCAGAGAGCAGCCGTCCTCCTGTGGACTCACCACCTGCAGAGGGTCAGTGAGGGGCTGGTGCTATGAGACTTGGGTGGCATCTCTGACTGCCACCCCCCTGACCCAGAAATGGATTAAAGGGTAGAAAACGGATGGATGGATATTTTCACATCACCAATACATTACATTATGTGTACATCTTGAAAAATGGACTCCCTGCATAAACATAAAGAGTAGGATGGCAAGAACAGCGGAAGTTTCGTTTGAGTTTTATCATAGTAAAAACATACAAAATAAAATATATTACAGAATCACATGCATTAATGAGTGTAATGTCCACTGTACGACTCTAGGGGGCGTTTCCTGAGTCCTGTTTGAACCAAGAGAATGTGCTTTGCTTCCAGGAGAGAAGAGGAGCATGATGGGCCCTGAGCCTGTAGTCCGATCCCAGAGCAGCAGCTCGGAGCGGGCCGTGGTACCCTCCCCCTCCCCCTGACGGTAGAAGACCCCGCCCTGGTTCATGTGTTGGATTTGTGCTGAAGCAGAGAGAATGAAGGGCTGTTCCTCAGGCCCTCGGGACCGGAGCAGCTCAGAGATAACCACTCTGCTAATCTGTGGCAAATAAAATCCCAGTATAAGAGAAAGTGTGCGTTTGTGTTTATAAATAAGCAGTATTTCAAATAGCTTATAGTTGTGTAGATCCTGAAGCTCAGAGAATATGGGATTGCGTTTGGGCTTGAAGCTAAACTGGGCAGAGCCTGGTTAGTACTGTGATGGGAGACCTCTGGGAACACCATGCGGCATAATGGGGCATCTGTATATTGCCAAAACTGTTGTCCTTTGGCAAGACACGGTAACTCACATTGCCCAGTACAGCTCTGGTGTGTTCGTGGCGGGTTGCCACGCTCCTTTCAGTGTGCCGCAGGGCGGTTGTGGCTACAGTAGTAGTTTATCACCAATGTCAATGGAGTGAAAGAGTAGTGCCATGTCTAGTGCTGAATAAAAATGATTTGTTTATAAACTTAGTGTTTCCCATGAGAACATCTTCAGAGATGACTTGTTACACATTGTTTTTTTTTAATACATTTAGTTCATTCTGCAGTTATAGAACCACGGAGTCCTAAATCCTTGCCTCAGCGTAAGTCTAATGAAGGGTCAAATAATGATTCATCAATTACTAAATGATTTGACCACATTTAAATAGTCAAGTTTCGATAAATAAACTTGTTACATGGTTCCGCCCGGATTGGTCGAGACCCTCTTTGCGGCCAGTTGTTCCTTGTGTTACAGGTGTTTAATACTGACCAATGGAAACAGTGCATTTAGCAGGTTTGGTACGACCCTCACCTCCATCAGAACATGGTATATCCAGGCTACGGTCTGGACCAGAACCTCGTAAGATTCTTCTCTGCAGTTGGACTCATGGGCACTTATACAACTGTCACTTGTTAAATGTCTATTGCGTGCACTTGTATAAACTAGTCATTTAAAAAGAATAAGTTTATGCATACCATATTTTTTTTTCTTCATTCTTTTGTTTGCACCATGAGCCAAAGCAAATTCCTATTTTGTGAGCGCCTGTTGCTTACAGCAGCAATACAATGATTTTGATCTTGACATGACTCGGCCGTGAAACCCTGACAGATGTTTGTTAGCCTCGCGTGACCCGAGTTCAACAGAATCGTGTCATTGTTTATCGTCTTAACCCTCGTGCTTTCCTCGGGTCATTCTCCAGTGATTAGAAAATACACAATGATTTTTATAGTTGAGTTTTAATGATTTTAATCATCTGTGGAAGGTCATTTTGACCTGAGGGTAGAAACATAAAAGTTTAAATTTATTAAGACTAGAGTAATGTAACTAAGTACCTGAGTACAAGTATCCCCATGTGTATTAGACAAAAGGACAGGTTTCTCACTGATCACAGTTACACACATTTTAAAAAGTTATAACAACTTTAATAAACTCAAAACATTAGTCTGTAAAAGACGACATAACATAATCAAATGGTTCATTATCATTCAGAAGAAGTCGGCCGCTGTGGGTCGCTGGCGCACAATGCTCTTCTTCTTCTTGAGTTTGGGGAAGGGGGTGGGTGGGGACTTGAGCACTCCACACTTAGGCTTCTGGTCAGGGTCAAAGGGCACTCGAGACGGGCCCTCTGGGCTCAGCAGCAGGCTGCGGTCAGTCCTGCGGAACTCTGCGCACACACACGCAGGTTAGTGAGTGCTGCAGTGGAAAGCACGTGTATGCACACTTGTGTGTGTGCACACTTGTGTGTGTGCACACTTGTGTGTGTGCACACTTGTGTGTGTGCACACTTGTGTGTGTGCACACTTGTGTGTGTGTACACTTGTGTGTGTGTACACTTGTGTGTGTACACTTGTGTGTGTACACTTGTGTGTGTACACTTGTGTGTGTACACTTGTGTGTGTACACTTGTGTGTGCGTGTCTCACCTGCTGTTCTATTGTTCTTCAGGCCAAAGCGGACCTTCTTGGAGTCGGTCTTGGGAGTGGCGCTGTTCTGAAAACACAGGTGCTTATGTTAAAAACTGGTTTGTATGTTCTTTCTGCAGCTGAAGTACCACAGAGACGAAACAGCCAATGCATTTTCCACAGAATACTTCACTTTGAGAGGGGCAAGAACTCTCTCTGTGGCCCGGGACCACCTGGCCTTGACCATCTCTGGTCAAGTTAAGAAAAATATTTTTTTTTTCTCACTGGAGCGGCACAACGAGGATAGCACAAGGGCTCAATAAACAATAATGACCATTACATTCTTATTAACCATTTCTTGTTTGCAACATCAACCAAAGCACATTCCTTGATTGTGACTTCCTGGTGTCAGGGTTGACACCCAGAGTCACTTGTTCAAGCTAAATAGAAGCATTTCTTGCTTTGGCGTTTGTTTAGTGTCAGCATCAGAGGGACATCCATCACCTTTTGTCAAAATGTTTGACTAAATTCACCTAATGTATCCAATAAGTAACAACAGAATCACAGAGTACAAAGAAAACTGCTCAATATAAGCCAGTAGATGCTCTCGTTACAACAAGGCCCCATCAGGGTGATGTCACAGGACGACACACGATACATCTGCTCCATGCTCCATACCAGCACCAGCAGCGCTCAAACCACTCACAAGAGGATCTTAGTGATATCACAGCCAGTTATGGGCTGTGGAGGGAGGCCAACTCCACTGCACCAGTCCCAGAGTGACAGAGTGAGCCAGACATAGTAATAGACCTGAACGTTTAGACGAAGTGAGAACTGCTCCATAATGGTCAAAGCCAAGAACACAACATGAAAAAGAGTTGTACAGTGGAGTCAGGGCCAGTCAAAGTACCGTTTTGGGGCACAAGGTCCTGCAGAATAGGGGTGCAGGAGGGGGGCTGCCGCTCTGGAAGCTCACAAACTCTGGTCGAACTCTAGGGTTCCTCCGGAGCTTCTGAGGCCTGGAGCTTAGGGGGGTGTGAGGGGAGTCCAAGGGCTGGACACACAACAGAAGGGGAAACAAGACATGTGATCCGAGCATGTAAGGAGAGCTCTGGAGAGGAGGAGACAGCTACTCCTGGGGCCAAATAATGGGTGAAGTGCACCCTCTACTTCACCCATGGTGAAACTGATGTAGTCCCCCCTGACATCCTCAGGTTAAATTGACCCGCCAAAGTGATTAATTTTTTTTAGATCATTTAGACCCTTTTAGAGACCAATTTAGGGCATTATTCTTCTACTTTTAATCATCTGTTGTCGGTAATTTTAACAAGCAAAAGGGTCTTTGGCAATTCATGTTTTAGAATCTATCAAAACAGTGTCTCTTCTCACACTGTGTGTCATTGTTATTGCCCCTTGGGAATATTGAAGGAACAGAAACACTAATGAACCTAATTGGTATCCTGGCCAGCCGAACGCTGCCCTCTTCACAAACAGAACGAGGGATTTCTCAGACAAAACGGCATCAGGTTAAACTAAAACCATACAAACATTTAGATTGTCATTCTTAATGAGGAAAACATGTAATGACAGAGCAGGGAGGAACTGAAACGTCTCCCTAAGGAAACGATCAAAATGAATGGATTTTTCAAAAAATGTAGGCCTCATACTTTAAAAACCAACAGATTTGTCTACTGAGAAACTGTCATAAAATGGCGACAGATTAGCACCAATGCTTCTCTTCCAAGGCGTGGCCTTACACCAAAACTGACGCCAAGAGTTCAGCACAGAATACTCCGATAAACAATTCCTATATTCATATTCCTATAATAGGATCGTTTTAACCTGTGATTTTACCGCACACTTTGACAATCCATAAAGACGATTTTACACGGTTTTATTAAACAGGAGATCTCTGAAAACATCTAACCCCTGAAGTGGCAGAACATTCTAAACAATACTCTTCATTTGGTTTTACAACCAATGATTTACAGTAGATTCCCTTTGTTGGATCAGAAGACTCTTTTCAAAAATAAAATCCATTGAAACTAAATCCGTACCCCCATGGAGAAATGAGGTACAAAGAATGAAAAGAGTGCAGGGTGGCAACACGAAGGTGGAGAAAAAAATGAAACGACAAACAACTATAAAATATATAACAACCAAAAAAAACACACACCGTCATCACCACAGTGGGAAAAAATAGGAACAACTACTTTGTAAAATGAATCATCTGAAACAAAAATAACCCTAAAGCTCTATTCTCAACCAGTCTCCTTTAACCCCCACAGACTCCTCTTCATGGGGAAGACAAATACAATCAGATTTTATCCAACCGCACTACTGTTTTTAACACATCTGATTGTTTGTCTTCACCAGAGGGGACAGTTTTGTCCTGGTTGATGCTCAGATGTTTGATAAAGTTTTCTCCTCAGTGAGGCCCACCACATGTCTTTTAGATCCAGTCCCCACTCCATTTTTTAAGTAATCTGAAATGCTTTTTTCAGACTGAGGTCTTCCCTGCCGCCGTTAAAGCGGCTGTGGTGAAACCCTTTCTGAAGAATAGAAATTTAGATTTTTAACGATTTTAACTACAGACCAGCATCTATTACAATTTTAAGAAACATTTCACATTACATTTTGACACAACACAGTAGACCAAACTTTTCTTTTATCCCACATGAAACACCTTGGCCTCTCTGGTGCTGTCCACAAATGGTTCACTTCTTATTTAACAGACAGATCCTTCATGGTAAGTTTGGATACCTGCTCCTCTCAGGTCCATAAAATCACATGTGGTGTGCCCCAGGGTTCCATTTTAGGTCCAGTCCTTTTTAACCTGTACATGCTCCCTCTTGGCGGTGTCATCAGGAGACATGGAATTAACTTCCACAGTTATGCAGATGACACACAGCTGTACATCTCCATGTCTCCTGACGACACCAGGCCAATGGATGCTCTTTTTAACTGCATTTTAGACCTGAAATCCTGGATGGCAGAAAACTTTCTCCAGCTTAACCAGGACAAAACTGAGGTTTTAGTCATCGGTCCCTAGGCCCAGAGAGAGAAACTTTTATCAAAACTCCAATCACACTCTTTTAATCCATCATCACAAGTGAGAAACCTGGGTGTAATTTTGACTCTGAGTTAACTTTAATTCTTCACATTAAGAACATCACAAAGATAGGTTTTTATCATTTAAAGAACGCCAGAGTCCCCCTTTTCTGTCTCCCACACAAAAAGAACATTGCATTTTTACAATTACTCCAAAACTTGGCAGCACGTGTCCTGATTAAGACCAGGGGGCGGGACCACATTACACCAGTTTTGAAATCACTGGTGTAGTGTTTTTCAGGATTGATTTTAAGATTCCATCGATATTTAAAGGTCTCGATGGTCTTGGGCTTTATATTTCAAAACTTCTTTTACCCCATGAACCCCCTAAAAACAACCCCTGGTCTGTTACATGGTTAAAAGCAGCAGAACTCACTGTGGTGTCCTGGGCCTTGTCCTGGACCTGGGCCTCATCTGCCTCGTACTCAAACTCGACAGGGATCTTCTTCTTCCTCTTCTTTTCTCCTGTGTCCTGTTCTGCAGCGGACTGTGGCGCCCTCTTCAGGGCTGCTGTTCTCTTCTTCTTCCCCTTGGTGCTTGTAGCTGAAGCTGGGCTGATGGGAGGCTGTGATTGGTCCACTCCAGCGTCTGGGGAGGCCACAGCAGTGATGTGAGCCTGCAGCTCCTCAGCCTGTGCTTCTGGGCTCTTCACAACTATTACAAAACACACATTGGCTGTAAGTGTAAGGAACTCGCATCTGTCTAAACAGTTCTCATTTCTCACACACATAAAACGATCAAGTGAAATGAAACAATAGTGAACCTTGTTCAGAGATGGCTGCTCCTTTCTTTTTCCTCTTTTTGTTCTTCTTCTGTGCTGCTGGACTGCTGCTGGTGTCCACTTCCTCCACTGGGGGCTCTGCTGTCTCGCTCTAAAGTGGATTTGATAAGTTGGCGTTTATGTCAAAAAATTTAATAATCCCAAACAGAGCAATGTTTTCATTTGATATAACCTTAATTCACCCAGAATAAAACCCTTTGAGATTAGAAAGTTTTCCTCCATAGATCATATGGAGGAAAACTGCATCATTTAAAAATCACCCGACAGGACCCCACAAGGCCGACAGGACCCGACAGGACCCGACAGGACCAGACAGGACCAGACAGGACCACACAGGGCCGACAGGACCCGACAGGACCCGACAGGACCCCACAGGACCCCACAGGACCCCACAGGACCACACAGAACCCGACAGAACCCTGCCTAATTTGGATGATTCCACTCGAGTCCAGTCCGGGGTTGGATATATGCGGCTTCTAAGGGTAAATGTAACTCCTTGTCTTTTAACTCATTGACTGCCAGCCCATTTCAAAACAGGTACTCCCATATTGCCAGCCGTTTCTGGTGGTTTTTACTGATTTTTCAAGACCCACAGAATATTGTGTACTTTGACTATCTGAAATCTAAAACTAGATTCTGAAAGAATGGGCTGTCTACTCTCACCAGCAAAAAGAATTTTGTTTCTATCTTGTTTAGTTCTTCTGTAATCCCCAGTTGAGTAGAGGGAAGTTTTATTGAAATCACCAGAAAGCTGAGAAAAAAGGGCCACAAACAGTGCATCTAGCTGTGTTCAAACCATTCATAGCGCAATGCTGCCATCTGCTGGCTCCATAAATTATTGCCTCAAGCCAATCTCCACATATTAGATTCAATGGACAGCTGGGAACGTAAAAATAGCGGGAAACGCAATTGACGTGTTAACACGTCATTGGCAGACAACGTTACTATTTAGTTTGACGTGTTAACACGTCAATGGCAGTCAATGAGTTAAAAAGATGCGCGTTGGATTCCCTCTGAAACCAGGACCGCAGCAGAACAAACAGCAGAGGACGCAGCAGAACAAACAGCAGAGGAGTTTACTGATGTTTCTCTGATGAACATGAGACTAAAGCCGATCGTAAAAGAGCAGAGAATGATCCTCTTTTCCTTCACAGTACGGTGGTGCCACGGTTAGAGCTTGTGTTCCACAGCAAGAAGGTTCTGGGTTTGACTCCCGCTTCAGGTCTTTATGTGTGGTGTGTGCATGTTCTCCCCGTGTCTGCATAGGTTTCCTCCAGGTGCTCCGGTTTCCCCTACCACTAAAACATGTAAAATAGTCCTACAAATAGTGACTGTAGGACAACAAATGCAAATTAGCTCATGGCTACAATCGGAAAAGGTTAGTTAATATGCACTGTGCCAACCAAAAATATAAAACACTGCCCCAAATGTGCTCTCGGCCCCTGTCTCGGCCTCTCTCGCCTTAGGATTGCATGTGACTACACATGTTTAGGAGACTGCATGTCTGTCATGTATCCAGGAAACCAGTTTGAGATGGGAGTAATGGACAAATGGAGCCAAGGAACATGTTTGTCCTGATTTGCCAAAAGTTCATATTATTAGTGTGGATGGAACTAAAAACAACCTCGGGTGTTTTTGAAGAGGAACAATGTTGTAACAAAAAGCAGCAGAACTCACCATGGCGTTTTCTCCTGTGTCCTGTTCTGCAGCGGCCTGTGGCGCCCTCTTCAGGGCTGCTGTTCTCTTCTTCTTCCCCTTGGTGCTTGTAGCTGGGCTGATGGGAGGCTGTGATTGGTCCACTCCAGCATCTGGGGAGGCCACAGCAGTGATGTGAGCCTGCAGCTCCTCAGCCTGTGCTTCTGGGCTCTTCACAACTATTACAAAACACACATTGGCTGTAAGTGTAAGGAACTCGCATCTGTCTAAACAGTTCTCATTTCTCACACACATAAAACGATCAAGTGAAATGAAACAATAGTGAACCTTGTTCAGAGATGGCTGCTCCTTTCTTTTTTTTCTTTTTGTTCTTCTGTGCTGCTGGACTGCTGCTGGTGTCCACTTCCTCCACTGGGGGCGCTGTTGTCTCGCTCTAAAGTGGATTTGACAGGTTAGCATCCCTCTCACGTCAAACATTGGGTATGTGTGTGCGTACGTCCATATGTGTGTGTTGCTTGATGCAGAGTTAATTGCTGTGTTAAAGATGAAATGCTACTAATCAAAAGATTGTATATTTGAATTACTTTTGGGCAGGGTTAGGGTTAAGCAATTACTTTTTTAACCCTATGAACCCGTCTGCATCGGCGACGATGCATGCGCACATGTTTTACAAATGATCAATTTACTCGCGAACGGTAAAACGTAGCAACTTACTTTTTTCCCCTCTGTGAAGTACGCAGTCAAGGCTTTCCGAAACTTGATTTGTCCGTGCGATGCACGGAGGATAAACTACGTTTGTCTGAAAGTCCGTGTCCAAAGCGTGACCCGTGAGGTACAAACACACGGGGACTGCCAAAGATCGTCAGAGTGAGATGTCTCACTCCTCTGTGTGCACTTGTTCTCCCACAGTTGAAACTACAGCTGGGATTCCAATAACCGGCTGAAAAGTGTGCATTATTGATAAAGACGATAATACAGTAAAATTACATTATGTGTTTATGATGTATATAAATATATGTATTATATAAATAATTGACGTTTTTTTGTTTGTTTTTGTCTGTTTCTTTTTTACAGCTGTGCTACAGAAGCAACCCCAGCATTATAGACAAACTGCTTCAGGAAGGGCATCAGGAGTACAGAGTTTTTTGCTTTTATAGTGGAATTTTGTAAAACGTATAATAGTTAGAGATTCATTTTTTTCCCCATTATCCCCAAGACCATAAATAACATTTCTATGCAGTGTAAAAAGTTGTTTATAGCATTTCATTGTGTTTTTTCAATACATTGTTGTTAAATTGATTTTCCGTTTGATTTTTTTCCTTTGTCTTCATGATTCCATAATTTTTATATAATTCATATGACAGCTTTACAATATGAATATTCTCCAGGTTGTACTGAAAAAAACAAAGTATACTGCTTGACTCTGCATCAAAAGATGACTGTTTTATGAGCAATTATACACAAAGAAAACCAGGCGAGGAAGGTTCCCCAAAATGACCCATGTGCATAGAGGGTTAAATAATGTGACACACACTGGTTATTGGTGTGCAGCCCTCTAGAATAACTTCCTTCAGCATTGACATTAGACAGATGTCAAACTGTAACATGCGTCTTACTCACTTGAGGATCTGGAGGAGGAGCAGAGGCTTCTGGGTCGCTGGGTCCATTTTGCTCCAAGTTCAAAAGATTTGATTTCTTAGCCTTTTTAATTTTCTTCTTCTTTAACTGTGGTGGTGTATGGTTGTCCTGTGCGTGTGAGGCTGGTTCTGGCTCTGGTTCTGCCTGGACCTGTGATGGCTCTGAGGGTTCTGCCTGTACCGGTGACGGCTCTGAGGGTTCTGCCTGGACCAGTGACTGCTCTGAGGGTTCTGCCTGGACCGGTGACTGCTCTGAGGGTTCTGCCTGGACCGGTGACTGCTCTGAGGGTTCTGCCTGGACCGGTGACTGCTCTGAGGGTTCTGCCTGGACCGGTGACGGCTCTGAGGGTTCTGCCTGGACCTGTGACGGCTCTGTTGGACTTTGAGGCTTCTTTTTCTTTTTCTTCTTCTTTTTCTTCTTCGCCTGCTCGCTGTTGTCAGTGTTTGAGTCTGTGGTTGTCTTCTTACTCACTGAAACAACAGTGTGGTCATTCATGAACACCTTAATGACGGAGCAGAGACATCCCTCTCTTCACACACATGATTTAGCTTCAATAAAACTATCTGTGGTGGATACATGGGTATTGGAGATACATGTTAATGCCTGCAATATGCCATATACATACATAGATACATGTCCAGAATTAAAACGTTCTTTTCAGATCTAATGCATTACTTATTGCCACATCTTAAGTGACAAACTTCAGTCGAACCCTTTTGGTCTGAATTAGTTACATTTTAGATTCATAAATACTGTTGTTGACTAATGATGCAGCCCCAGCAACCATCAACTACTTTTGTCTGTATACGTATTTACAGCATGGAGAGTCCCAGATGTACCGGTTATTCTTATTCATATAAATGTCGTACCGTGCTTCAGTTCAGTGTGAACATCAAGGAATCGCTTTTGCTCACTTTAAATATATTTGAATACATGGTTATTTATGTGAACAACCTAAAGTGCTGATAAATGCGCAATCAGAACTCACAGCCTTACATTGTCAACTGACCAAATGAGAGTCAAGTTATTTTAATTGAATATACTTTATGTCAAGGGTTTATGGCTGTCTGACAGGATCTAGCTGTGACCTGCATGTATGGCCATTTTGATACTCTTAATTTCCCCAACCCTCAAGCCACAGATGATAAAAAGTAGAATAAAAATACCCTAAATTATAATCTAAATGGCTGGTCAAGTTATGAAAAGTAATCAAAATTGTTTTAATTGTAGCATATCAAGATTGTGTTGTGTGTCAGTGTTTTTCAGTCCGGGATGTACCTTTAGGCTTCTTCACCTTTGGTCCCTCCGCCTCCGCCTCCTCCTCTGTGGGCCTCCTCTTTAGCCTCTTCCTGCTGCCAAAGTCCTCGTCGTCCTCGTCTGTGGACACCTCCTCTGGGTACTCGTCCTGAGGGAAGCTGCCTGTCCCGGCGGAGCAGAGGGTACAAGTCAGGACTTCAGCTCATTTTGCAACAACAGTTTAGAGCAGCAGTTTCAGGGATACACAAAATGAGATTTTATGACGTGTGTTAAGACTTTTTTTACAGTCTAATATGAGGCTATACTCGTGTTTTGTCCTTTTTGTGTCATTTTGTCCTTTAATTTCATTCATGAAACGGCCGGTGAAGAAAGATATATGCCACAATGCATCTTGTGGCATCAGTAAACTCCAAGATAGCGGTGTGATGAGGGCACGCTTCAACAGAATTCAAGCAAACTGCAAAAATAGAAAAAACTCAAAAATAGGGGCTTAGTCTTTGGTGTCATAGCGCGAGGATCCATCATAGTCTACAACAGGGGTGTCCAAACTGGTCCAGAAAGGCTGCAGGTTTTCTATCAGACCCAACAGGAGCAGAGTAGACTCCACCCATTTCCTCAAATCTTCAGGTTAAGACCATAAACAGTATATATTAACGGACGTAGTCACGCCTATCTCCGCCGTTCTAACTAATGGGCCAAAAATTGGGCTTTCATGGAGTGATTCAAAATGGCCGCGGGGCTGGAAAATGTAAAAAAAAAAAACGCATCTGCGCATGCATCAGCTGCACAAGCCCCATTTATTTAAACGAGTGACTTCAAAAATTCACAGCGAGTAAACTAGACTGGTCCAAAGAAATTCAGTCCCCTCAGCATTGACACACATGTGGAACGGAGCTTTGGGCCAAGAGCCAACTTTTGGACCATCCTGTAAAGACATTTTTGAGAGGTAAGAAGATGCTATATTTTAGCATTGGCTAATTTGTTGCACACTTGAATAATCAAACTCAAGGTGGTGCAGTAGTTCTTCTTCCTCTTATTCCAGGTTCACCCCCATTGGCCCGGGGTGGTATTGCAAGCATGTCAGCGCATGTCATTTGGGCCACTTTTGAGCCGGGACCCGCCCCCACTGGTAAAGCCTGGGTCAGCACTAGATCATATACGGAATCGGGACAGAAGTGGAAGTAAATATAACGGACTACCTATAAATGCCTGAACTTAACCAGCCATTCCCATAAAATAACCCCAACCCAGCCTTAACCCTAACCTTAACCATCTTACTCAGACGCCTAAAACTTAACCAGTCGCCACTTAAGAACTTTTTAGTCTAAAACTAATTCAAAATTAGGATTGTTACTTCCGGTTTCGTCCCGATTCCGTATATGATTTAGTGCCGACCGTAAAGACTGAACACTCTTGAGGAAATGGGTGGAGTCTTCTCTGCTCCGGTCGGGTATGATAGAAAACCTGCAGCCACAGCGGCCCTTTCTGGACCGGTTTGGACACCCCTGGTCTACAAAGTGTGAAACTGGAGCGCTCAGACTAAAGAAGCAGAGAGACATAACGTAACTGTCCTACCTACTGTACTGAGCCAAAACAAAGCGCTGTCAGATGGATTTATTTCATTTGGATTACATCGCCTGTGTCGCTTGGGAGACCTGCGCTCTCCATAGTGTCTTTTACATGAAATTCAGTCTCTTCAGTGGGACCTACAATTTGTTTTGTTTAAAGTTGGATTGTATTGTTCATAAATTTGACCCAGGTATTTTCAGTTTTACTGCATATGAAAAGTGGCTCCTTATATCTCGATCATTGGTATTTACCTCGAATAAAACATTTTAGTCAATACATATTTTAATACATGAGAGGTCAGGGCTCACATGGAGCAGCATGGGTGTCAGAATGTGAGAGTGAAGTATCCAGGTGCTCTTTGGAGACTGTGGATTCTCCGACTGAGAGTGAAACCCCGTAGTTTGAACATAGTTTTACAATCTTGTAAAAAAGCACCAACGTGTTTAAGTTCCAAGCCTCCCAAGTGTTATACGTGTTATAAAGGCTCTGTCACTGTTTCAGCTCCTTGGAGCTATGGCACAATTGTATTTGCAGTAACTAATTGCAGGTCTGTGTCTGTATCAAATTATTCAAGTTTGATAGTTTAACCAGAAACCACAGAAACCTCCATCAGGGGGCGCCGTCTTACCTTGGCTGAGATCCCGCAGTCTGTGGACACAAGGAGAAGGAGGTTATAGTCTGAACCAGGAGGACAAAGACTTCTGACCTCTGACCGCCCCATTAGGGTCCAGAGGAGAGGAGGACAGGAGGGGGACAAGAGGAGCAGAGGACAGGAGGAGAGCAGGACAGGAGAAGGAGGACAGGAGGAAAGGGACAGTAGGACAGGAGGTGGAGGAGCCGAGGAGGAGAGCAGAACAGGAGGAGGAGCAGAGGAGGAAGACAGGAGGACAATAGGAGGAGGACAAGAGGAAAAGGAAAGGAGAAGCAGGAGGACAGGAGGAGGAGGAGCACAGGAGGACTCACACTCGTACGATCCTGTAGAGGCGTTGGCGGTTGCGGGTGGGGGTGTTTCCTCGTGAAGACAGCTCCAGCAGTTTGTCTGCGACGGCTCCGTAATCGAACTGTGACAGAGAAGCCTCAGTATCACCACAGTATGAACTAAACTGTCTCCTACGTCACACATTTAACTGACATTTCTTATCCAAACAACAAAGGATTTAAAAAAGTAAAATCAATACAATTTCTAGGGGTGCCCAAACTTTTGCGAAACACTGTAGCACCATCACCACAGTAGACTATCAGTGCTCTCGTCTGGAAAAGAACAGTGAGGACCACCACCTGCAGGAGGATCAAAACCGACTCCTGGATGAAGGGGATGGAACTTGATGGATGGGAAATTTTCATTAATTCATTCATTCTGCTTCATCAACTTCAACTTGGTCTTGGTGCAAACAGATGTGGCTCGGTTCTGATTGAGGAGAGACTAAAGCATGTGCCGAGAGTGTGGCCTCACCTGTAATATAGGGCCCATGTCCGGGTCACACGGCTGCTCAGAGACCGACAGGCCATCGTCTTCATCTTCATCATCATCATCATCATCATCATCCTCCTCCTCCTCATCATCATCAGAGTGAGTGTTTGTGCCTGAACAGAGCAGCAGCTTAGCACAGTCTACAGCTGCTTCACACTTCAAGAAATAACACTTCTGTTAAATTACACGCAATCTTCTTCTGTGGACTTCTCTAAACAGAAACCATCTGCAGGTGGATGTTTTAGGACAAATGTGTTCAAAGGTTGACAAAATGTGACAAAGGTTGTGGGGTGGGTTCGAGCCCACCACAACTTCACGACTCCCACTGATGTCTGCTGCCGTGGTGTCCTTGGGCACCTAACCCCACTTTGCCTGAAGCCCCCACTGAAAGACTACAGCAGCCATCCTCCTGTGGACTCACCTCCTGCAGGACGATCAGTGAGGGGATGGTGCTCTGTGTACTGGGTGCAGCTCTGACTGCCACCCCCCACCCCAACCCAGAAATGGATTAAGGGGAAGAAAATGGATGGTGTTCAAAGGAATGTGGGGAAAATCTTTGTCTGCCTACATTAAGAGTATTTACAGTATGTAGTGTGAGACAGATGAAAGCAGGAGTCCTGACCGTTGGTCTGTGGGGCTTTGCTGCTGGTTCTGGGCTTGTGGCCCCCTGCTTTCTCTGCTCTGCTCTTCAGATCCTCAGGGGCCTCGTCTTGCTCATCTGACGCCTGGCCTGAGTCAGAGTCCTGCTCCAGCTGATCCAGCTCCTCCAGCAGCTCCTGGATGGCGAAGGGAGCCTGGTCGATGATGTTGCTGAAGACGCTGCTGCAGATGGCACTGAACAGGGTGCGGCTGGACGCGAAGGGAAAGACAGGATTACAGACCTGGGAGCTTGAGGTTTGGTTTCAAACTTAAAGGAAACATGTTTTTACTGCTACACACACTGGGGTTGGGGCCAGTGTGGCTGACTGGGCTTCTGCCACATGGCCACGGGTGAAGCGGAAGAAGATTGATGGAGAACACTGTGCACATGTACAGTGGGTGTTTGACAATATGGAGACAAACCAGTGTTCTTCTTGTACACAAATCTTAACCCATTAAGGCCTGACACACCTGGTAAAACAGACCTGTAAAACCACCCTCTAAAACCTCAAGTTTTCCTCAGCCTCTTTAGCAGATAAAAACATAATTGAAAAAAAACCTAAATAAAAAGAATTAAGCTACTTTTTGATGATTTTACCCAACTTGACCAGACCTGGGTCAATTAGACCCTTTTAGCCCTTTATTTAGGGTATTTTTCTTCTACTTTTAATGATCTGTGGTGGGTAATTTTGACAGACAGAATAGAAACAGCACAGGAATATAGGACACTTCTAACTTGCGTACGTACTATTGCTGCAACTTTAAGATCAATCGCACTGTTACAGTTGACTCTACACTATCGTTTTACTTGAATATACGTTGTCCGAGTATATGTGGCCATCGAATCCAATTCAACCGAGTGACGTCCACTTTAAGACCTTTCAAGATGACTGCAGCTGATGCAAAAACTTACTCTTTAGTTTTTGCTGCCGTTTTCATAAAGGGTTGAATGAAGGCGAGGTTCTGATCCGCCGACAGCTGCAACACAAAACACAGTGATATGCCTTAACACTAGGACGCCCAGAGAAGTCATTTTGACAGAGTTATGAACAAGGTCCATACGCCGATAGTTACACCAAAACTAAACTCCTCACACTGAAGGCTCACGGTGTGGAGGAGGCAGGAGCGGTAACCCAGATACAACACAGGATTTTTATTTTAAATTATAATTATAAATTATGTAACTATCAATAGGTTTTGTGGAGGAGGCTACGTCGGTTACCATGACAACCCTCGTCAAAAGCAGGGGGGGGGGGTGTTTGGGAGTTCCTCGCCGCAGCACATTCACATAAATGCTATTGCTATATTTCAGTTTCATACAGCATTCAAAATTACGGCTCATCAACGCAAATGCCGTCATATTACCCAGCCCTAGAGTGAAGTAAGCAGAAGTACAAAGACTAACGGCCAGTGCAGTGAAATGACTCATTAAATCAATAAGAATCTGATGAGCACCAATACTACATTTGATATGGAGTAGTAATGAGGTACTGACGACCGCTGCAGTGACTCAGTTCACTTTTATTATAATTAGCATAGAGTTATTTTTCATTTATCTTGTGCGGTGTGCTCCTCATTCCTACTGTTCTGTAACTTGTGATGCAACATGGAAATTTCCCCGCTGTGGGACGAATAAAGCATCTCTTAATCTTAAACGCTCTTTAGAATTCTAGATTACCTCAAACACGTTTAAACTTTGAATATTGCCCGAATCCTGCTGCTGTCAGACTGTACGGAGAACAATGTGGCCTGACCTCACATGTTGTGCATCTGTGCAATAATTTTAAATACTGTCAGAATGGGCAATTTGGAACCATGTATATCCACTGTCACTTTACTGCCACTCATGCTGCCAACTATTTTTCTGCACTAGAATAAAACAGAATTCATACTTTATTACGTTAAAGCTAGAGATGCTTCACTTGCTTTTTCATCAAGCTAAAGTTCGAGGTACATTTATTTTGGTATAGAGTAATGATTGATTCATCTTGTGCTGTGTGCTCTTCATTCCTACTGTGCTGTAACTGCATGCATCTAGATTGTGTTTCCGTGTTTGTGCTGACCTCATGTGCTCCGACCACAGCCAGCTCCCTCAGGTACAGGTCCAGCACATGCAGCTGCAGGCCTACAGGGGGCGCTCCTGTGTGCAGCAGCTCACGCCACACTAGGTCCAGGAACAGGTCAATCTGACTGCGCACACACACACATCACAAAGATCAGGTCCATGAGGCAGTCAGGAAGTACCAGCACATGTTATTTCCATACATAAAGGCTTTCAATATAACATACAGCAACAACAAGTTAACAGTATGCCAGTGCTACACAATGATTTTAATAAAAACAAACACTCAATAATAAAATGGTCCTTCTGATGTCTTATAGCTTCTCTTCAAAGTAGAGAGTAGTCATATCCAAACCAGTGCACCATTTCAACCGGAAATAGACTTTCCTATGGACCAATAAGCTGTGAGGCAAGTGTTGTCTTCACGAAACAGAGGCGCTGTCACCTCTTTAGGCACTTTATTTTATTTATCGCCCATGACTATTCATTTTTCACTAATGAGAGTACCGAACAGTTCAAACACGTTGCTCACCAGCTGTGTGTTTGGTGGCCCCCGTGTTGTTGCCCGTGTTGTTGCCCGTGTTGTTGCCCGTGTTGTTGCCCGTGTTGTTGCCCGTGTTGTTGCCCGTGTTGTTGCCCGTGTTGTTGCCCGTGTTGTTGCCCGTGTTGTTGCCCGTGTTGTTGCCCGTGTTGTTGCCCGTGTTGTTGCCCGTGTTGTTGCCCGTGTTGTTGCCCGTGTTGTTGCCCGTGTTGTTGCCCGTGTTGTTGCCCGTGTTGTTGCCCGTGTTGTTGCCCGTGTTGTTGCCCGTGTTGTTGCCCGTGTTGTTGCCCGTGTTGTTGCCCGTGTTGTTGCCCGTGTTGTTGCCAGTGTTGTTGCCAGTGTTGTTGCCAGTGTTGTTGCCAGTGTTGTTGCCCGTGTTGTTGCCCGTGTTGTTGCCAGTGTTGTTGCCAGTGTTGTTGCCCGTGTTGTTGCCCGTGTTGTTGCCCGTGTTGTTGCCCGTGTTGTTGCCCGTGTTGTTGCCCGTGTTGTTGCCCGTGTTGTTGCCCGTGTTGTTGCCCGTGTTGTTGCCCGTGTTGTTGCCCGTGTTGTTGCCCGTGTTGTTGCCAGTGTTGTTGCCCGTGTTGTTGCCCGTGTTGTTGCCCGTGTTGTTGCCCGTGTTGTTGCCCGTGTTGTTGCCCGTGTTGTTGCCAGTGTTGTTGCCCGTGTTGTTGCCAGTGTTGTTGCCAGTGTTGTTGCCCGTGTTGTTGCCCGTGTTGTTGCCCGTGTTGTTGCCCGTGTTGTTGCCCGTGTTGTTGCCCGTGTTGTTGCCCGTGTTGTTGCCCGTGTTGTTGCCCGTGTTGTTGCCCGTGTTGTTGCCCGTGTTGTTGCCCGTGTGTGTGTGCTACCTGGGGTCCCACTGGCTCTTCTGCAGCAGCTCAAACATGTGCCTGAACACAAATCGAACCAGCTGCAAACACACAAACACATACAGCTTAATCTTCTCCGGGACTCTTTCCGTTTCCCCTGTTAATCAGTTTCTTTAATGAAAGTTCATGGTCCTGAAAAGCATTTAACAAATAATTCACCAGATCAAATACTTTCTTCTGTCAGTTTTCAGTACCAATGTTTTTTCCAGTTGCTGTGAACCTTTGCTTCTTTTTGCTCGTGTCTAACCCAGGCCTGAAAGAGCACCGCCATATAAACTGTTCACAATTCTGGTCAAAAAAAAGCTATGATCTGCACTTGTCTTGTTTCAGGGATCATGGATGACAAGGACTTTGGTGGTGTATGCTTAAGACAGCTCTGCAGCAGCGCGCAGACCCTACCACTTGGCCTTTTTTGTTGAGAATTTGAATACAAATAAATCCTGGAAGACCTAAACTGGTCGTTTCAACCCGTCCCCTGGTTTTTCAAAGATGTCCGCCCTGGGTTTCTCCGGGTCTCTCCAAGATGTCCTCATTGGCTCATGCTCGCACCATGGACATTAGCAAACATTAGCATAAGTGACGTGTTCGATCCAGCTCTGGTTCTCCTGGTCTTGTGCAGTAGGTGCAATGAGCATTCTGACCAATCAGAGCGCAACTGACCAGTGCAGAGTGAGAGCAAGCACATTTTGAAAAACGCTAACAAGAAACCTCGATCTGTAAGTACAGTGACACTAACTAGTTGTATACTTCTATAAACTAAATTATTAGGGCTGATTCTGGATCGAGGACTCAGGGCTCTATGTGACGGATTGTCATTGTAGGAAAAAGTTTATTCTCAGGTATGAAATTACTATGTACCGGAGATAAACAACTGGCAACGTGAGGCTAAGTCACTGTGCAGGCGGGGGGAGGCGGGCTCACGGACAGAGGAGCAGACTCCTCTGGATCAGCTCGTTTGAGTCAAGGTGACATCACCTCTCTGCAAGAAAAGGCTATAACCTCACAAGTTTTGAGTGTTGCATGGTGTATCACTCAAATTATTATCACACATGTGCATAGGATGAACTGTGAAACATGAAGAAAAGCAAAATATGGAACCTTTAAGCAGCAAGACCCGATCCAGAGTAAAAGATACATCCACAGGTTTAGTCCGAGGGCATGCAGCGTACCTGGAAGTATTTGTCCATGCGCAGACGGTCAATGCCGGTCCACTCCCTCTTCATGGTGGTGAGGAAAGTCTGGAAGAACAGCAACTCTAGACACAAACATATATGGTATTAACTTAAAAATAATTTACAGCCTTGAAGTAATGGCTATAACATACAATAAGCAGCCTAAATCATCAAGTTCTGCTTGACACGTTTGGGCCTTTTAAATGTAATTAGAATTAAGAATGGATTAAAGCTCTCATTCTTTTAGAATAAACAGCAGCAGCTGCCTCCGTCACTGATCCTTCCTGCTTCTCCAAAGAAAGTAATAAAATGCATCTGCAGACAAGAAGCAGCACTCACAGGGCCGAGGACAGATGCCTGCCCTCACAACAATCTTTATCTACTTTTTTAAAAAGGGACCATGAAATTAGAACAAAAATGTTTCCATTTGATGCACCGTGCCGCAGTTAGCCTTTGGCTAATGTACATCCGTAGCCCCCCAGCAGGAAGAACACTCCACGTACAGGTGGGAGGAAAGTAGCACAAACATACATACCATAAAATACACGTGTATACAGGTCAGCAGATATACACAGGGCAGACACACAGTCATTTAATACCAAGCTCCAGTCTATGGGGAACACACAGCTCTTGTATGCACTGAGATACCCTCAGAGGAGAGGCCTGGGTCATACTCACGGCTGCTGTAGTTGTGAAAGTGGTGGAGCAGGCCTGAGATCTGCGTGGACAGCTCCTCCTGAAGAACATCCAAGAAGGTCAGAGAGTACAAACACCTCACTAGTCCATATAATAGTATGGTGGATATATATTGAATCTATAAATGCACTATCCTGGACGCAGTCACCATTTCCAAGAGACAATAAAATATTACTTAAAGATGCAGTCTATGATTCATCCAGATGCAATGTTTAAAGTACTGTGGGGAAACGTCCCAACACCCCAAAAGTAATCAAGTTATTATGCCTTTTCAAATCAGAATGGACATAACCAAATGCCGACCGATAGAACAAAACCAGTGGGATGCGTTCCCCCTCTCCTTCCTGCTCTTGGTCAGTGCGCGCACCTGAGTTATTGCTGAGTGTTGGATTCTCTAAAACACCTAAAATGGCTAAACAGAAAGTGCCAATTTCCCGTTGTCCACCCACTCGTCCTGCTGTGGCAAAGAAAAGAAAATCATAGGAACAAAACACATTGTATAAGAACACTAGGAACACAGCAAGGGCAAAAACTTGAATCAACATCAGGATAATCAGCTGGGAATTCATAAAATTAATACAACTGAAATTTAAAATGTGTTATTTCTCATTTCAACAATAAGAAAATTCAGAAGTTTGATCAAGATGCTGGTGTTATATGTGTTTTGGACCCACCTCGTGACACAACATACAGTCCGCTTTACTCTAGTCACTCCTTTACTTAAAAAAACTGCCATACGGCTGGCATCCGCTTGCTACTAAGCTAGCAGCTAAGCTAAGCTGCTTGTTTAGTGGCAAGCTAGCGTCAAGCGCTTTCTTGCTGCAGACTTTTGGGGATCACCATGGCAACACGTGCCACACAGCTGTCTGCTGTTGTGGCGCTAATGTAAAATAAAAATGTGTCTATAGTATCGACCTGATACCGGTACATCCCTAGAAATAACTATACTGCATTTTATCACTTAATAAATCTAATAATTGAATGGCCTCATAATCCATCCCTGGCTTCCAAAACGGTCTGTAAATATCAAGGTTAGTTCAGTCTCCTGCCAGTGCATACCTGCAGCAGTGGCTTGTCCTGCATCCACAGACAATAGAAGAGACCCTTCCAGAGCTTCAGCAGCTCTTCCTCAGAGAATCCTGAGACACAAAGGACCACAATTGACTGCATGTTGAGTATGGACAGTGCTGAGAAGGACAAGCTCATGGACAACAAACATAATACAAACTCCCATTCACTTTCATAGAAAAGTAAACGCTCTTTCCTGCAACTGCACATGTTGCACTGATAATACTAAGTGCGTTTGTAATACTAGAGATTTCATTAGGCTGAGCCAAAATGTATTAAACACATTTTAAACTAAAGACACTACAGTACAGTCAAAATACATTAATCCAATTAGCATTTGTATCATTGTAATAATAATGTAACGGCCCTGTTGTAATGGTAGACTGACAACGTCTCCCTTGAAAACGATTGGATAAGATAAGAGATCCTTTATTTGTCCCAGAGTCGGGAAATTTCAATGTTGCAGCGCACATTACATATATGCACACATCTATTATATAATGTATGCCCAAAGTTACATTGATATAGGGCAGGGTAATAAAAAGATAAAGTGACATACAGTCAGTGGACATTCTGAAGTTGCAGTATTGAACATTGCACATGATTGCAGTATTTACTTATTTACAGATGAATGACAAGTACAGGCTCAGCAGTTCTCATTGTCCAATTTGGCAGGAAGGAAAGACCTGTGGAACCTCTCCTTCACACAGTGAGGGTGAATAAGTCTGTCACTGAAGCTGCTCTCCAGCGCAGACAGAGTGTCCTGCAGGGGGTGACAGTCATGGTCCAGCATAGATGTTAGTTTGCTCAGGACCCTCCTGTCCCCCACCTGCTGCACTGTGTCCAGAGAACAGCCCAGGACTGAGCTGGACTTCCTGATGACCTTGTCCAGCTTCTTCCTGTCCCTCTCTGTGATGCTGCTGTTCCAGCAGACCACACCATACAAGAGGCTGATACCACCACAGTCATAGAAGGACCTCAAGAGTGGCCCCTGCGCTCCAGAAGACCTGAGCCTCCTCAGCAGGTAGAGTCGGCTCTGGCCCTTCTTGAAGAGGGCGTCTGTATCATGAGTCCAGTCCAGTTAAAGGACTGTCCCCCGCTCTGACTGCACTGTAGCCTCCTGTGTCCTCTGACCACACTGTATCCCACATTCTCTGATCTCTGTGTGTCTCAAACGCAAATAAACACATACATACTTGTGGCAGCGGGCCTGTGTCTCATACAAAGACATCAGGTCCTCGACCTGTGCATGACCTGCTTGTGTCTCATACACATATACACACATACATACATGTGGTCCTGGACTGTGTCCTGGACTTGTGTATGACCTGCTTGTGTCTCATACACACACGGTCCTGGACCTGTGTCTGACCTGATTGTGTCTCATACACACACGGTCCTGGACCTGTGTCTGACCTGATTGTGTCTCATACACACACGGTCCTGGACCTGTGTCTGACCTGATTGTGTCTCATACACACACGGTCCTGGACCTGTGTCTGACCTGATTGTGTCCGTGAACGTGCGTTCAAGTAGCCCCGTAGTTTCTTGAGAGCTTTCCTCCGCACGGGCTTTTCGTTGGACGCCAGTCTTTGTGCGAACTGGACCTCCGGCTCCGCTGTTGAGGCCATGTTCTTTCCGAATCCTTTCGACACGCACCGCAAACACGCCGCGCACACACGGGCTGCTTCTGTTTTCCACACCACGTTTCACCGTCGCACACTGATGTCGTCATACCGACGCCGCAACCAGCGGAAACGCCTTCATATTTTTTAATTATTTATATATATATATATATATATATATAAAGTATTTTGGCAAGCTCATTTTGGTCGGGGGCCAAGTTTAAGGGCCAAAAGTATAAACGTTGTATACTTTTATCATCTTCATTTATTTTGTTTATTTTTTTGTAACATATTTTTGTATTTTCACAAATACCTTTTATTCGAAATGAGTTTGGATGTTACTTTCTAGTTTGGAATCTGGCTAAATATGTAAAAAAAAAATAAAAAATAGATGTATTTGAAGATTCATGTGCATAAAAAATTAACACAACATCTTTGGCCGAATATAACTTATAAATATATGTTAGTTAACATTTTAGAACAAATTCAATTACATGGTTGTTGTCCTGAGAAACTAAGCATTATAATCAGATGTAACATGCCATAGCCATTACCATCAATGCTGCAAGTGGGTGAAAGGATGTTATTAGAAAATCATTTCAGGCCATTAAAAATAGTCTCACGGGACAGATTTGGCCCACAGACCCGGGTTTGACATGTTTTGGCACTACAATGAGTAGTAACATTCAAAGAAACTATCCATTATTTTAAGCAAAGCAATTACTTGTAAAGCATCGTGAGACGTGGGTCTTCATCGAGAATCAAATGGTGAGATTCCAGGGGTTACAGCTCTGGTATGCTTTCCTCAAGAAAATTGAACAAATTCCTGAAGTAATAAAACTGATTGACACTTTTTCTGCAGCATCTGGTTTGACACTTAATCGAAGTAAATGTGAGCTTATGGCCATTCACAAATGTGCCCTCACTGAAGCATATAACATCCCTATTAAGTCTTGTATAAAATACCTGGGTGTTAACCTCACTAAAGACGCAGCCAGTAGTGAAACTTTAAATATACAAGCCAAAATTGATCAATGTAAAACTAAACTAAATTCATGGCTTCAACGAGACTTAACAGTCTTTGGAAGAACATATTTAACAAAAATGGAATCTCTGACAAGATGTATTTATCCAGCCTACTCCATGGCTATACCAGAAAAATCAATAAAAGACATAAACAAAATAAATTTTAACTTTATTTGGAAAAACAAAGTGCACTATATTAAAAAATCTGAAACTGTTAAAGAATATGAAGAAGGTGGACTTCAAGCAATCGATTTTGAATGCTTAAACACTGTATTAAAAATTAAATGGCTGAGATCTTTTTTAACAGAAAAAAATAGTGTCTGGTTCTGTCTCTCCAGGGGTCTATTTGGAAAAATGGGAGGTATTGAGTTTGTCCTTAGGTGTGATTTCAACGCTGATAAATTGCCAATTAAGTTGTCGTCCTTTCATAAACAAGTCTTGTTAAGCTGGAAACTCAATTTCACCCCTCACCAAACACAACTATGGAACAACAGATATGTATGGAAGCCCGTTTCCGCCATGTAAAAAAAAAAAAAGCATACAGAAAGTCAAAATTTTGAGTTTAAAACTCAAAATTACGACTTTTAAAAGTCAAAATTTCGACTTTAAAAGTCAAAATTACGACTTTAAAAGTCAAAATTTCGACTTTAAAAGTCAAAATTTCGACTTTAAAAGTCAAAATTTCGACTTTAAAAGTCAAAATTACGAGTTTTCAACTGCGCATGTGCAGTTGAAAACTCGTGTGTGTTGTTGTCTGGAACGGTCTCTGGACGTCCTTCACCTGCAGATTATGTGAAGATATTGCTGACAGTGACCACTGCATCCATGAAGTAGCCAGAAATAATGTTGTTTGATTGATTCTGTAAAACTTTCCTGTTTAAGCCCCAGACCGCGGTCGTAGGACGCAGGGGGGAGCTGTCTTTTTATTTATTTATGTTAAATTCAATTTACATATATACAACATTTAAATCAAACGACTTCTTATTTCGACATAGTAACAAATAATGTGAGCAATACGTTTTTATAATAAATCAAAGGAAAATGAGCCATCGAGACATTCCAATCCAATCTGCTATAGACCATTCTGACCAGACGATGGCGCTGAGAGGGGTCCACACGGAGCGAGTATTTCCACGGCTGAAAGGATGCGCTTTCTACGTGTTGTGTACGGGGTTTTATTCATGCATCTATAATGGGTTTATCTATTTCTAACCCTTTTCAAAGACCCTCACTGTTATCTGCGGAGTTATTTCTCCGGATTATTGCTAAAAGAGTCGTGGGCTTTATTTTGTCACAATAAAATAACCAGACAAGGTACTTATTCCCTGTATGTCTCTGTGTTCTTGCTCATACGCCAACAACTTTACCCGCACGCTCGCTCCATCAGCTCACCCCCGCGTGCACGCAAACACGTCACATACTCTTCAATGCACTGATCGCAATTCGGGCGTTCTGCTCTCCCAAAATTCCATCCGATGGGCGGGGGAGCGACTGAATTTTGCGTTGCATTATGGGTAACAGTTGCCTTCGCAACTTCCGGTTCTCTCTGCCCGGCGCATTTTCTCCTTGAGTTGGTTGAGTGTTTTCGTCATGGGCTTCAAGTGTGCCGCCGCTAATTGTAATTCTAACAGCAATAAAAAACTGAGTCGGTATCCGTGGATGTCAAGCGTGCGGTGGGTCAAGTGGCCGAAAAACCCCAGAGACATCAGCAGGTGGAAGCGCCTCGTAAGGAGGGGTGGAAGGGACTCTACTGGCTACGTAGATGTTTTTAATGTTAACAGATTAACCCGCTTGTGTTCAAGACATTTTGATCAGGACTCCATTAGAGCTGATAAAACGTCAACCTCTGATCCAAAATATTTTGCTTGGAATAACGGGTCAGCCCTTAAATCCAAGAAGCAGCAGAAGGACATGTGCAATGATGGATGAGAATGACAACCAGCCGGAGACTGTGGAAAGCAGTGATGATCTACCTGAAGTTGGGGCTGAAATTGTTAATCCTGTACCAAGTCAAAGGGAAGACTATGTAGGAAGTAAGTGTCTAAAATCTAACTATAATCATTATTTGATGTATTATGCTGTTCTAGTGTAGGAGATGCATTCAAGTTATCAGATACTAACTACTCCCCCCCCCAAAAAAAACCCCAAAATCTATAGCATAAAATAATTTAAAAAAATAAACACTATACAGACTTTAGAATTAATTATGTCAAGATGTTCATCCTAGATATGCATGCTTTATACAACATTTTCCATTCAGACACATAGTGATATTAGTTGTTTACAACTTGCAGTAAAGATAATACATGTACAAATACTCTAATACTTAAATCACTTTGACATTTTAAACCTGTTTTCACATTACCATTTAAGGACAGGTTAATTTATTTGATGATCATGAGAAATGTTGTAATGTTTTTTGTACATGCAAAATATCTTGATCTAATATATATTTTTAAACATTTTATTTCAGAGTTGAATGAGCTCAAGAATACCCATCAAATATGTCAACCTGCTGATCATGATTACCTTCAGACATCTGCTCCAACACTTGTAAATAGTTTCACACAGACAAGCCTGACATCAGACGACATTGAAGATCTACTGGCTAAGGCATCGATTCAGAAGGCAGAAACAACTTCCACACCAGGAAAAGATTTTGTTGAGATGGTCACAGACACTGATGAAAGAGTAAATTTTTACACTGGTCTTGAATCATCTGACTTGTTGAATGGTAAGTATAATAATGAAAGAAAAAAAACATTTATCTGTAAATATTGTTAAAAAAAAAATATATTAAGTTGATATAAAAGTATGGAATACACTGGACATTGGTCCAAATATCTTTCAATCATGTTTTAATCTCCCCCACAAGAAAAAGAGTAATAAAATGTCTTAAAATCTGACAATAATTTGTTCTTGTGTTTTATATGTCAAAGCACTTTATTTCATAAAGTGTACTTTTTTCCAAACAGGGGTTTTCAACTCAGTCAGTGAAGGTGCCAAGAATATGAAGTACTGGAGAAATACCAGCAGTAGTGCAGAAAGGAAATGGGAAGGAGGAACAAGGCCTGGCAGAAAAAGGAAGATGTCAACATTCTTTGAGTTCATTATGACTCTTGTTAGGCTCAGGTTGAACTTACCTCTTCTGTTACTGGCTGACTTGTTTCATGTTAGCACTTCTAAAGTATCAGAAATCACCACAACATGGATTTGCTACTTACATCAAACTCTGGTACCTGCTCTTCTGACTTGGCCATCTCAAGCCCAAGTTAGAGCCAGATTGCCTAAGGAGTTCCGTAAATATTTCCCCCAAACTAGAGCCGTAATTGACTGTACAGAATTTTATGTTGACAAACCTGCCAATAAGACTGAACAATATCAAACATATTCAAGCTATAAAAGTCATAATACTTACAAATGCTTGGTGGCAGTAAATCCCAATGGAGCTTTTACTTTTATAAGTGACTTATGGAGTGGCAATGTGTCTGACAAATTCATTACAGAAAAAAGTGGGTTTCTTGATCTTATAGAGAAAGGTGACCATATTATGGCTGACAGAGGATTCAGGATTGAGGAGTTACTTTTGCATAGTGAAGCTGTGTTGATTGCTCCACCCTTTACTAGACAGTGGTCTGCAGGCAAAGGCAAGAAGAGAAGGCTAAATGTTAAGGAGATTCACAAGACCAGGATGATCGCAAGGCTTCGTATTCATGTGGAAAGGGCCATACAGGTAAATGACAGTTGAGTGCAGATTTGACATGTACAGTCAATTTTAAAAATTGAGTAATAACAATAATGGTATAGAGCATAGAGGTTATGCATGCACGATGTCAAAGCATAGCATAGTAATAGCATGGCAAATAATATTCCGTCATGGCAACGGCATAGCAACAGTGAGAAGTCAGCCATTTTATTTTTGATTTGACACGGAAACTGGAAAATTAAGGGTTCAATTTATAACTGAAGTCACATGTCTGCATACCCTCTATTTCTAAAAAAAAAAAAATAGTACATATGTAAAGATGTTACCATCGATGTATATTGTTTTGCTATTTTTAGAGAATGAAGACCTGGCGAATGCTGAAGCATCAGATGCCCTCATCACTTCAGAATACATCTACAATGATAGTTAAGGTCATTGCCGCACTATGCAATTTGAAAGGTCCACTATTTTATGGTAAAGGTGAAACTCGGGTTCGCAATAGTCTCAAAAATAAGAGAAAGGCAATGAAAAAGAAGTAGTTGCTCACATGAAGCTCCCTCCTATTGACTATATAAATATCTTGGGTGCTTAGCTGTAAAGAAAGATTTCTTTGCATTGTAGTCTGTGAATTTGTAATGTTGCTCTTTAATCAAAAATTGTGATTCCCCAAATACTTTGTTCAATCTAAAAAAAAACAACAGTTAAGTTTGTTGTCGTTATGTTTGTAAAATGAAATGTGTTGGTTATATGCTCTATATCTAGGAAGTAAGAAAATGAGAAGAGAAATTATTGTATGTATTGTTTATACATAGTATTTTTTTAAGAACAAATAAAATGTTATGCACCTTCATGTGCATAAGTACATCACAAGGTGTTCTCAATATTTACATTTTTTATCCGTAACAGACTGCAACAAAATTTAATTTTGAACTTGTAACGTGTTGATTTGCAATCGATCTTAATGCTTCCACGAAAAAAGTGCCTTTTTATATCAACACATTCAACAAATACTACAATATACAGTACTTCCCCTACACTAGAATTACCACTTCAGTTATCTAAAAGTTGGGGTACAATGTAATTTTTAAAAATTGAAGTACTTCTACTTTTCAACATCTCCCAACAGTCCACGTCAAATTCAACAGGAAGCACGGAAATACCTTTAAGTGTGTGGAAGACAAAATCACATGATATGTAACCTGCAACACCCATCTGAAACTGAATTTGCAGGAACCAGCTAGATGCTCTCTTTAACTTAAGGCTACCATCAATAAGTTCTAAGTGATAGTTTCGGTCTTCCTTTGGAATGTCATGTGCAGTCACATTTTGGAACTTGTACGTGCTCTTAATCTCTAGCAGTCTTGGGGGATGGCAGCTGCATGTCACCACTCCATCTGGGGAAGCACCAAGGAAGGGTAATTCAGGTGATACAAATAAACCACTGTCTTCGACAACTAAGTTTTTATGATGTTGTTTTTCTTGCTTCAAGTACTGTACGCGGGCCACATTTTCATATGCCTTGCCATGTTCTATAAAAGCAAAATATATGAATAATACTATATACAATAAGTTATTATTTAGGTAAATGTATTTGTCTGACAACCGGGTATGCTTCTCACCTACAGCAGGACTTGTAAATGGTGCCACCCTTCCTAAGATTTTCTGAATGAGTGTGATGCTGCTTTTGAAAGACCTGACCTCACCAGCAATACTAGCTGTAATGCGGCCTATCCTGGCTTCATTCCATTCAGAGTGTCCTTGAGATAAATTCTGTAATATAAAAATAATATATCTTTGAAATTGAAACAGATCCCCCCCCTATTTAATCAATACTTACTTATTCAAAATATGAACGCCATACCTGCAAATGTTTTAGATGTGTTGGTGTAATGACCTCCCTCAAGTATTCAATAAAGTCTGTTCTGGTTGGCTGCTCCTTAAACATTTTCATGATTTCAGGAATGGTAGGTATTTTCATGTTTGTTGGAGGGTCATCCACCAGTGTCAGTACCAGGGCGTCTGTTTGGAATACAACTTCCAATATTAGTTCTATATTACAGTGAAAATGTAAAGTTACTAGTAGGAACTGTATGAATAATGCATAGTTTTAGTGCTGTGCGTGAATGTAAAATAAAGTGCATGTTTACATTTTGTGTCTCATAGTTAATTTATACCTTTCTTTTTGAGTCTGCAAAGATCATACAGTTCAGTACTGATTCTGTTAATATCTTCATCTGTGATGGTCTTCGCTGGCTGAAACTGTTGTGGGAGTGGTCTTGATTTTCTGTCTAGTGACTTATCTTGTCTCAAGTCTAGGTCAATTACTCTGACAGGGTTGGATTCCTTTCTTGGCTTGTTCCATGTCATAGGTATGTCAGTACACACCTCAGGATTCCTGTCTCGTTTTTGTTGGCAAAAGTCACTGATGGTGAATAAGAGACAGACCACATGTTTACACGACCCATCATCTCTGAAAAGAAAAATAATAATTTTAAGATAAATGTTATTGTATAATAATGAGCTGTGTATATCATATGTGTATGCTACTGAGCTACAGGGTAGGCAGACATGTGACTTTCATTCTAAATGGAATCCTGAATTTTCCATTGCAGACTTTTCACTCGTTTCTCTGTTGCCATAATGGAATGCCATCTACCATGCTGTTATGTTATGACATCACATGCATAATCTACACATCGGGTGATATGAAAACTTACGCAGCAACACACTGGCATCCTCCAGAAATAACTTTGGCTTCTGTTGACAACAAAACCCATGTAGCATATCTACTGTCAGTCTGTCGCTGCTCCGGTCGCACACTCCCTTCAACTTTTACATGGTGTGTGTGTGTCCAGTTATGGTCCCAAGCCTCATCTTCTCTACATGCACATCTTTGAACATCATGTATCCATCATCTTTTTCGAAATTGTTCACTCTCTCCCATCCCCATTTACACTGATGCATCAGATATGCAAATACATTCCCGTCTCTAACTAGTGGCATATCGCGCAAATCATCCGTCCAATTCACATTCTTCCCTCTTAGCTGAACTTCACCATCTGTCACTCGCACACACAGCCGTTTTCGTTCACTCTGCTCTCTGTCATCTTCTTCTAAATCTTCATAAACACCCTCCGCTCGTTGAACTAGCAACAACAATTCCTCCTTTCGTTTTCCCACACTGCAAATACCCTTTCGCTTCAACCTTTCACGCAATTCAGGCACTGTCAATCGCTTGTTGTTTTCGTGAGCCATATTCGCCATTGTATGAAATCAACCGGAAGTGAACTGGGCAACAAACGGTGTCATTTTTTGATCACAGCGCCGCTCAGTGGATGGAATTTTGGGAGAGCAGAACGCCCGAATTCCAAAAGGGTATTATTGTCAGTGCCCGTGACTGTGGTTCTCCTGCCTCTGTCTGTGGTTCTCCTGCCTCTGTCTGTGGTTCTCCTGCCTCTGTCTGCGGACCTGCCTCACTGTCCAGTAATCAGGAACGGTCTCTGTCAGTCACAATATCATTCAGTGCATTTCTGGTGCATCCATCGATCGCAATGATACTGACCAGACGTCACCAGTTGATGCTCAATGACTTTGAACAGCCACATGTGTTTTATTAATCTTCCACAGTCCGTTTAGGATAAACTAAATAGAGGCTTCTGAAGCGGATTCTAATCATAAACGGAGAGACCGTTTGCATTTTAACGCGATTACTACCACAACATTATTGCTGCTACTTCATGGATGTGGTCACTGTCCTGTAGGAAAAATCTTCACATAATCTGCAGGTAGAGGATGACCCATGGTCATGGATGACCAGAGACCGTTTCACCAAACCTTTATTCTTGAGAGCGGTATGGTAAAAATTTGTTGCGTCCCTCCTGAGTAATAGGAGCTAGCAAAAATGTGATATGTATATTTCTAACAGTAAAGCACAGTTAAAGCCCAAAACAACAAAGAGGAAAAAGTCAGTTAAGGTGTACTCCTCAAAATTGTATAAAACATGTCGAATTGTTACCAGTTTAATGTCCATTTGAATCACCTCCAACCAATGGCAATGTTTAAGATCTTTCAAATTCAATATCTCTAAATGAATATGAAAATTCTTAGAATTAAATTTCTTGAAAAACTTGTTTATCAAGTGAAAATATTGGGCCAAGGGTAAACTATCTTTGAAACACTTTCAATGCAACTGTAAATGTCACTGTGTTTTGTTATGAAGCTTTGTTTTTTTTTTTTCTTTTTTTAAAATATGTCTTGTAGAGCTTCAAAACTTCGAGCATTGGCCTTAAGTGCCAGAAGGTCGTGGGTTCAATTCCCACCTCTGCACCTTCTCCACACGACTCCCACTGATGACTGCTGTCGTTGTGTCCTTGGGCACGACACTTAACCCCACTTTGCCCAAAGCCCCACTGAAAGATCAAGGCTATGCTCACACTCAGAGAGCAGCCGTCCTCCTGTGGACTCACCACCTGCAGAGGGTCAGTGAGGGGGCTGGTGCTATGAGACTTGGGTGGCATCTCTGATTGCCACCCCCCTGACCCAGAAATGGATTAAAGGGTAGAAAATGGATGGATGGATGGATGGATATGAATACATATACATTCTTCACACGACGTGCCACGGACATTTTTCAGAATTTTTGGTCTTGTCTTCATGACAAAAAATCTATTTCTCTGCGTCAAAAAAGCGATGTGGAAAAAACCGGAAGTGTTCTGGCCGCTCACTAAACGGCAACTGCCAATCAATCAACGCAAGGAAATGTTTATCGGAGAGTGAATTATACATATCCAGTCTTAATACAAGTGCACGGGAAGTTTTTCAGAATTTTCGGTTTACGTTTTCATGACATAAACACTGATGTAATGCGAGAAACGGCGATCCGAAAAACCCGGAGTAGGAAGATACCGGCCACATTTTAAGATACCGCACATTTTCGGACACAATTTGCAGAGGATCGAAATTTGCGATTTAGGTTGGTTTATGTATGGGGAGTCACTCATCGCTGAATGTTCAGATTTCTTTTGTTCAGTTTTCATTGCAAGTTCAGAGAGTTCTAATTTGGGAAGTTGCAGCCTGGACTGTTGCTAGCATAGCCCACAATGGTCAATAGCCTGCCCGGGTTGTGCGAGCAACGGGGAAAACTTTTTGGGTTACTTTATTGTTGTCATTAAAATAAACTTTTGGGCTTTCATAAAAGTGTCTGAAGTTTATTTTGCGTGTTGTAAGGTTTGGTAAAAGCAGTATAATTAGCGGGATAATGTATTAGCCTAAAGAGTCATTACGGAAACTAAGTACACTTAGGGGCGGGAAGCAGACCCTCCGCTGCACGTGGGTGTCCGCTTCGCCCTGTCGGTACTTATTTTCGTAATGACCTGTAGGCTATCATTATCCCTTACATATATTAGGGCTGTCAATACGATACATTTTTTTAAATCGAGTTAATCAGCTTCAAAAGTTATTATCTCTAATTAATCACATTTTCAATACTATTGGCAAAAGTATGCCATATTTTTCTGTAAAATGTTGTTTTAATGGAATGATAAATGGACAGGCTTTAGTGAACAAAAAAAAACCTTGTATACATATGTTCCACTAAGCTGTACTGTATGATTTGTTCATAACAATTAATCCTTATTAAATGCAATTATTGTATCATATTACCATTTGGTCTTTCTGTTAGACTCAGGACCAAAACATTGTTTGTTAAAGATGAGGGACATTTCAAAATAGTCAGAAATGCAGCATGTCATTAAATCTGTTTGATTTGCTCACTCACCTTATCTTTTTTTTGGCGACAACTAAATGAAAATGATGTTCGAAAGGAAACTTAGGAACCTCAGCTTTATTTAGCGAGTGCGCTTGGGTGAAGACACCGAGGATGGACCCCCACCCGAGGCTCCGCAGTCCAGCTTCAGCGCTGTACATATTGTGAGCATCGGTTACGCATAAGACACGTACGCACACTAGAGATTAGTTCTGTAATAGTTCTGTGCGTGGGTCTTGGATATGAATCCCAATTACGCAGCGCCGTTCGCCGTGATCACCAGCCGCTGGAAGTTGGTGCTGCTTGTCAGAGCGCTGTCGCGCCCACACAGCTCATCATGCAGATGTTACTACAGGAATCACATGTGCCCCGCGGTCCCGTGTGTATTTTCTTTCAAACTTCATTTCCCAGAGGGTCTAACCTGCTCTGTCCCCATCTGACACGCGCCTTGTGTCCGCGGCATTCTGAGTGTCTTATGGGCATGCGTCAAATGCGTTAATTTTTTTAACGCGATTAATAAAAAAAATTAATTAACGTGCGTTAACGCGATAATTTTGACAGCCCTAATATATATAGTTATATATATATTGATATAATATATATATATATATATCTCTACAAAAGCATGGGTGAGAAGGTGTTCCACAATCCCTGCTATACTATTGTATTTTTTTGGTTCGGTTGGGAAAACAAATAGGTTTTATTTTTTCACAAATCACTCTTTCATATACTATATCGAAATAAAAAAACTGCCTGCATCTAGCTATCGTAACTAGGTTATTGTGGCCTTTGTATTGAAGGTACGTTCAAATTTGGCACAACTCATCTGTCATTTAGTATTCAGAATTTATGGCCACCGATACAACCATAGAGCGTTTGTCAAGCACAATGTGAAAAGAGCTAGTTCAGTACAGGCAGACACCCATGTGACTATGTAAATTTCTCCTGTGGAGATTATAAAGTACATCTTATCTTATTCCACTCACCGTCCTCTCTGTCTTGGACGGTTTTCCTGGCGTGGTCTCGCCATTCCTCTCAATACGTCGCTGAAGTCTTTCTTTGACAAGACGATAAGATCTTAGCCTTTTTGCGTTCCGACCCGCCCACCTCTTTCACTTTAGTCTATGGTTTTTGGTGTTTTTTGACTTGCGTTGAAACAGCTTGCACCACTCCTTGCCTCAGAAAACACATATTCAACCCATTACAATAATATAGGATAAGTCATAACCCAAGTCATTAAATATGTTATTTTATGTTTAATGGTTTCCCACAGTGTTTCCAGTCACTGGAGAATGAGAATTCATGTTGAGGATTAGTTCACAGCACTGTGTCCCCATGTCCAAGCTGGTTTTAGTCCTTGGTGTAGACCTGTTTTGGCTGTTGAGTATTTTCAGTCTGGCCTCGCTAGGACGCTAATGTCCCTGTGACCATCAGAGGCTCTCCGATTGGTCTGCTGCATCTGCAAGTTAAGCAATGTTTATCTCCTGCGTGCATCATTTTCCGCTCCTGCGACTCTGCCAGGCCTTACCGCACGGCAAGTGCGTACGTCGAGACGCCCACATTCCACGCTCAAGCGCACGTCACCATTGACTTAGCATTGAAAGTCGCCGCAATGCCCATTTAGCCATGTTGACTATTAAAGGCTCCATGTTGATAATATTAGGTTTATTATATCTCTGAGATTTTATAGCATGAGACATCAAAAACCCTTATCATAACATTACTTATGGCGTATATTAATATGTGGCTTCATCCCAAAAAATGTTTTAAACTAACAGACAACATATGCTACTCTGATTCCTTACCGATAGAAGAGTGTTACCTTGTAGCGATCCTCTGCAGCGCTTCTCTGGCTCTTGTCCTTCACATGTCCGGGTCTCACTCGACACTTCATTCCCACGGACGCTTTTTGTCCACCTGTTTCATATGCAAGACAGTGTCATGGGCCATTTCAACACAGATGTAATAAATTGATTTTATAATGTTACTCCTGATTCCAGATAGCAAAGCCACCATGGCATAAAAATTGTAATGATGCCTCTACAACTCAGAACAGGAAAACGCGGCCAGGGATTACACATCCATGCTGTGCTGCGGACCTTTCCAGTTATTAGTGGAATATTGTGGAGCCCTGCTGTAGAGCGATCGTCCACAAACTGTTGGCCATCTGGTCCTTCAACAACACGGAGGCGTTACCTGTTTCCTGTGCTCCAGCTGCTCCTCACGCTGCTTCTCTTCACTTTCTGCAGGTCTTTGTTCTTCTGGAGGATGGTGCTTGGTTGTGGGCGTAGTTTACCAAGGATTTTGGCCATAGCATCACGCGTTCATGTGGTGTGGTGTGACGAGGAGACGGGTGGGCGGGGCTACTAACTCGCTCAGGCAGAAGAAACTGCCGGAAACGACCAAATCGCTTACTGCTGCTTTAAGGATTTACTGACAACAAATAATGTGAAACCTTTGGTTTGCATGTTAACTCATGTGTACCGAGAAATGAAACCTGGCTTGGAAAAAATCAC
Organism: Knipowitschia caucasica; assembly: GCA_964034765.1. NCBI lineage: Eukaryota > Metazoa > Chordata > Actinopteri > Gobiiformes > Gobiidae > Knipowitschia > Knipowitschia caucasica. The sequence continues at coordinate 7,238,304 of OZ035837.1, read as the reverse complement.
ACATTTATTTAAAAAAAACAAAATTTTAAAGTGCACCAATAAAATTATTTACAAAGTGTCTTGGTGAAGAGTGTCTTGGTGAAGTGTCAGTTTCGGCGGCCACTCATGGCTTCCACCAGCTGGCCCAGGAGACCAAGAAATGATTGGTTAAATGCAGCCGCCTGTGTATTTTCCTCCCTCCTCAATGTCGCTTCCAACTCTTGCGACTCTCTGACGAGCTGGAGTTGCTGTGTCCGGTTCAGCTCCTGCTGCACCACATCTTCAGCTTGGATCTGCCTCATCATTTCTACAGTCTCCGTCTGGAAGAGCGCCCTTTTTCTCTTCCCTGTACAACAATAAAAAAAGTATTAACAGTTGGTAATTATCCAAAGCAGTGACATTTCTGGAGACATACTTTTATGTAGGCAAAAAGATTATTACGTTTCAGACCAGTATATATCACACTACCCGAGATTTTGCAACAACTACCCTTTCAAAGAGGAAAAACCTCCACTTAAAGTGTTACGTGTGGGATCATTTGACTTAATTGCAAATCGGGTAATGTTTGTATGTCATGTATCACGCTTTGTCAATAAACAATATTTAATGGTCAATGTTTAGGCATTTTAGGACAAAGCATGAGCATGACTTAAATACACCCAGATTAATCAAATCAGTCAGTGCAGCTAAACTTACATTTCGCTGCATTTCTTTTTCACACCAAAGTGAAGTGGTATTGTATCACAAATTAGATTTTTTATTTGGAAAAAGATCACTGACAGGTGGTCCGATTCCTTTTTTATTGACATTCTCTAAAGCTAGGGTGATAGTGTCCAAACTATGCATTAATTGGACATACTTCACCGAGTTGAATGCAATTACTTCTGAGATCCACCAGGTGTCGGTATAGAGCTGCACTGTTGCGGCACAGTATCAATGTAGTTGTATTATTTTTTTTTTGCTGCTATAGGACATGAATTTCTCCCAGGGTGATGAATAAAATATCTATCGATCATGTATTATGTTTGCCTTACCCGTGACCACACGCTGTGCGCTGCTAGACGTGTCGCTCGCTATCGAAGGGAACGCATCAGGCGTCGAAGCAGCAGCTGGTTCTGGAGGGATTGGAGACGGGGACCTTGGGGGGTCGTTCGACGCTTCACTTGCGACAAGGGATTCTATAATAAGACAAACACACACAACGACTTAAGTAAAAGCACAAAACTGAATGGCAACACGTGAAATGGCAAGATGTAGCACGTGTTAGCAGCTTGCTATCGATAGCTTAAAGTAGCTAGCTCACTTTGTACAGCAGACAACAATCAAACGTTTACATGAATAAATACATTCCAGTGGGCATTGAGCCACAGGTTACGTGATAATGCATTTTCACAATAACTACAGATAAAAGTTACAAAGCACTTACCATTATCGCCCATTCTCGACGTGGAAGAAGAGTCCAGAGCACACTCCCGTCCATTGTTTGCAGGCCTGTGGCCATAAATGGCATCCATCTCGGCATACCACCTCCAGGTCTTCCGATTGACCCCACTTCGGCCGTTGTGGTCCTTTATGGCCCGGTAATCGCACTTCATCTTCTTAATCTTGTCCCTGCACTGCTGATGCGTACGGTGGTAACCGTGTGTTAGCAAGAGCTGGGCGATCTCTTTATAGACCTTCTCATTTCGCGTACTGCCATCGAGCTCCTTCTGTATTCTGTCTTCGGCCAGTAAAGACAGAAATGTTTGGACCTCATCAACAGACCACGGTGTGGACTTTTGCGGCTTGCTGGATTCCATTTCTCACAGGGCAGTTTTAAAAATGGCGGGGTTGAATCTTGTCTCTCAATACGGTCAGACGTCGCACTTATGACGCTACCAGTGACGACAGTCGTTGGCCAATAGTGTGAGAGAGCCGTTGGCCAATAGCGTAGGCAGTCCGCTTACGTCACGAGCGTGTAGCTTTTTGGAACCGCTCCAGAGGCGGTCCGAAAATAGAACACAATACCTAGCTTCAACGCTAGTGGAAATGCAAAAGTAACGCGCCGTGTCGTGTAGAGTGGTGTAGTGCCGGTGCTGTGGAAAAGCGCCATTAGTGGAGCTTTGTGATGAGGTGCTTCCTGAAAAGATCAGAGTGGGGTGTTTGAGTTTCCTGGTAAGAGAGTTTGTTCCTCCCCCGCTCCGGTGCTATAAGTGCCAACACTATGGGCACATAGCAGCGGTGTGTAGAGGGAAACAACGCTGTTCTAGGTGTGGAGGGGAGCATAGGATTGAAGAATGTAAAGAAAAAGACAAAATAAAGTGCTGTAACTGTGGGGGACAACACACCACTTCATATGGGGGATGTGAAGTCAGGAAAAGGGCTGTAGAAATTGAGAGAGTCAAAGTTGCAGATAACACCACGTATGCTGAGGCAGCAAAGAAGGTACCACTTCAAAGACGGGGGGATGGAGGTTCCGCAGAGGTAGGGCTGAGAAGAGAGGTGAGTGTAGGCCCGGATATGGGAACTGGCTTGTGTTTTTGGCCTATGTGGTTAACTGCGTTGATCAAACTAAACATAGAGCAGAAAAAGTAAAGATTGTCGTGAAGGGTGCCGAAAAGTTTTTGGGGGTGAAGGGAATACCATGGGAGCAGGTGTACAAGAGACTGGAAGTGGGTAATAAGGGAGGAGGAGGAGGCATTGCTGAGAAGCAATGAATCTAATACAGTGGAACGCTCGGAGTTTAATTGCAAATGGTCAGGAGTTTAAGGCCTATGTGCAATATAGTAAAGTAAAACCGGATATTATCTGTGTGCAAGAGACGTGGCTTAAGGATTCACTGGATTTTGTTATTAGGGGGTATGAATGTGTAAGAAGGGATCGGGATGGAGGAAATGGTGGTGGGTGTGCAATATTTGTTAGAAGTGGGATTCAGTATAGGGTTGTAAGTAAGGGAGAAACACTTGAGTGTATAGTTATAGAAGTATGGGGGAGAGGAGGTAAGATTATAGTTGTAAATTTCTATAATCCATGCAAAAGGTTATCACTGGAGGGTCTGCAGGAGATTATGATGCACATGGAAGGGAAGGTGGTGTGTTGTGGTGATTTTAACGCACATAGTACATTGTGGGGTGGGGTTAATGATGCAAATGGACTGGTGGTTGAAGAATTATTGGATATAAAGAGCCTTGTATGTCTGAATGATGGGAGTGGAACTAGATTTTATTCGAGGACTGGGAAGGAGTCCTCGTTAGACTTAACACTGGTGTCTGAGAGTATTGCTGGGAACTGCACATGGAAGGTGGATAAGGAGACTACGGTAGGAAGTGACCATTTTCCACTAGTCATTCAGATAGGGTTTAGTTTTGAAGAAGCTGCTGTTGGAGGGGTAGGTAAATGGTGTTTTGACAAGGTGGACTGGGGTAAGTTCAAAACCATTTGTGAAGAAGAAACTAAGAAGATAAATGTTAATGGTCATATTAATGTGACTGTAATGCAATAGTTCATGCAGCAAAACAGACAGTAAGAAAGAAGGAGGGGAGGAGGAAAAGGAAGATTGTCCTCTGGTGGTCAGAAGAGTGCACTGTAGCCATACGTGAGAGAAATAAAGCCTTCAAGGCTTTGGCAAATAATGTAAACTGGGAGAATTATCTGGACTATAAGAGGAAGTTGGCAGTTGGCAGGAGAGTGATCAGGGCAGCTAAGAAGAACTATTGGAGGGGTTACTGTGACACGCTGGACAGACAGACTTCTATGAGCCAGGTTTGGGGAACAATTAAAAAGATGGCGGGTAGGGAGCTTAGCTACCCTGTGATGAAAAGTGGGGAGCGTCTTGTGATGAAGGATAAGGGTAAAGCTGAAGAATTGGCTAAATATTTTGAAAAGGTCCATAGCTCAGAAAATTTAAGCATAGAGGAAAGGAGAGAAAGAGAGCGGACAGTATTAAAACACACAGGTGGCTTAGAGCATGCACAGAGTTATAATGATGTGATCAATGTGGAGTTTTCAATGTTTGAACTAAATGGTGCGTTAAATAAATGTGGGAAGACGTCCCCAGGGGGGGACGATATTAGCTACTGTATGTTAAAGAATCTTAGTAATCGTAGTAAGGAAAAGCTGTTAAAATTGTATAATAAAGTCTGGGCAGAGAGTGTGTTGCCAGAGCAGTGGAAAGAAGCGGTAGTGGTGCCAATTTGTAAGCCAGGTAAGGACCCCAGTGCCGTCGAGAGTTATAGGCCTATAGCCTTGACCTCACATGTTTGTAAATTAATGGAGAAAATGGTCAATGAGAGATTAGTATACTTTGTGGAAAAAAATAGGTTGCTTAAAGACCATCAGTATGGGTTTAGAAAGGGCAGGAGCACAATAGATCCAGCAGTTTTATTGGAACATGACATAAGAAAGGCCCAGGCTAACAAGGAGAGTGTGGTGGCAGTGTTTTTTGATGTGGGAAAAGCCTACGATATGATGTGGCGGGAAGGGCTTATAATAAGGTTGCGTCAGATGGGAATAAGAGGGGAAATGCTTGGATGGGTCAGACAGTTTCTAACAGGGAGAAAGATTTTGGTACGAGTAGGATCTGAGATAAGCGCAAGGTATGAGGTCGACAATGGGACGCCACAAGGGAGTATTGTGAGTCCAGTGTTCTTCTCCATAATGATAAATGAGATTTTTTGTAATGTTGAAGGGTCTGTTGGAGTGTCACTGTTCGCGGATGATGGAGTAGTATGGAAGCGAGGAAGGAATGTAAAATATATAGTGGGGAAGATTCAAGAAGCGATACAGAAAGTTGAATCGTGGTCTGTAAAGTGGGGATTTAGGTTCTCTGTTGCAAAAACAAAAGTAATGAGTTTTACGAGAAAGAAAAAGGCTGTTGTTAATATTAATCTGTATGGGGAGAGATTGGAGGTAGTGAATGAGTTTAAATATTTAGGATTATGGTTTGACAGTAGAGTGACATGGAAGGGGCATATTCAAAAGATTTTAGAGAAAAGCAAAACAGTTTTAAATATAATGAGATGTTTGAGAGGTCGGGATTGGGGAGCAAGCCGGGCCTGCCTTAAGAAGGTCTATGTTGCGCTTGTTAGGTCAGTGATTGATTATGGATGTGTGGTGTTTACTTTTGCGTCAAAAAGTAATCTTAAGAAGTTAGATGTGGTTCAGAGCCAAGCCTTAAGGATATGCAGTGGTGCAATGACGTCAACTCCAGTGGCAGCCTTGCAGGTTGAGATGGCAGAGATGCCATTGGAACTACGAAGAAAGCAACTAATGCTCAATTACTGGGCTAACCTCAGAGGGTACAGCAGAGGTCATCCAGGGTTGGAGGTGTTAAGACCCTGTCAAGAGAAATTCAAACTACAAGTGAATAGCTTTGGATGGGTCTGTGAGAGTGAAGCGAAAGAAGCACAGATATTTCAATTAGACATGAGTCCAACAGTGCCACTTTCAGTTATCCCTCCTTGGAATATGAAAGAGGTAAGCATTGATCTGGGTCTTTTAGGTAGAAAAAAGTGTGGAAGTAAGGGAGTAGAGAAATATCTTGGGAAATATGGGGAGCAAGTAATGGTTTTTACGGATGCGTCAAAGTTAGAGGATGGGAGGATTGGAGTTTCTTTTGTCATCCCAGTACTAGGTGTAGTAGGAAAGAAGAGAATAAGTGACAATTTAGCAGTATATACAGGTGAGCTTATAGCAATTCTATTAGCATTGGAATGGGTGGAAGAAAGTGGACCAGAGAGAAGTGTAGTAGCATCAGATTCAAGTAGTGCAGTAGTAAGTATTAAAAACATGAATTCGAGATCCAGACCAGATATAATAGTAGAGATAGGACACACTTTAGAGAGAATACATAGGAAGGGTAAAGTGGTGACATTAGTGTGGGTCCCAGCTCACATAGGGGTGGAGGGAAATGAGTTGGCAGATATGTTTGCAAAAGGAGGGGCAAAAAAAGGGGAGGTTGACTTTCCAATTAGGTATAGTAAAGCAGAAATCAAAAGCATAATAAAAGTAAAAGTGAGAGAGCAGTGGCAAGAAAGGTGGCAAGAGGGGTTAAAAGGAAGATTTTTGTATGAAATACAAAAGGAAGCAGAGCTTAAGATGAAGGATTGGGGTTCGCTAAATAGAAGGGAGGAAGATATATTGTCAAGGTTGAGATTAGGGCATACAGGACTAAATTATACATTGAGAATAATAGGGAAGCATGAGACAGGCAATTGTGATGTGTGCAGGACAAGGGAAAATGTGGAACACGCCATTATTCAGTGCCCCAGATATAGAGAGTATAGGGAGCCATTTAAACGAGTACTGAGAAGTCATAAAATTGGATTTTGTGTAAAGGATATATTGAAAGTTTGTGATAAAGAGGTTGTTAGAAAAGAATTGTTTAAGTTTCTGAAGAAATCTGGGTTGGAAGGTAGGATTTAAGGCTAGGATCTAGTTGTTGTCTGTGGGGGCCATCCTGGCCCACACTCCACTCCGGAAGGTGGCAGTAATGCACCAAAAGTTGTTTGCCAACTGCCATAAAACAACACGAGAAGAAGAAGAAGAAGTGGTTAACCTGAGTGTGCATGGCGCTCGCATGAGATGGGGCCACCACCAGCACGATCAGGTTTATGATGAGTATAGAGATATCTCACGTGACGTCACGATGCCTCGAACTCGCGGGGCATCCGCCATACTGGAGGACAAGCAAACGCTGTATGATAGTGGCGTGCACCCGGGACCGCATAAACATGTTCAAAATTTTTGCCGTTTTTGGCTGCAGCAAAAGGAGAGACAGGGAAAATAAGTTGTGTTACCGACTGCCAGCCGTCCTTACTTCACACGGCTCAAAAACAGAAGACATCTCAAAGAAACGAGAGAGAAATGGCACAACCATACGCAACAACAAAAAACTAATAGCCCCCAGAGCGCCCAAATATGCTCGGATCATTTAATTTCTGCTAAGTGAAATCAATCTGATGGCGGATTTAGTGTTATTCCGAAACAAACAGAAGTTTAAGGATAAAACATATCTGTCTGACTGCAACGTGGGGTTGCTCCATAGACTGTAGCTTAGCTTGTTATATATTTGGTCTCACACAGGACCTCACCCGGTTCACAGGGTATCTGACTTACCGAAGGCCAGCAGACATGTGAACGACTGAGCCGTGCTCGAGGGTGCCCCGTACTAGTATTTATTAATAAAATATACGGCTCCTCACAGTAGACGCAGAAAGCTCCATTGATTTGAATGTAATCTCATTATTTCCACTGCAGTGTAGCCACACATAGATCAATGGTGTAACAATAAACACATTAAATGTTAATCGGAGAATACATTAGACATATACATTCTTAATACACGTGCACAGAGGTTTTCAGAATTTTCTGTTCACGTTTTCATGAAAAAACACTGTTTTAATGCGACAATATGCGACCGCGGTAAACCTGGATGTAACGATAAACATTAATAATACATTTTAGGATGCATTTTCAGAGGATCTGATTCATGAATTTAGGTTGAGTATATATTTGGGTCACTAACTGCTGAAGTTTCAAATTCTCTGTTCAGTTTTCATGTAGTTTGAGAGAGTTCTAGTTTTGAACGTCCAGTTATAGATAGCTAGCAGGGCTGTTACTCGCCGAGGTTGTCCTCCAGTATGGCTGCCGTGGCTGCTAGTCACGTGACCGTAGGATCCCTCTATAGCACCCACTGGCACGATGAAGATCAGAATCACATCCTCAATAACAGATTCAGATTCAGATTCATTTATTTGCCATTTGCAGTAAACCACATTGGAAAAACTGTGCAAGGCTTCCCCCAGTGTGCACCACACACACCAGAGCACTTGCCACGGCGCCATCTTTACGGTGCCATGCAGACACAAACTCAAAGACAATCTTGCACTCACCCAGGCAGGTGTGCGAGCGCTCTGGGTATAGAAGGTTGTCTGTGAGGACAAACCAAGCCCCGGCGATCCAAGATGGCGCCCTATTCAAATGAATGGTTGTGCTCAGTGGCGCTTTGTGACGGCATGGGGGCTGAAAGATTAGCGGAAGTTGCCTGAAACTCGCAAAGATCTATGGGAAACTCGCCTGTATTTGGGCATCGTCTGGTCCTCCCGGTTCTGCGCAGTGGTTGATCTCCCATAATGCGTTGCGCCAAACACGCGTGTGTGGGTCTCACACCGGGTCTCACGCACATGCACAGAGGGGCTCGGCCGCGCTCTGACCAATCAGAGCAGTTCATCAGAGCGGGAGTTAGAGCGAGAGCCAGACGAGCAGAGTTTGTGGCACTAAAGTGTGGATTTAAACAAAACCGAAGGATTTAAGAAGAAAAAAAGTTCAGGATGACAAGGGACACTAAAATCCCCACAAAATCCGATCTTTATTAAAGCTGTAGGTTCTCTGTCAGCTGAGGTTGAGCTGTTTTAATATGCATTGAGTTCTATGGGGAAAATTTCTGGGTAGCCCACGTGAATTTAGTTTGGTTCAGTCTGCAGTACCGCGAGAATCCCCTGAGCCAGGGCCGGAGTGGGACAACATTTCAGGCCGGGAGCTTTTCATCCATTCAGGCCAAACAAGGTTCTAAATTAGGGTTTTTGTCATTGTATTTTGATGTTCTTTTAATAGTTTTAAGATTGACTGTCAAAACTTTTGTTTTCTTTATTTTTTTTTATATTGACTGTTTATATAATCTCGGACGTTCAAGGATTGTTGTACGTTGCTTAGCAACGTAACGTTTATGGAGTTTAGTGAGAATAAAGACACACACACACACACACAATGAACTAAGTGTTCATTAGTGTATAACTATAACAAGCTAATCAATTATTGTTAAAAAAGTAGTAAGGTAAAATCACATCGTTACAGCTCATATAAAAGGAAAAATAAAAACGTGTATGAACCATCAGTTGGAGAGACCACTCATTTCAACCGGGGAAGCTACACTGGGTGCACTGCTAGGCTGGCCTGGCTGTGTAGCCGACGTGTGATGTCACATTTGTTTAATTTTGCTCTGGCCCAATGACAGTAAAGCTTTGGCCAGTGTTGTGCCAGTTCACAGCTTTTCTGAACTAGTTCAAGTTCAGTTCATACATGCTCAAAGTGAACAGTTCACGTTTGAAGTTCTCAATTTTAATTCTGAACTAGTTCAAATTTCAGTTCATTTTACTTTTTGCGAGATATTCAAATAAATATTTTTTTTCACTACGAGCTAGAAATCACAATACGTGGTATATATATATATAATAATGGACTCAGACTTAAATTTCAATAGCCACATATCATCTGTGACATCATCAGCTTACTTCCACCTAAGAAACATTGCTAAAATTAAAAACATTGTGTCTAAAGCAGACTTGGAGATTCTTATCCACGCATTTGTCTCCAGTCGATTGGACTACTGCAATGGCTTGTTCACAGGTCTCTCTAAACAAGCGGTAAAACAGCTGCAGTACATCCAAAATGCTGCAGCTCGAGTCCTGACTAGAACCAGGAAGTACGACCACATTAGTCCGGTCCTCAGGTCTCTGCACTGGCTTCCTGTGGCTCAGAGAATAGATTTTAAAGTAGCTTTACTTGTGTACAAGTCTCTCCATGGCCTCGCACCAGGGTACATCCGCGACATGTTGGTGCCATATGAACCAACTCGGGCTCTGAGGAGCACAGGGACTGGACTTCTGTTAGTGCCAAGAGTCGGTACTAGACATGGGGAGGCTGCGTTTCAGATTCATGCAGCTAGAGTCTGGAACCGTCTTTCCGAGAGTGTGAGACAGGCGTCTACTCTAGCAGTTTTTAAAACTGAACTGAAAACAGTTCTTTTTAGCTGTGCATACAAGTGAATGATTTTATATTTGTTTTTATCTTTAATCTTTTTAATGCACTATGATTATTTATGATTGTAATCCCTTGTGTGATTTTAATGTTTTACGGTTTTTAACTACTTGTGTGATTTTATATATCTTGTGCTCTTAATCTGTCCTTTTATGTTTACTTAAATTCTAATGTTTGATGATTTATGCATGATGTTATATGGGTTGTGAGGCGCTTTGCGTTGCCTTGTGTAGGAAAGGCGCTCTATAAATAAACGTTGATTGATATATATATATATATATATATATATATATATATATATATATATATATATATATATCCTGTACACTGCACAGGATGTTTTGACTCCAATGCAGACAAGATTTACATGGGTTTCCATGGGAACTGAGTTGTCCCATCTCTGCTCATAAGCAGGGCTGGACTGGCCATCGGGCGTACCGGGCAATGCCCGAAGGGCCGATGCCCATATTTGGGCCGGTCTGTTTGCCACATACAAAAAACATGTTTGTGAAAAGTGTAAATCCGTTGAGAAATGTTCGAGGGGAGCGCGCGTGTCCGCGGGGCACCTGCTGCATGTTTTCGAACGGGATTCTACCACCTCAGCGGCCGCAGTGTTCCGGCATCCAGCGGCTCTGAGCTGGACGCAGGAACCGCTCACCGGGAGCCGCTCACAACACAACACGGTGAGCGCGTAGCCACAACGTGACCATGTACCCAAGACCATAAACGTGCACAGGACCATGCGTGTCTTTGCGTAATTTGTGCACCCAATAAATACACCGCTGCAGAAAACAGTCCGCGTCTCCCTCTCCTCTAAAATAAAGCTCGGATACCTAAATTTTCCATTGCATTAAAAGTTCATGTTTGAGCCCAAAAGTAAAATGTTGTGAACAGATTAAACAGATTTAGAGCCAGCTAATGGCTGACAATATGCATTTCAGAAATGTTTAACCATCCCTGTAACAAACAATAGTATTGTCTGTGCCACCTCCCTCACTCTGAGACATGTTTATTACTCTGTTTAATGTAGACTATTGCACTTTATTTTTTTGTTGAAACTGTAGACATCCTGATCCTCTACAGTATTTGCTTCTACATACTGTATAAACCAGGGGTCTGCAACCTTTAGTGCCCCTAAAGTGGCTCCTGGAGCCTTTTAAAAAATGTCTGAAAATGGAGTGTGAGGGCTATATTTTATTTCTAGTTTGAATGTGGTTTCTGTAGGAGGAAAAACATTCTTAACGTTTTTCAATGCTGCAAAAACTTGTATAAGTAATATTCAATTTTAACTGTGTGTGCGCATGGATCCCAAAGATAAAGAGAGTCGATAAGACTGGACTAAGAATGAGAATGAACATTTGCTTTCAGTCAATGAGGAAGGACTGCTTTATATTTGCGATGTAATGAAAAGTTTTGTTGCAACAGGAGGAACAATGAAGCTTTAAACACTGTTCACTGAAAGATTCATTCATCATAAAGTCAGAGCACCTATTTTCAGACTTCAAAAACCTTCGCTAAGACGGTGAAAGAAAAGGCCATTAAGGACATTCAGCTCCAGCAAACTTCAGCCTGTGATGGATATGAACAGACAGTGATGCAGGTGAACTCGGAGACAAAAAGCAGATTTATTTACTCTATTTGTACAATTGCATGAAGGTTAAACTTAAAGCAGAGTCGTCACGTGGTGCGTCATTCTCTCCAGGACACGCTGCAATGAAAATACACATTTGATAATCATGAATGGTTTTTATGTGTTTAGCCTTTACTTTGTCATTTAGATATTAGTCTAATATAGCTAATATAGCTAATGTAGCTAAGGTAGCTAATATAGCTAATGTAGCTAATACAGCTTCAGACCCTGTTACCTTCATATAAGGCTTATACAACGCTGTTTTTTTTTTGTCAAATAGGGCTCCTTGAACCTTTTGAGTTGCCTGGGCCGCTAAAAAGGAAAAAATGCCCGGGCCGTTTTTTTGTCCCAGTCCAGCCCTGCTCATAAGTACAAACTGTAATGCGCTGCAGAACGTGTGTCTATACTTTATGTCAAATGTAAACGGCCCTGTGTCACTGACTTACCCCTGTGTTTTCATCACGGCACATGTGAGTCCAACAACCAATGAATAGCACTAGCATATAGCGCCGCACCGCGAGTACACTGAGTCGGGGTGCGTTCACAGACGGTGGAAACCGTAGGAATTTTTAGTTTTCGGCGGAAACAGTGCGGAGAATACAGGAGGGAGGAACTTTCTCTCGTTGCGTTTCAAAAGAGAAAATAGATTTCACTCAGTTTTAAATGGAAAACAAATTGTCTGCCGTTCATGACACATAATATGAACTAATTCACGTTCAAGTTCTTTATTAAAAAATGTGTTGCGTAGAGTTCAACGTTCACGATAAAATGAGCGTGTTCAATGAACGCGTTCTTTTGAACTCGTTCACGCACAACACTGGCTTTGGCCTGGGCCTTGCTCATTGGACCAGGCCACCAGGCAGGGTAGGAGTTTGCAAAGACCGTGAGGATGAAATTAAATAAAAAAAAATAAAAAAAATAGACCGTGATGATAGGGCAGGCTCAGGCCACTTTGACACGCAGGCCACCGGGAGATCTCCCGATGCTCCCGATGGCCAGTCCGGGCCAGCCCTGAGCACATGAGTTATTCAGCTACAAGCTAGTAATACCCTATCCAGTTAATATAATACATCCATGGGACAAACACACAGTACAGAAGAGAGAAGACCCTGCATTGTGACGCGGCCACTGCACTGGCGGAGCCAGAGGGGTAGCCAGGGTGGCCACTGCACCTCTAAAAATACCCTTGCCACCCCCAATGCCCCCCCTCGGAAGACGGCAATTTAATAACGTGCATATCTTGAGAATCTTCCGCACTTTTCCCGCTGAAAACTAAAAATTCCCACGGTTTCCACTGTCTGTGAACGCACCCCGACTCCGTGTTGAGAGGTCTTGAGCCGGTGCGGTGCAGTATGCGAGCGCTTTTCATTGGTTGTTCGACTCACATGTGCTCGAGTTGTGATGAAAACAGAAGGTAAGTGGGCGACACAGGGCCGTTTACATTTGACATGAAGTATAGACACACGTACTGCAGCACATTACTCGTTCAGTTTGTAGTACTTTTTGCATGTGTATTCTCAATTATTAATTGCACATTGTATCATCACCCTCTTCCCTTTAGTTTAAACATGAAAAGAAAAGGAGGAGACATTTCTTCTTTTTTGTAAAGAAAGCTCCTGTAGATCAGGATGACTCCTCACCTGAAGGTCAGACTCGGAGGCAGTTTTGAAAATGTTCATGATGAGGAATTTGTTGTGTTGTATTAAAATATAGCTTATAGTTTCAGAGGATGAGAGTGAGTCACAGACCGGTACGGACATTTCTTTTGAGGAAGAGGAAATAAATGAAGCACCTTCTGAACTCCCCACAAGCTCCAAATCAACTTATTCAGTACCAAAAGGACCAAGTGGTAGGCCTGATGCACAGTGCACACATTGAACAATTAGGTTAGGATTAAAGTTAGAAAGTACAGTAAATTTACATAAAAGAATACTACTTAATTATTATTGCAGACATCTCAAGATCCAGGGAGGAAGGCCCGACTCAGCCATGGCTGCCAAGTTATTTAAAGACACAGCATGGACAAAGAATGAGGGCATTCAACAAGTCTTGGTACAAAGACAATCCATGGCTAGAGTACTCCATCAGCAAAAATGCTAGTTTTTGTTTTGCATGCCGTCATTTTTCACTACCAGGCTCCACAGAATCTGCCTTTACGTCAGAGTCAGGCTTCTTCAACTGGAAAAAGGCACTTTTTAAAGATGCTGGATTTAAACTACACTCCACTACACTCAAATGCCATGTATGCCTGGGTGGAACACAAAAGGGCATTGATACTTCAAAATCGATATATGATACTTTAAATGAAGCTCAAAAACATAAGATTGAGGAAAACAAGCAATATATTAAAACAATAGCTGAGGTGTTGCTGTTAACTGCAACACAAAATATTGCGCAAAGAGGCCACAGAGAAAATGACGATTCTGTCAATAAAGGCAAGTTTTTGGCTATTTTGGATCAAATTACAAACCATGACCCCTTCATTTAAAAAAAACTTGAGGCACATGGGAATGCCAAGTACACTAGTCACCAAATCCAGAATGAGATCTTGGAAGTTTTGGCAGATATGGTGCAAAAGCAGATTGTGGCTGAAGTAAAAGATAGTGAGGTTTTCAGTGTATTGGCAGATGAAACAAAAGACCTACAAAAAAAAGAACAGATTTCATTAGTTAGCCTCACAAACATGATAGTTGGCTGTTTGGAGAAGCATGGTCTGGACTATAGGAACAACCTAATAGGTCAGGGGTACGATGGTGCCTCAGTGATGAGTGGGAAACATTCTGGTGTTTCTACCCGTATTAAAAGTAATGCCAAGTTTTCATTCTATGTGCATTGTAATGCACACTGCTTGAATTTAGTTCTTGTCGATGTGGTGAAGTCAGTTCCAGAAGCTGAAGATTTCTTTGCTCTTTTGCAGAATATTTATAAGTTTGTTTCTGGCTCTGCTGTTCATATGAAGTGGCTTGAGGTCCAAAAGGAAATGTATCCCCAAGAGAAACCTCGGGAGCTACAAAGACTAACAGATGTTAGGTGGGCTTGCAGGTACATGGCGTGTCGTAATCTGAAAGATAGGCTGCCTGCCATTTTGAGGCTTCTACAGGACATTTCCATTGAGAAGAGTAGTGGAGAAAGGAAAGTCGAAGCAAGGGGTCTTCTGGCTCAGATTGACATGCAGTTTATTGGGCTGTTGATTATTTTTTGTCAAGTGTTTGGTGATGTAAAAATCCTATCTGACATGCTCCAATCAAGAACTCTTGATCTGTCAAGAGCTGTAGAACTTGTGAATGCCCTAGCGGACACATTTAAAGGTTACAGAAATAAGACTTATTTTGGTGACCTATGGAGGGAGATTGAGGCCCATGTTCAGAGATGCAACATTTCCAGAGAAGGACAAAACAAAAGACAATCTAAAACCACTACCAAGTTGGCTGACTCCCTTGTCATGAGCACTGTTGGGCAAAGGGACGTCTGTCAAAGCAATGAACAGCTTAACAGAAGTGTGTTTTATCAGGTGCTGGATTGTCTATCGGCAGAGTTAGAGAGGCGTTTTTCACAAAAAAACGGTGAGATTATGGATGGAGTGCAGTCTCTTGACCCCAAAAGTCCTTCATTTTTGAAAGAAGAGCCCCTGTTTGCATTTGGCAGAACCTTTGATTCAG
The DNA here is from genome assembly GCA_964034765.1 of Knipowitschia caucasica. Taxonomy (NCBI): domain Eukaryota; kingdom Metazoa; phylum Chordata; class Actinopteri; order Gobiiformes; family Gobiidae; genus Knipowitschia; species Knipowitschia caucasica. The sequence continues at coordinate 7,223,241 of OZ035837.1, read as the reverse complement.
ATGTAGAGGACCTTAAGCATGAGGTCCATCAAACTAGGCGGCTTCTTGGGAGGAGAGAAAAAAATGGACTAGAGAGACCATCTTCCCTATTGGAATTCCTTGTCTTTTTGGAACCTTATAAAGAAGTTTTTCATGAGCTTTTCAGGCTTGCAAAGATATCTGTTGTGATACCTGTCAGTACTGCAGCTTGTGAAAGAAGTTTCTCTGCCCTAAAACTAATCAAAAACCATCTCCGAACGACCATGGCAGATGATAGATTGAGTCATCTTGGTATCCTCAGTGTGGAGTCAAGGAGGGCTAAGGGGCTAAATATGGAGGAGTTTGTCAAAATCTTTGCTGCTTTACACCAGAACTGCAGGATTTTTCTTTGCTGATGTCCTGTAAAACAGTTGCCTAAATTTGTTAAAAGATGCAATGTTTGAATTATGTCATTTAGCACTTTTGTTCAGACCACTGTTTAAATGCACTTTTTTGCTTCGTTGTTTCCAAGTGCACTCAGTTCACTTTATGTAAAGAATAAAAATAAGATTAAGATTAAAATGTATCGTTTAGCCAGTTTTTGTGTGAAATAAAATTTCTGAATAGTATAAATGTGGACCCCTTAAAAAAACCCTTGAAACCCCCTGGCCACCCTTTGTTTAAAAGTCTGGCTTCGCCACTGGTCCCCCGGGATCAGCAGCAGGTCAGACACGGCCAGAGACACCAGCAGCAGGTTAGTGGGCGTGTGTAGCTGCCTGTAAAAGAGAGAGAACTCATCAGAGCTGTTTATAAAGAGCAGCTTCTATATAAACACCTTTGGTAACATTTTTAAGCTCCAGAAAAGTAACGACGCACACACAGATTATCCCCGAGCCCAAAAGGGCAACATTGGCTTGTCCCCCTGTGGACTCAAGGGTGTCAGGTGGAGAGAAGACTGGGTGGTGCTTAATGGCAGGGACCTCGAAGATCCGGTCCGCGTACACAGCAACAGGCTGTTGGGAAGTGAAATGTTACCTCGCTGGGGAGGAAGCAGTCTGAGCTCTTGGGAGAGTTTGAGAGATACTGAACAGAGATAGTTGGCCTCACCTCCACACACTGCTCAGGCAATGGAACCCAAATACTTTCTTGAGGGGAGAGGCGGCAAGCGGTAGTAGTCATACTAATCGTTCCCCATCTCAGATTCACATGTTGGAGTTCTACAAGGTGAATGAGAGGGTTGCTTCTCGCCGCCTCCGAGTGGGGGACAAGTCTCTCACTGTTGTTGGAAGAACGGCCCTGATCTGAACTCGAGCGGTGTTCAGTTGTTGGACTTCTATGCTATTCACAGTTTGTCCATAACGAACACCATGTTTTAGCGCAAGGATGTCCGCCACTGGCAGAGGAGTACGCCGGTCAGACCTGGCAGACCTAAGTGTATTATACTGGGTCTCCTGGGAATATCTTACTGAGCCCCTGTCAGACTTTCAACGCACACCTCTGGGAGAGCTTCTCCCAGGTCCTGGAGGAGGAAGGGGACATTGTGTCTGAGTGGACAATGTTCTCCTCCTCTATCATTGCAGAGTCTCTGGTGCTGGTCCCAGCAGCAGCAGAACCTGGTGGTGGACACTGATAGTAAGGGATGCCATCAGGCTGAAGAAGGAGTCCTATTGATTGTGGGACAACACCATATAAAGTGCAGGTGCAGAGCTGCTGGCCTCGTCTCAGGTTATTGTTGGGCGGTGGAAGGAATACTCTCCCCCCATCTCCCGAAGCCTGGAGTCAGAGAGGAGGTTGAGAAACACACAAAGCACGAGGCAGACAGGGGCGACTGGGCGAGACCACAGGATCAGGACACGGGTGAGACAAAGCAGCCACCACAACAAGCGCCAATACGCCAGCAACAGGGGCAGAGTGAGGAGCTCTCCCTTGTCCGTAAGTAACATTCCCATTTCTGATGGTGACTTTGAGGCCAGTTTCTGGCAAGAGGAGTGGAGCTGTGGCGTGTATTGGTCGTTCTGTTGCGGCTGCAGGGGCTACCAACGGCAAACCAGCAGAGGACCAGAGAGCACTGTTTTTCAGCAGCTTGGGAGAGCACCGGTTGTGACGCGAGATGCAGATTGCAATAGGGTGAGGAGCCCCGCCTGCATCGTAAGTAAGCGACCCAGAAAAGTGGTGTTCTTATTATTGTTGGCCTTTGCCCAACGTGCGTACCTTTGTTTTGTCCTTGTTTTGGCCAGGTTTGCTCTGCCCTAGGGCTCCCCCGGAGGAGGGTGACCAAGACGACGAGGACTTCTTCGTAGGCACCAAATTGCGTTGTTGAGTATGTATATTTAGCATATAATTTTAAATTAATTTTGTAATAGAAAATTGTTACCTTTTAACTGTTGTTTTTCCTCCTTTATTACACATAATTCTCTGATTTTAGTCAATAGTTCTTTTACTCGGCACAATCCTAACCATATTCAGAGCACCCCATTACAGCTGTATCAGACTGTTGTGGTGAAGAGAGAGCAGCGTCTGCATTCAGAGCTGTATCAGACTGTTGTGGTGAAGAGAGAGCAGCGTCCGCATTCAGAGCTGTGTCAGGCTGTTGTGGTGAAGAGAGAGCAGCGTCTGCATTCAGAGCTGTGTCAGGCTGTTGTGGTGAAGAGAGAGCAGCGTCTGCATTCAGAGCTGTGTCAGGCTGTTGTGGTGAAGAGAGAGCAGCGTCTGCATTCAGAGCTGTGTCAGGCTGTTATGGTGAAGAGAGAGTTGAGTCAAAAGCAAGGCTCTCGATTTACCGGTCGATCTCTATCCCCTCCTTCACCTCTGGTCATGAGCTTTGGGTAATGACTAAAAGGATGAGATTGCAGATATCCTCCGCAGAGTAGAGCTCCCTAAGGGTGAGGAGCTCAGCCACGTAGGGGAGCTCGGAGTAGAGCTGCTGCTTCTCCACGTCCAGAGGAACCAGCTGAGGTGGCTCAGGCATCTGTTCCAGATGACTCCTAGACGCCTCACTGGGGAGGTGTTCTGGGCATGTCCCATCAGGAGGAGACCAGGAAACGAAGGACTCAGAGAGACTGTGTCTCTCAGCTGGCCCGGGAATGCCTCAGGATTCCAGAGTATGAACTGGAGGAAGTTTGTGTGGAGAGGGAAATCTGGGCCTCTCTGCAACAAATAAAGGGAATAAAGAAAATGGACGGATTGAAAGCTAACCATAATTGTTGAAAATTTGGATTGTGGTCATCACTTTATAAATAATATGTTCAATCCAATTTAAACTGAAAATAATACACTCAAAGCAGACTAAATGGATGATCCAAGAGTCCTGCTACAATACAATCTCTTCATTCTCACATGGCTGAATGAATAAATATGGTTTCCTACAACTTACAAGGATCGGTGACAGTGAGACAAATCGCACGGCCTTGTGATGAGCAAACTTTTAGAAACCTGTGATATTCTGTGTTTGCAGGAGAGTTATTATCTGAACAGGATTTGGGAAAATTAAACTATACACCCAGACTAATGCGCCGGCCGAGAGTCCACCACAGACTGTGGCTCTAGACTCCTCTGAGGCAGAGTCCCTGGTCGAGTTGTGAAGCAGTGGCACAAATATGTTCAGCTGATCACAGTGGACTGACTGGAACAAGTGGACCGGGCAATCGTTCTGCACTTTTACTGTGATGAACATTTACACACCATTTGAAAACTCAGGAAAATCTGTTTCAAAGCATCGTTGTGGTAGCTCTGACAGCTGTGTCTGAGGTCTATGTTTATGTTTGCTGAGCACTTACAGCTCCTCAGACAATGGGCTGTTCCTCCTCTTACCTACTGACAGCGACACACACTGGTGAGGCTTAGCAGCACACAAGATTCAAGAATGTATTTGCCATGTGCAGTAAAACCACATTGGAAAAACTGAAAGATTACCCAAGTGTGCACCAACAGCACACACCAGAGCTCTTGCCACACTTGTATGTACATAATGCAGTTGTGCGATTATACAAAGATATTAATCCAATCCACTTTATATATATAGCACATTTGAAAAACACTTTTGGACCAATACCAATATGTTTTCTAGTTTATTATTTGAACGGTTTGATTCTCTGATCTGTGTTGGTGATTTCAATGGTTGTGTAAAGTCCTCTGAGATAACTACTGTTGTGATTTAGGGATATACAACAATAAATAGAATTGAAGAAAAACATTGAGATTTACATATTTATCTTTATAGGTATAAAACATGGGGCGACAGTGGCTCAGTTGGTAGAGCATTGGCCTTTGAGCCTGAAGGTTGTGGGTTCGAGCCCACCGTAAGACCTACTTAACGACTCCCACTGATAACTGCTGTCGTTGTGTCCTTAGGCAAGACACTTAACCCCACTTTGCCTGAAGCTCCCACTGAAAGATCTCAGCTCCTGTGGACTCACCACCTGCAGGAGGATCAGTGAGGGGCTGGTGCTCTGTGGACTGGGTGGCATCTCTGGCCACCCCCCCGACCCAGAAATGGATTAAGGGGAAGAAAATGGATGGATGGATGGATGGATGGTATAAAACATTGAATAAGTAACACATTATGATGCATGAAATAAAAACAAGAAAATACTAGTTATCCTTATAAAATAAAAATGTAATAACAATAAAATAAATAAAACGTCTTAAACAGAGGACCACACAACTCACACGGTGTTAAAAGACGGAGAGTAAAAGTGCATCTTCAGACAAGATTTCAACAAGGAGCTGTTTTGACGTGGGGCAGAGAAGGCCCTGTCATTAATACAATAAATATGGTATAATAAAAAATTGCATCATTCTAATCGGTTTTGCAAAGGGACTTAAGAAAATCAAATCACTCAGATAAGCAGAACCAATATTCACTCACTCACCGAAACTCACTGCAAAAACACCAACAAGGAACAATAACTAAATGCAATGAATATGGATCAAATCTGCTGTGTCTGTAAAAGAAATCTGTGTCTATACCGTGTCTGATTTATATGTTTTTGTATGTTCCTGTCCTGTCTTTTACAAAGTTTATGGACCTTGTGTCTGAAGTAAAGTTTATTAAAAATTACATTGCGATTTATCATTCCACAGATGGAAGTCAGAATATTAGAATTCCGTTGAAAAGTTCATCTATTTCTGTAATTCAAGTTAAATCGTGAAACTAATAAATCACATGCCTTTGTTTGTGACAATCTCGAGGTTTATGACTCACAGTCCAAATTCAAAATACTATCATTTTCTGAGAGGTTTTTTGGGGATTATATTCTGACACAATCTTGTATAGCCTCTAGGGCTGGGCGATATGGCTGAAAACTATATCACGATATAAGTCATTCATATCAGTCGATAACGATATATATTGAGTTTTTTTTTTTTACCTAAATAAATATATTTGTCGTGTGGGCTAACCAACCTTAGCAGCCTTGTTTACAGTCACGGGGCGATGAGGCTGGAGGAATATGTTCACACTGTGTCCCTCGTTGTTAGTCCTGGTTTAATCCTGGTTTTTTATTCCTGGTTTAGCTCCTGGTTTAGCTGTTTGAGGGTCTTGTGTCCCCGTGACCGCTCCGTGCGGCTCTCTGTGCCGCACATGCTTCCCGAGGAAAAAGTTAATCTCTTGCTTTCGCCGAATACATCGGGTCTGTCCACTGCCTCTGTCGCCGCACATGTTATTCCGCGCACGTACGTGCATAACCATTGACACGGCATTGAAACACGAGCTATAGATCCATGGACGCTACGCATGCTGCGGTTGTTGTTGTTTTTGCATTTCCCACAAAGTTTTGCGGTTCCTGCTCGGCTGTTATTGGTCGAGAAGCCTCTGCCTACATCCCCCACAATGCCATGCGCTTATGAGTCGGCTTTACTTCCGGTGTTTTCTTCCTGTTTTTCCTGACGGAGTTAAGTTAAACTATCGAACATTCTATCGACCCCATTCTCTATTGATATCGAACACATGTCTATCGCGATATATATCGTTATCGTTTTATCGCCCAGCCCTAATAGCCTCACAACAGAAGTTATCTTGGAGGACTTAAACTGAATTTGCCAACACAGATCAGGGATTAAAACAGTTCAAACACAAGAAATGCAATGAGAAATATCTTACAAAACACAAAGAGCCTTTGGTCCATAAGGGACAGAGACCAATGTCCAACAATGATGATAAATGTCCATCAATATAATAACAAGAGCCTGGTTTATCTCATTGTAAACTGGATTACAAAATGTAATGGACTTTGTGATTTGTGTGTAGCACATTTTAATGTATGTATGTAGTTTAATGTATACAAAAGAGTAGGTGACTATCAGCTTTAGCTTCTGCCTATTCCTTTTTCAGACTTTAAAAAAAAAAAAAATTCTACCAAGTGCCTTAAATTGTTTTTGAATTGGCAATTCTTAATTCTTTTTTTTATGTCTGTATTTGTCTGTGCACACTGGAGACTTTTTGCTAATGTATTCCAATTAGGGGTGTGACGATATATCGATTTTTCGATATATCACGATACTTTCTCCCGCGATTCGATTATCGATATGCATTCATCAATTTTGAAAAAAAAATTAAAATATTGAATTTTTTGTTTTTTTACAATTTTTTTTTTAATTGGTATCAATACTTAATATATGGCTACATTACGCATCTCCATTCTATTTATCATGAAATAAAGAGTAATTTTTTCTTTTATTTATGCCATAAATTGGCATATTGTATATTTCTGACCAATATATCAATAATCGTCGTATCGTGATAAAATCGTTATCGTGATATCGTTATCGTGATATCGTTATCGTGATATCGTTATCGTGATATTATCGTTATCGTATCGTATCGTATCGTGAGGTACCCTTAGGTTCCCACCCCTAATTCCAATGTGTTTTTTTTTTACTGAAAATGGCAAATAAAACTGAATCTGAATCTGTGTGTGGTCTGTGTTGTGTGTGCGGTGTGCGTGGTCTGTGTTGTGTGTGCGGTGTGTGTGGTCTGTGTTGTGTGTGCGGTGTGTGTAGTCGTGCTGCGTGCCTGAAGTGTGCGACCGCGGTGATGGCCAGGAGGTTCAGCAGCACCGTGAGGGGGGCCACAGTGCACAGCAGAGCCAGGCGGAAGGAGGCGCCGGGGGAGAGCGGGGGCCGCAGACACGACTGGTTCAGCTCCGGGAAGCACAGGGCTGAGGGAGCAGAGGGATCCATGTGTACCTCTGCTCTGCTCTCAGGTCTGGGATGTCTCCAGCAGCACATGGGGAGTTTATACCTGTTCACCGCTCTCTCCTGACACTCCTGACGTCTCTGTGTGTGTGGTGTGAGCGTGTGTGTGTGCATGTGTGAGTTGAATCTTTACTGAAAGTTCACACACAAGTAACAACTCTGAAGTGAAAGCAAAATGATACATGACCGAAAAGTTGGGCATGCATAAGTATTCATACAGTAAATACTTGGTGGACTTTTACTAACAGCGGCAAGCCTCTCGGGGTATGACTCTACAAAATTTGCACGTTCACATTCTGTACATAACAACAGTTTTCAGGTCTCTGCACTGGCTTCCTGTGGCTCGGAGAATAGACTTTAATAAGCTCTTTAATGGTGCTTTCAGACCGGATCATGCGTTGCGTCGGGTTTCAATGCAAAGTCTATGGTGGCGCGCGTTTGACCGTCGCAACGCACAGACCTCTCGGCACGCACGAACGGACTGTTCAGTAGAGACGCACGGACTTGGCGGGAAAGTGAAAAGGGAGGAGCAGGAGCGAAAAATCAACGCCCACAGGAGATGGATTCTGCTCATCCTTTCCTTGGGACGTTTGTGCGACAACCAATCAGAGATCAGCAAAGTGGTCACGGGGACATTAGCGGACTGAGCCAAAACAGGACCCACTAGGCTTCACCAGAACTCAAACCAGGGTTGACAGTTGGGGACTGTGCTTGTGAAAATATGCGTTGTCATGCTCCTGTGACCTTATGCAACTGCTTCGAGTGTGTTCGCCGATGCGGAAATTCCGTTTAATAATATGAAAAAACGTATGGCGCACCTCCGTGAACACATACTACTGTTATATAAAGCCCGTGGAATGTCTCTGTTCAAAGACACGCTGCAAAGCTGCATATTGGAGAAGATCTGTACACAAGAAGCCGTTAGCGTAGCTCTGTTAGCATCAGAGCCGGCCGGCTACTTCCGGTACTTCCGGCTCGCGTCAGGACGCTCTGGTGTGGCGTCTGAAAACTAGAGAATGCGCGTCTGGTGAGCGGGGCTTCCGCGTTTCAGCATTGGCGGTCTGAAAGCCCCATAAGTCGCTCCATGACCTCGCTCCAAAGTACATCCGTGACATGTTTGTGCCATATGAACCGGCACAGACTCTGAGGAGCACAGGGATCAGCCTTCCGCTGGTGCCCACAGTCAGAAATAGTCATGGAGAGGCAGCGTTTCAGATTATGCCGCCGATGTCTGGAAGTCTTTCTGAGAATGTGAGACCAGCTTCCTTTCTGGCGATGTTCAAATCCAGGTTAAAGACAGTTCTTTTTGCCTTTGCATACAACTGAAAGATTTTATCTCTACTCTAAAATTTGCTGCTGATGTTACTGATCCAATGAGGCTATTGAAGTTCATGTCCGAGTCCACTATTATCCCCAGATTTCTGACCTTATTCAAAGGTTTTAGGGAGAGAGACTAAAGGTGATAAACAACACTCTCTCATTGTTTCTGGGGACCAAATACAATAATTTCAGTTTTGTCTGCGTTTAGCTGGAGAAAGTTGTTTTGCATCCACTCACTGATCTGTTGGATACAGTGAAGGAGTGAGTCCACTGGTCCATGTTCTCCAGCAATAAGTGAGACATATAGTTGAGTGTCGTCAGCTTAATTGTTGTAGGACACTTTCTTACTTCGTATTAACTGACCTAATGGCAGCATGTAGAGATTGAACAGAAGAGGCCCAAGGATTAACCCCTGTGGCCCTCCGCAGGTCTGGGCCATATTATCTAAAACACAGTCTACAATATTCGCACAATACTTCCTGTCTTCTAGATAGGATCTAAACCAGCTTATGGCAGTGCCAGCAACACCAACCCAGTCCTAGTCTCTGCATGAGGACGACAGTGTCGAAAGGGGTACTCAGATCCAACATGACTACAACAGAGACTTTTCGTGCGTCAGTGTTTAAAGCTGCATTACCGCACTTTATTTTTGTCTTCATTACAAAAATGCATACCATATCCTTGCAATGCATTGGGAAATACGTCCTTTTGAAGAAAAAGTATCCCAGATTTGTGCTGGCGTGTCATTTCATTTTAGATAAATTTTTCGTGCATAAGATAATTTGTTTTGGGACCAGATTGTGACCAATCACAGCAGACCACTGGCCCCCACTTTCTTGAGAAAAGCTACCGGTCTCTCGTTAGCACAGACAGCGGTAAACAAGCGGCGGAGGCTAACCTGAAGCTTCCCGTGTCTTTGTTACCGGTTACTTCCACAACGAAACAACCAAAAGAAAGTCTCGTTCCTCCGCGCTTCCCGGTTCTATCATTCTATGGTCACGCCATCCATGTTCAAATGTGCTATCCATAATTTGAGACCTGAGCTCCTTAAACACATATGCACAGGCTGAGCTCACATTTGAAAATTTCACAAAGTGAGTTAGTGCAACTTTAAGTTGAATGTTGTTCATTACCTTCACTAGAGTGGTCTGTGGTGGAGTCTAAAGCCAGACTGGAACAGATCAAAAGAGTCAGTAATCATTAGAAATTCAGTAAGTTGTTGGTAGGCAACTTTTTCCTACCAACAACAGCAGATTTAAAATGGGATGGTAAAGTACCGCAGCATTCAGAATGGCGGAGGTGATTAACCTTTGGACAGTTTCATTATCAACAGATGAAAATTGAGCTAGCTTTAAACACCTCACTGGCCGTTGCGTAGTTATTTGTGTTGTGGAGGTGATGCCGTTTCTGATGCCTTGAACCTCCGAAAAACTGTGCAAACTCATTACACTTGGATTTTGAGGTATGTTCTAATCGCAACTAATGGGGGTTCGTTAATATATTAATTATTGAAAAGAGAACATGCAGATTGTTGCTGCATTCATCAATAGTTTCAGAAAAGTACAATTATTTTGTTTTATGTAGCACCCGGCTAAACTCACACCTTTAAATATCTATTTTTAAAGATTTCATAATCACCCTGGAGCTTGGACTTTCACCCTCCGGCACTCTTGCTTCTGTGCCCTGACCAAGTCTGCTTTTGTCCATGGGGGCTTTTGCTTATCTGTAACCATTTTATCCTTCACAGAAGTAATGGTGTCCAGACCAATAAAAACACTAGAGGTAACAGAGTTAAACAGTTCATCTATAGTAGAACACAATGCATTCTCGAAATGTATCATTCCCATGAACAATTCACCCGTGTTTTCATGTATGTGTCTACTTTAAAACAATTTCATATTCAACTGGTGGTTTGCAAGCAAAACAAATACAATACACAGAAATGATCAGACAGAGCAATATCGACTACATTAAAATTACAAATTTTAACCCCCTTCGTAATTAGCAGGTCGAGAGTGTGCCCTCTGCTGTGGGTGGGGCCTCTCACATACTGAGCGAGACCAAAAGCCGCGTTTCCACAGCAGGAGTGGGGTGGAACTTATACAGGAACCGTCCTCTCCCTCGGTCCTCTCAGTGTCCACTGCAGTAGGACCACTTGGCAATGTCATGAGTTTCGATTGCCGCATAAGCAAAACTCATTACGCCAAACCTGTTATTATTATAGATCCATGCGCCAAACCCATTTGTTTATTTTACGGTCTTAACCTCTCCGGTTGTTGTGGTCTTGGTTTTTTTTTTATTATTGTCCTTCAGTGTTTTAAAGCTTTTCACGGCTTGTTTTGGATTGTGATGAATCTCCAGTGCTTCGAGGTGAAGCTGATATGTCTTAAATATCTTTTCATTTCGCCGCGATGCCTCAAACCCAGTCTGAATCAATTCCGTGCTGTTGTTTGCTGTTTCCAGTGTTGTCTGCTAGGCTAATGGTGCTAGGCTATTGCTGCTGGGCTAATGCTTCTGGGCTGATGCCGTTGTGGCCAATGCCGTTGTAGCTAATGTTGTTTTGCTGCTTTCTGCTGGCGTCTGAGCCGGCGCTAGCTTAAGCCAATCAGCGGCGGGTTAACATCAAGTCCCACCAGGGCCCAACGGAGTACCTAGCATGAAGGAGGGACTCTGTTGGGCCCTGTAAAAGTTCCTGTAAATGGCCCTGTGGGTGAAGATCCTGCAGCGGAGGCACCGATGGGGCTGGCCCTGGAAAATTACCCCAAAGTTCCTGCGGCAGAAACGCGGCTATAGATCTCAAATACAGTTCTTGGGCCCTTTGCATTTCTGTCATTAACACTATTTACATACATGTATATTCAAATAATGACTGTAATCGCCTGTAATGACTAAACCATCTAAATCTGTACCTACAACTGAAGGCAACTCAGTAAAATGATCAATAAAACTATGACATGACTGGGGTGGCTTGTACACAACAATGATCATAACATTGCTTTTGTTCTATTTAAAAAAACACATTCAAATGATGGCAATTTATGGGAGACAATGTGATTTGTAAAAACTGCAGCAATGCCTCCCCTCCTTTTGTTTTCTTGTAATTCAGACTTAGATTTGAAATTTGGTGGTGTTTCAGTCATAAACATAAAATCAAGATCATAAGAACAGATCAAATTAAAAAATTATTTGTTGCATCGATCTGACATTAACGTAGCAAGGTTAAAATTAACATCAGTATCAGTGGGTGTGGTTGATTGGTTACTGAAAAAAATGACAATCGTCTGGGATCGTGACAGAAGACTTTTTCCCTCTGGGTTTTCTTATGAGTTTTTCCTTACCGATGCAGAGGAGGGTCTGTTGGGCAGTTAGTGTCTAACTCAGGGGTGCCCAAAGTGGGGCCCGCCAGACCATTTCAGTTGGCCCGCCAAACATTGCCCACCTCCGCTGTAAGTTTCTATCTGCGTCCCTCAGCCACGCTGAACAAACAGTAACGTGTCTGAGGTCGCACGGGCACAAAGTCACCCTCTGAACTCCGACTGTCCAGTACTTAACTGTTGTATCGAGATACACTCCTCACTCATGGTTCACATCAACTTGCACTAAACTGTTTTTTAAAATCAAACACATCTTTCAAAACAATTGGGTGCAAGGCCCCTTTATGTTCTTTTTTTTCAGCCTACTATTATTATTTTTTGGAGCTATTTAATGTTTTATCAAATTGAGAGGATTGTGCTGCCGAACTGCCACTCTCCCTCCCCCTCCTCACCGGAGGGAAATGGCGAGTGGAACTATTCACCTGCGCAATCCGCACCCACCCGGTGTGTTAAAAAGGACGGACACAAACACTTCAGAGTGAGTTCAAGCAGGACAAGCAGGGATCGCAGCGCACGATCCACGCAAGTAGAAGCAACAAATACTGTGCAAAACAAACCCTTCTACAACCCCATGAAAGAAGCCGGTAAGCGCCGTCCTCACTCGCGATCATTGAATGTCAGACAGAACTTACGCGGAGTTTTATGATGCGTTCAAGAGCCCTTTGGAGGAGCGGAAACTCGGACTCTTTAACAGTTACTTTGTTTTGATTGTTTATAAATGTTGTACTGTGTTTAGGCAAAACAAAACAAAACTCCAGGAACAAATCATGGTTAACTAGTCTGATTTTGTTAGTTTAATATTCAGTTCGCTACTAATTGAGAATACTTGTCCTATGTTAAAAATATTAAGTTAAAAGAGTTAAAACCTGATCATGTTTAGAAAATGCAGTTAGCAATTATGTTCCCAAATTCATTACTTAATGTTAAAATGTATTGTTTAAAAGTGTGCTAAAACCAGATCTATTGATCAGAGATGTCTCCCCTTTTTGATAAAAGCTAAGATAAAGTAATATGATTCAAATGTAGTTAAAAACTTTTGTTCAAAATAAATATATGAAAATAGACTTGGAAATTGCTTTGGCTCAGTGCAACAGAGATAATAAAAATAAAGAATAAAAAACACTTCTAAGGAATAAATTTAAATTTAAAATAGAGTTAGTTACTATTTACAATATACAAGTGCACATGGTGCACACAAAATGTATGTTTCTGTTCTCTTTTTGAGGTTTTATTATATGATTTTAACCTTTAAATAAGCCATGACAGAAAATCTCCCTCCTCTGGACCCTGATTACCCGGCCGGAATCTTTCCGTACTGTAGTCTCCTCAAACCTGCATATTTCCCAGGAGTCTCCATTTCACTAAGACTGTGTTGATTTCATTCATTCAGCTGTGATTTGCACTGATAGACAATAATTAATGCATTTAAAAGAACTTGATCAAATCTACATTTATTTGTGTTTCATGCATAATATTGGTGTATTTGGCCCGCGGCCCACTGGCAAATTTTTACTTTGGCCCTTGGAAGCAAAAGGTTTGGGCACCCCTGGTCTAACTAGAAGGACTGTGGTTATGATCCAGGACACTTTAACATTCTACAACATGTATGATGGACATTTTTCAACATGTGTTCTATATTCTTTATGTGTTTTAACTGTTGATTCTCTGATCTGTGTCGGTGATTTCAATGGTTTTGTTAAGTCCTCTAAGATGACTTCTGTTGTGATTTAGGGCTATACAAGAATTAATTGTATTGTATTGTAAGACGTGTTTTATCATAGACGGTAGATGAGCACGAATAAAGATGTTACAGAATGCAAGTGATATTATACAGCATGGAGGAATGGAGACTGTCCGATGAGCATTTGCCACAGTGCCAGTGGTTTCAACTTTGAGATAACCAAAACAAGTAGTGGAAAAGTACTGCCTTGTGCATATTGTTAGAATGATGAGTTTAACTTTAACCACAGTTGCTTCAAAGCGTGATGAAATCTACAAATTACTACAAGGAATAGGAATTAAGTTTTCCGGGTTGGACCCAGTGGGGGCGGGTCCCGGCTCAAAAGTGGCCAAAATGACGTGCACTGACATGCTTGCAATACCACCCCGGGCCGATGGGGGTGGACACAGAATAAGAATTAGCCAATGCTAGCATATAGCATCTTCTTACCTCTCGAAAACACCTTTACAGGATGGTCCAAAAGTTGGCTCTTGGCCTAAAGCTCCGTTCCAGATGTGTGTCAATGCTGAGGGGAGTGGATCATTTTGGACCACTCTAGTTTACGGCTGACGCATGCACAGATGCGTTTTTTCACATTTTCCAGCCCCCGTGGCCATTTTGAATCACTCCATGAGAGCCCAATTTTTTGGCCCATTAGTTAGAACGGCGGAGATAGGCATGACTACGTTCGTTAATATATACAAGTAAGTAAGTCTATGTTTGGACCACGTCCTCAGGAAGCGGGTGCGCAGACCATCAACAAGGGGGCTTTCACCTTGGCTCACACTTGGAATTCACTTCTCCAGAGACCACAACGCAGTCAGTCTGAGGAATCTGTGAGATCTGTCAGACTCACGCATCACACCATCACGTGTCACCTCTGACGAAGGTGGAAGTCTACCGCCGAAACATGTCACGTAATTAGGCAGAAATAGCTTTCTTTACCTTTTTTGTCTTATTGAAAGAAATTCTAAGCATCATGTCCGACATGATGGCTGATATTTTGCTGCCACATTGCTGGAAAATATGACGTGTGTGTGCATATGTGTGTGTATATGGGTGTGTGCGCATGTGTGGATGTGTGCGTGTGTGTGTTTGCGTGTGTTACCAAACAGCCTGTTGTTGAACAAACACAGTGATAATTGGCCCCTGTGCAGCTCACACCTGGCACTTGTGAATGATGAATGTGTCATCAAAGTGTTGTGCTCGCTCCACAGAGCCCTGGGCCCTTCCCTGATGCTCCCCTCCTGATGAGATGCAGCTAAGCAGGGCAGGGCCTGGTTTGTACTTGGATGGAAGACCTCTTGGAACACCAGGTGCCACAGTGGGGCAGCTGTAAAGTGCCGAACTGTGGTTGTGTCCATACGCAAGACACTTCACCCACATTAGAATGAGTCTGGTGTGTGTGTGGATGGTTGGTGGTGGTTGTAGGGGCTGATGGCACAGACTGGTTTCCTTGCTTCTGTCAGTGTGCCCCAGGGCAGCTGTGACTACAGTACTAGTTTATCACCATCTCGTGTGGAGTGAAAGAATACTGATATGTGAAGCGTTGTAATATAGGATAGTGTTATCTTACCACAAACCTATAGGTGGCAGTGTGGGATAAGGGGTGATAATAAGAGTGCACTTGGCGGGTTCATGCTCTGTTATATTGTTGGCTGCATGATGATGATTAAACCCCCGTGTAAGCCACCCGGTATTTATGACTTCTTTAATGACAAGGATACCACATTTGGCGACGAGGATACTGGTGAGCTCGAAGACGCTGTTGGGAAGAAAACGGCTCGAGCGTTTCTGAATTGATTTTCGGCCAATGTCGGACAACGAGGGAGCTAACCAGGCTAACGCAGTTGCCGGAGGAATGGCGGCGGCTATGCTGGGGACACTTTCGGTATTTGACAGTCAAGCGCAGACTTGGGAGGAGTACTGTGAGGTTTTGGGACACTTCTTCGAGGCTAATGACATCACTGATGCAGGAAGAAAGCGTGCAATATTGCTGAGCTCCGTTGGAAGCAAGACATACAGTTTGATGAGAAACTTATTGAGCCCGGACAAACCTGGTGATAAGTAGGGGTGTGACGATATATCGCGAAACTTTCTCCCGCGATTCGATTATCGATATGCATTTTCCAAGTATCGATATCGATTTTGAATTGGTATCAATACTTAATATATGGCTACATTACGCATCTCCATTCTATTTATCATGAAATAAAGAGTATTTTTTCTTTTATTTATGCCATAAATTGGCATATTGTATATTTCTGACCAATATATCAATAATCGTCATATCGTGATAAAATCGTTATCGTAATATCGTTATTGTGATATTATCGTTATCTTGAGCTTTGTATCGTGTATCGTATTGTATCGTGAGGTACCCTTAGGTTCCCACCCCTAGTGATAAGTCATTCACGGAGTTGACTAACCTGCTTCAGTCACATTTCAATCCAAAGCCCAGTGAAATAGTCCAGAGATTTAAATTTAATTCCAGGACTAGAACGGCAAACGAAACTGTGACGGAGTATGTGGCTGTGCAGAGGGAGCTGGCTCAACATTGCAACTACGGGGACAAGCTGAAGGAGATGCTGCGGTATAGGCTCGTGTGCGGCATTGCGGAGGACCGCATACAGAGGAGGCTGTTGGCGGAGCCCGACTTGACATTTGAAAAAGCCTTGAAAATCACGCAGGCCATCGAAACGGCAAACAGGGATGTGCGTGACTTGCAGCCGACGCTGGACAGTGCGGCGGGGAAAAATGCAACACCAATGACAGTGCATAAAGTGGGAACGGAGAATAAACGACAAAGTAAGAGCGTTCCATCAGACTGTTATAGGTGTGGGGGTGATCATTTTGCGCGGGACTGTCGTTTTATAAATGAAAAATGTCATGGCTGTGGGAAAAAAGGGCACGTGAAGAAAATGTGCAGGTCCGCGCCTCCGGGTGCCCAGCAGACTAAGGGGGGTGGAAAGAGTTTTGTGAAGGGGGAGAAAGGTAGCCGTAAGGAAAAAAAACAGTATGCACACCACATGGATGAGTCCTCTGAGACACAATCTAGTGATGAAGAAGTGTTTACATTACACAAAGTAAAAGAATCAAAGTTAGAAAAGGTGGACCCTATTACCACACAGCTAGTAATAAATGGAAAAAAGTAATGTTTGAGGTGGATACAGGCTGTAGTGTGACGATTTTGACAAAGACTGAATACAGCAAGTTGTGGCCAGAAGGAAAGGCACAAGAACTGCAAAATTGCCCATTGACTTTGAAAACATATACGGGTGAAAAGGTCTCTACATTAGGGACTACAAAAGTGACTGTGACGTGCAAGGACAAAGTCCAACAGTTACCACTGGTCGTGGTAGATGGCAGAGGACCAAACCTGCTAGGTCGAGCATGGCTAAGGGAGTTGGAAATGAACTGTGTGCATGTCAACAAAATGGATCATTCTCCACTTACTTTACAAAATGTGCTTAAACAGAACGAAGAGGTTTTTAAAGAGAAACTGGGGACCTGGAGAGGGCCGCCGGCAAAAATATACATTCAAGAGAATGTTGCCCCTAAGTTCTACAAGCCCAGGCCCGTACCTTATGCTATGAGGAAGAAAGTAGAGACAGAGCTGGAGAGACTCACCAAGCAGGGTGTCATTGAACCAGTGAAGTTCTCAGAATGGGCTGCACCAATAGTACGGTTGAAGTCGTACTTAGGTTTACTTAACTACTACAACAGATTCTTACCAAACCTGTCGACGTTGCTTGCGCCCTTACATAAACTGTTGAGAAAGGATACACCTTGGTGTTGGAAGGAGGAGCAAGAGAGGGCTTTTGGGGAGTCTAAGAAACTCTTGCAGTCGTCAAAGGTCTTAGTGCATTATGACAGCCAGAAAGACTTATTATTGGCCTGTGATGCGTTGCCTTACGGTGTGGGGGCGGTGTTGTCACATCGTATGTCAGACGGGCAAGAGCGACCTATTGGCTTCATGTCACGGACACTCACGCCGGCTGAATCAAACTACTCACAACTGGACAAGGAAGGACTGGCAGTGATGTTCGGCATTCAGCGTTTCCATAAGTACTTGTATGGAAGGAGGTTTGTCATTTCCACAGACCACAAACCACTATTGTCACTTTTCAATGAGTTGAAAGCTGTGCCTCAAATGGCATCCCCTCGCATCCAAAGGTGGGCGGTGACTTTGAGAGCATATGAATATGAGATTGTCTACAAGCCAGGGAAATATCACAGCAACGCAGACGCGCTGAGCCGACTGCCCCTACCTCAGCCATCGACAGAGAAAGTGCAAGAGGATCGAGTGCTGATGATGGAGGACGCGTTGCTGATATCAGAAACCAAAGTGAGCCAGTGGACACGTAAAGACCCTGTGTTGTCCCGAGTTCTGCAGTTCATTCAACATAGTTGGCCGTCACAACAGTCAGACCCAGCATTCCAACCTTATTCCGTCAGGAAAATGGAGTTAAGTGTGCAAGATGGTTGTGTATTGTGGGGGTCACGCGTGGCGGTGCCCCCGCTAGGTCGGGGAGCTTTGATTCGCCAACTGCATCATGGTCACCCAGGCATTACCAGAATGAAAGCCTTAGCACGTAGCTACTTTTGGTGGCCAAAGCTAGATACAGACATTGAGACAGTGGTGAAGGGATGCAGCACATGTCAAGAACATCGTAACGTACCGGCTCCAGCGCCCCTCCACCCTTGGGAGTGGCCAAGCAAACCGTGGCAAAGGCTACACATAGACTATGCAGGACCATTTATGGGTTATATGTTTTTGATCTTAATAGATGCTCATTCAAAATGGATGGACGCATACCCTGTTTCAACAGCAACTTCAGCTAAAACAATCGAGTGTCTACGGAAAAGTTTCAGCAGTCAAGGGTTGCCCGAGATGGTGGTGTCGGATAATGGATCATGTTTTGTGAGGGCTGAGTTTAAAGATTTTATGAAAAAAACCGGCATTGATCACCTATTACCTATGCTCCATACCACCCTTCTTCAAACGGTTGTGCCGAGCGGGCAGTCCAGACCTTAAAGTGCATAATGAAAAAGGCGGGTGAAGGAAATATCCAGACTAAAGTTTCGAGGGTGCTATTTAATTACCGCATTACCCCTCAGTCGACCACAGGGTTGTCACCCGCTGAAATGCTACAAGGTCGTAGGTTAAGATCAACTTTGGATCTAGTGCATCCTGACCTGAGATCCAAGGTGGAACTGAAGCAGGGCGTTCAAAAGAAGCATCATGACAAACAAAGAACAGTGAGAAGTTTCTTAATCGGAGCTGCAGTCATCACGCAAAACGTTATGGGCCCAAGTGGATCCAAGGCTTCATTACCAAAGTCACCGGCCCTGTGTCTTACAAAGTCATGTTAGGGGATGGTTCCATAGTGCGTAGGCATGTGGACCAGATACTGGACAGACCTGAACAAAAAGACATTATTGACCCGGAGGGAACGGCACCTCCGACAGTACCACTTGTGTCGGCTGACGC
The DNA here is from genome assembly GCA_964034765.1 of Knipowitschia caucasica. Taxonomy (NCBI): domain Eukaryota; kingdom Metazoa; phylum Chordata; class Actinopteri; order Gobiiformes; family Gobiidae; genus Knipowitschia; species Knipowitschia caucasica. The sequence continues at coordinate 7,204,181 of OZ035837.1, read as the reverse complement.
TACACCATTGTCAGAGGAACCTGGAGCAGTAAGCGCGAGTGGTGCTCCGGAAAAGAATCCACAACTCAGGGACATAACAACTCCATCAATGGTGGTCATTCCAGAGACAGTGAGGGAAGCGCCGCTGGTGGTGCCTCAACGAACTGTGTCTAAACCCAATTTTCTGAAAGACTATGTCTGTGGGAAGTAAACTAGAAATAAAAAAGGAAATGTTAGTATTAGATAGCAATATGGCCTATGTGCAGGACTCTACAAGGACTCTGATTATTTTGACTATGATGTGACTCTGTGTGACACGTACGTCTTTCGATGTGTGACGTGACAATGACTATATAAACTGTGTACTGCCTTTATTCTGTCTGAGAGAAAGAAACAATTGAAACAACTGGAACTTGAGAGAAACTTAAATAAACTTCCAGAGTTTGGCGCACCACGATTCGTCTCTCTCTGCCTCATCCCTGGCAGATTTGGTGGAGAATGCGCGGCTCAGTGTGTGCCATTCTCTGGATTGTTTTGAGGGAGTTTTCTTTGTTTCTTTTTCTCGGCGTGGGAGAGCTGAGAGTGTCTGGGGCCTGGGAGCGGTCCAGCAGGCTGGAGAGGCGACCGGCTCCGGGACTTTTTTGCTCTCTCACTATATTTTTTTTTTGTGTCCTGTTTTTTGGACTGAGCGTTTAAAATTGTTTTCCCATGTCCACATTCCGGGGATTTTTGACGTGTGATTGGTCTCTGCCGATGGAAACTAGTTCCTGGTACTAGTGAGCGCTGGTTTATGATCTGGAGACCTGGTTGGACGTGGAAAAGCTGATATTTGGTGGACTTCTGACTGTGCCTGGCACCCTGTTCGACAAAAGGTAAGAGCGGACACCTGTTTATTCAAAGTCTGCTAATTGAGTGAACTAAATTATGGTCTGTTTTGAGGTCTGCCAAATGTCTAATATCTATAGATAAGATTAGATAAAAAGGAACCCCTGACGTATCGGGGTCCCTGTCCTTTGAAGTAGTCAGGACAGAGAGAAAAAGGAACCTCTGACGTATCGGGGTCCCTGTCCTTTGGAGTAGTCAGGACAGAGAGAAAAAGGAACCCCTGACGTATCGGGGTCCCTGTCCTTTGAAATAGTCAGGACAGAGAAAAAAAGGAACCCCTGATGTAGCGGGGTCCCTGCCTTTGGAGTAGCCGGGGCAGAGAATAGAGAATAGAAAATAGTTATTGAAACCATGGTGTAAAATTTAAAGTTATAATAAAAAGGGAAACGTTAAACACTAAGAGTGCCTTTTGTTACAAGTGTGGAAAGTGGCCATTTCTAGACTTGGATGACAAAAGTATAAACTACGACATCAGTTATATTTCTTCCGCTCTCACTTCCGCCTCCGTCGAGCAAAGACGTGTCTCAGACCGCTCCTGCTTCTGACTGCTTGCTATCTCCTGTTTTTGTCTTTTTCCTGGAGTTTTGCCACAGACAACTTTAACAAGAATGGAAATGATTAACTGGTCCCTCAACGCAATTGATTCTATCTTTTCAACACGTAAGCGTGGGTCTGGAGAGCCCGTGTGCCCGGACGGGACTTCTCCTGCGGGGTATACTCTTGACAGCTGGAACAAGTTTCAGCCCCTCTGTCTGTCGACCCTGTCCATTGAAGATTCGGAAGACGTATATATCTTTGGCATTTTGGTGGTGGGAATCCTCCTGTTTGGGTTTGGAGCGATCCTCTTCTACCACAAATTCGGAGGCATGGCAGTTCGCAAGATTCACGACCTGCTGGCCGACAAAATTGATGGGATGTACAAGGAGCTTAGCCGCGTCGTGGTTGAGAGCGCCGTGTCTGGACAAAGGAGAGTGGTTTTGGTGGAACAGTTGATAAAAGATCTCGCAGCTCGTTCACTTGAAGGGAATAAAACTCTGGAGTTGAGATTGAATGACATCGTTTGCCAGGCTTGAACTCTCTGACCCGGCTTGGATTTGCCCCTGTGTACGGGGTCTGAGGGCGCCGCAATTCGGTTTAATTGGATTTAATAGAATATCTGCCTGTTTTTGACTGCCACATTGCATTAATATTGTCCCCCTGAGGCGATGTGTTTTCTCCTCCTGTGCCTTCTCTCCACTCTTATCTCACATTCCTCGGCCAAGGCCATAATAACAAAAGTCCCATCTACAACAACTCACACTATTCAGTCTCCAGCTTGGATCCCCTACCCCCGCCTCCCTCTACCTATCCATCTTGTTCCCTCCCTCCCCTCCACTCCTCACTGTGTTTCCGACTCACCCCCCTCCCTGACCCCGCCCCCCTCTGACAGCCACATTGGCCGGCTGTCGGAGGTGCTCATCCCGAGAAAAAATCCGTGCTTTATACAAAGCACAATGTGTCTATCCAACTGTCTGTGAAACTGTATGTTATTGCTCTCTGCTGTTTATTCTACTGTTTGTCGAATGGCGCCGTAAAGATGGCGCCGTGGCAAGAGCTCTGGTGTGTGTCGTCTTCTCTGTCTGGTGCACACCGGGGTAGTCTTGCACAGTTTTTCCAATGTGGTTTTACTGCAAATGGCAAATAAATGAATCTGAATCTGATATTTGCTTTAAAAAGTAATCTTGAAAGTTCTTCTTTCTGTTTTTGCATTTTTGCTAAAACACTACTTTCTGCCTGTGTGTGTGCACATCTCTATCTTGCTGCCGTTGTCAGGGGAAACGGCCCCCTCCTTCGTTACTCTGGCTCTGAATCAGAACAAACCTGCGTTTAGGATTTTGGCTTTTCATAGTTGTTATTCCGTTAAATTTGCTAAATTTGCAATTGAACATTGTATCATGACACAATTAAACGTTTTTAAACACATTTAGGGAATAGAAGTTTTGAATAGTATGTTTTTGAAACTCAAATATTTGTGAAAAAGCTTTGCTTTTCTTTTTAAATCTGCTGCTTATTTTTGCTCTGTTGCTCCTGCTGATGCACACACCACAGGAGCCTGGTCTGAAATGTGCTCCAATTCATATTGCCTTCATTTGAAAAATGCTGCAATTATGTTAAATTAGTAGAATAGATGCTGAGATAAATGTTCAAGTGTAAAAGGGAAATTCCATAAAGTGAAACCCAAGAACGCATAGATAATTAAACACACAGTACAAAAGTACACATATTTTAAAGTTTAAAAGGTTGTTTGTTTTGAGTATAATTGTTGTTTTGATAACTTCTTTAGTTTCTGGTCCTAAAAATGTCATCATTAGTAAGATAATAAGTAATCTTATTTATATAGCGCATGTGGGAAAGCCAAGCGCACTCCAAAATTGTTTAGACTTTAGAGAGAAAAACATTCTCATTCACATACTGATATCTGTTGTTTTTAATTTGACTATAAGGTTGTTTTCCAGAACCAAGGGCACACACTGTACAGGGTCACTGGACTGCTGGAGTGGACACTGGACAGCAAACCCCACCCAGCACAGGTCACAGATCAAAGAGCAAAGGAAAATGCCACCTCCTTGCTCCTCCCCACTCCACTCCAGAACTGAGTGGGTGTGAGAGAGACCGGGGCAGAGAGAGGTGTCTGGAGACGTGATGGGTGGAGCATCAGGGAGAGACCTGGAGGAGAGTTGAGAGTGTGTCCAGTTGGTTTACATCACCACAGTGTGACCTTCTAATGCAGGTGGTTCGAGGAGTCTGGAGACACAACCCCAAAATTCACACCCTACACACACACACACACACACACACATACATACATCTACACACACACACATACACATTTACATATAGATACATGAAAAAGCAGAACATGAGAAAAAAAGCATTTTAAAAGTTTACTCCAATGTAAACACATATTTTTAATTGTCTATCACTTGAATCAGTATTTTTTGAGACCAGAAATGTTCATTTGAATTCTATATTGTCATGGACTAATTGACCTCTGTCCTGACACTTTTTATGTTTTGATTTTGTACTGTGTGAAGTAATTACATTGATTAGGATTAGAATCAAAGTGACTAACCATACACAGTGCCTAACTGCATAACAAGCTGTGTACAGGAACTGAGACACTGCACCATTGACCAGAAGAACAACCCAAATGACCTGATGTGCTTCAAGTGAAAAGACTGTATCTGGAGATCCTGATGTGCATCTGGAGAGACCAAAACCATGGCTTGGACCCTTCTGATGTCCAAGATGACATCTCTCGAAATATGACCTGACCTGATGACGACTGAGACTCACCCTCAGGGGACCCTGAGGACCTGAGGACCTTGGAGAGAAAAACCGGGGGAGTGATGTTTATATTACCAAAATCATACATTGATGAGTGCTAAATGAGAGAGATACTCATGATTCTTTCTTTTGTTTTTGTTTGTCTCTAGCTTCTGGACATCTGATGATCTATTGGACACAGCCATTTGCAGAACAAGAACCAGCCAATGAAAAATCATCTATTGCTGATGCTATTGCTACAACCAGAACCACAACTGTGACCAAATGCAATAAATGGAAAGTATTCAGACATCTGACAGACAAAAACTTTGACTTTTTAGTCTGGGAGACTGAGCAACTGTTAAAATGTGTTAAAATGATAAAGTATGAGTATTGTAGCGTTTTATTAGATGTTAAATAGTAGTAAAAAAGTAGAATTGTCCTTCCTTTGTTGTTCAGAAACACATTTCCACGTAAGAGTTAAAATCATAACTTCAAAATGTTATCCTTCTGATAGAGCAGCTAAACTGTTAGAATCAGAATTATTTTACAGCCATTAAAAGTGACAGAAGTCACAAATTAGAAATATGCCTTGGCTCAAGCTACAACCGAGCTTTGGAGTCACAATAGAGAAATAGATAAATGCATCAACCATAAAATAGAGAATATTTCTAGCCAGTGTTAATATCAAATGGTAAAGACCATTTCACAAACCTTTACTTCAAAAGTGGATAAAGTTACTTACAGTTTATGTACAGTTTTATTAGATACTTGTCAAATTCACTTGTGTTCAAACATCTGTGAATGTTGACAATGCAAAAAGTTCATGAGTGTAGCCTAGATTAATGCCTAGATCAATGAGATAGATTAGAACCAACAGAGAGTCAAATGCATTTAAAAGCATTTTGATGCATTTGTGTATAGCCCAAAAACAAAAGAGTAGATATTGAGAAGTTTAAAAGCTGTTGATTCGCCAGCACAGATTAGAGAATCAAACACCATTGTAGAATAACTGACCGCCATAATAATGTTCATATTAACCATTTGTCTTACTGTGTTCACAGTTTTATTCCTGAGAATGTAGAATAGACATGGAGCAAAATCCCACTGACAATAAGCCACTGATAATGAGAGTATAATACCACAGAGAGATTTATGTTTAAACTATAATGAATAGATTAGAAAGTACACAGTCTAAGATTAAAAAGTGAAAATAATACAGTGAAATAAGTGAAGTGTAAACAATCAGCATTAGAATAAAAGTATAGAGTAATAAAAGTGAAATTAGCTTCTAAATTGAGACTCAGCTCGTTTTTGTCTGTGTTTTGACTGAATCTGCTGAGTTCTTGTGTGTAATAGTGTTTGTTTGTTTTTATTTTTGTTTGTTGTTTGTTGTTTTATTTATTTACTTTATTTTTGTTTTTGTTTTTTCCCCAGGATAGAGAATAAAATCCACTGATATTGATTTTATGATTATGAGTTCGATGCATACATTTTCTTTGTTTTTAATAATTTTTAAACGTTTTTTTTTTTAGAATATTTTTTTTCTTTTCTCACTTTATTGATTGATCAAATTGAGTGATCACATGTGATTATGTGATGAAAGGGGTGAGTGTTAGTATTAGATAGCAATATGGCCTACGTGCAGGACTCTACAAGGACTCCATGTTATGACTATGATTTGACTGTCTCTGTGTGACACGTACGTCTTTCGATGTGTGACGTGACAATGACTATATAAACTGTGTACTGCCTTTATTCTGTCTGAGAGAAAGAAACAATTGAAACAAATGGAACTTGAGAGAAACTTAAATAAACTTCCAGAGTTTGGCGCACCACGATCCGTCTCTGTCTGCTTCATCCCTGACAGAAAGAAGAAGAAAACCGTTACTATCTTAAGTGTCAAGCTAAGTTAAGTTAACTGTGTTTAGAAGGTTTGGCATGGCTACTGAAGGGCTTGTAGCAGTTTGTTTTGTTTGTTTAGTTTATTCATTACGGTAATATTAGTACTCGCTTAAGGGGGGAGGAGTGTAATATAGGATAGTGTTATCTTACCACAAACCTACAGGTGGCAGTGTGGGATAAGGGGTGATAATAAGAGTGCATTGGCGGGTTCATGCTCTGTTATGTTGATAAGATACGATAAGATAAACCTTTATTAGTCTCACAGTGGAGAAATT